>CM053793.1:548290391-548730391 GCA_028749045.1 Cupressus sempervirens
CAGGGAATAATTCTTTTCTATGAGTTCTTTGATTACTTCATTGGCTTCATCTTGATTAGTTGAATGAATATCTTCAACCTTTTCTTTAACGTAGAGATGATCATTCATTTGAATTGCAAGTTCTTTTCTTCTTTTCAAGTATTGAAAGAGTTTCTCCTTTGATTTCTTTAGTTGGGCAATAGCTATTTCCAAATCTAGCTTTTCATTGTCAATAGCTTTGTCAAGTCTTAATATCTCCATGGCTTTGATCTTTGCTCAATTTATTAAGCTTTCTCCTAAGAACCACAATACTCTTATACCAATTGTTGGAAATATTCTTAACTAGCCTAAGTTACTGAGAGGGGAGGGGTGAATCGGTAACTTCTAAAACTTTTACAATTTTAACTCTTAATCTAATAGTCTAATTAGCATTTAATCCTTCACATATAATCTGATTTAATTGTATGCATAAGAAACTAAAAACATGAAAGCATTCATAACACTTTTACACATAGATTTGGTGACCCAAAAATATTCCAAATAGAAAGTAAAACTAGGGTAGGGATGATACCCACAAGCTTTAGTAATACAATATAAAGTTGGCCTATTAAGGCTTACATTGATCACTTCTAATGATTTTCCTTGTTAGGAGCAATAAGGACTACTAGGTCCACCTTGTGAAAGGATTTATAAACATACAATGAAGTATGCACTTGGTAAAAAGATTTTAAGAAGACTATTAGGTCTACCTTGTTAAAGGATTTGACTGATCCACCTATTAGTATGAAATAGTAGCTTATCTCTTATCTACAACTTGGTTTGCTAAATGAGATTCACTTAAGTATACAAATCACCTTGCCATGATAGATGAATCTTTACTGCTCCTTATACTATTGTAATTCGCACTTTATGCTCTTCTCTTAAGGTTACATATGCATCATTACTACACACATTGGATGTGATACAATACACTATATATATACCAATCTAATTATACAAATTACAAAGTTGGTCACTATACAAGTTTACACAAATATTACAAAGTTGGCTCAAATGTAGACACTCAAGCTCTGAAGACTGACTCGGTGAAGTTCTGATACTCAACATCTATTGTCAATGTTCATCATCATCATGCACTCAGTAGACATAGAAGCTCAGTTCATACTGATCACTTCCAAGTAGTCTTGAACTCGATCTTCACTAGTGACTCGGTGAATACTACAAAACTCATCATATTAAACTAAGTCTCTTGGTTTACATTGTATGACTCAGTAAACACTATCACCTCAAGCTCAGTATAAACTGAGTCACTTGGTTAACACTAAGTAGCTCAATTTACACTGAACTTGCATCACATAAACTGTGAACTTGATAAGTACTATACAGCTCATTTTGCACTGGTAAACTCAGCATACACTGAGATGCACGGTTTACACTGCTTATCTTTACAGTAACTATAACTGCTTGATAAATAGTGGAATTTGTCCAAAGGACTTGATAGCAACTGTAGAACTTGGTAACAACTGAAATGCTTGGTAAATGTTATCATCTATACAATAAGCTTGATAGCTATTTACAGTTTGAATAAGTGTATGTCACTAATAACAAATTTTACTGATATGTCAACACCTTAAGCTAAAATGGATGCCACCATTGCACTCAGAAAGACTAATTTAGTCAAAATCCATATAAAATTTGTTATTTTTGGCCACAGTAGCCTTTAGGAAAAAAATTAACCTCTCCTAGGCCATACGACACAAAGAAAACAAAAAAATCAAAAAAATAGCCGCAGGCCCTTTTCTAGCCCACGAACCTAATTTTGGTGTTGCTTTTTTTTGTTTTTTGACCCACAACCATTTTCCAGCACTGGAACTAAGTGTTGCTCCTTCTATGGCCATTGACAAATTTTCATAGCAAGGCCTTCTTCTTTTCAGTGCTAGCAAATGTCGATCGCCATCACTGTCGCCATTTTTCTAGCATGCCACTATTGGACCACTGCCAGAATTGTTGGCCACCATAGCGCCACCCAGTTGCCACCTCTACCGCTCCACCAGCTATGCCATCACCTATGGCCATAGCTCCTTTGAAGATTATCTTGTCCTCAATTAGAAAATTAGAAAATTCAACATGATACCTATCACCAAACTCCATACAAATCTTATAAATTTCTCGAAAATTAGGATCTACTATATTTACCTCTTTGAGTGCTTCAATTCCCACACTTTCTAGTTGAATCATGAAATACTTATATTCCTTCTAATAAGTACATCAGCTACATTTTTCTCTATGTCCTTCTTGTAATTGTTGGTGAAAGTATAGTCCTACAAAGCCTCCACCCATTTCATATCATTGTGACTTAGTTTTTCTTCTCTATTAAGAAAACTAAGTGTTTGGTTGTCCTTGAACACAATGAACTCCTTTGGTAATAAGTAATGTCTCCACATCTTAATGGCTTGAACCAAAGCATACATATCTAAGTAATATGAATATTACAAGAGTATTTGCGTGTGTTCCTCTCTAATTCAATAAGATATTATTATTTCAAATAATCCTACTATGAACAATTTTATTCTTACTATACGTGTCTTTTAATAGAAAATATTATTTTTCATCTTCCTTGTCTTTTTTCCTCTAATATAGTAGACTCCACACTTGTCTCATTTTGATAGCTCCTTTTCCATGGAACCTTATTATTTTAAGGTATGTTTCTCTCCTCATTATTGATTTTAGACTTGGTTTATTCTTTCATTAAATTTATCTTTTGTATGGATGACTATCACAGACTAACTTTTTTTTGGCTTCAACATTTGTACTATCCTATTCAATCATTTTTTTACATCCATTATTTGTGCAACCAAAGTCAAATTTGTGTAACTTTATCACTTGTAACTATTGAAAATAGATTGATACAAGTATTAGAATTTGTTTCAATCATTAGTTTGTCATTGATGTCAAACCTGCTACTTGTTGGTAAGATAATTGCTTAGATTTTTTGAGTATTGTCATTTGTTTGATCGATGAAGAGGATTTGATCAAATGAGGTGACAATAGCACCTAGAGGAAATGTTGAGTTATAATATCCATATAAGAGGAGTACAAAGATTAGTTAAGACAGTGATATTATAGTGCATTGACTATCTACTTAAGGTTGTAAACATTAGATTTACTAACAAAGTATCTAAGAACAAGAGAGAAGAATTGAGCCTTTCAAGCTTGACCAAGTGGACAGTAGGTGCCAAGCAAAGTTAGTGCAAGCAGAGTAGAAAACTAGTTGGAGCTAAGAAAAGTCAAATTTCACTATATGTCAAGTGATACAATGTAAGCCAAGTAAAATTTAGTTAATGCAAAGCACTAGTAAACTTTAGTTCATACCAAGTGATTTGAATGTGGATGTTGAGCAAAGTAGTATGTGTCAAGCATCAGAAGCAAGTTAATGCTGAGTGTCAGCATTATGAACAAGATCATGAATTTGATGAATCTGAGATAATAAGTTTGATTTCTTGGATTGTGTGAATAGTGTGGAAGATAATCTTGATGAGTTGGTGGCATAAAATTCAAGATGAACCATTTTGAGGCAAATTCAAAGAGGATTATAGAAGAAGTTTCTAAAAGGAAATAAAATGAAAAGATGGGTAGATTCATTGAATCCTACCTAATCCTACCTAACCCTAAAATGGACAATAGAGAATGAATAGCAAAAGATCTAAATTTTCTATTAATAGAGATGGTTGGTCAGAAGTAAAGTTTGTCATGTGTGAGAAACTAAGGAAGACAAGGAGTCTAAGGTATTGCTTCATTCAGTCACCTAAGAGAAGAGATTTTTATTGGCAAGCAAAAAAAGAAGGCTTAAGGGTATGGATGCTTGAAGGGTGAACAAGCTATCAGAGTTGAAGTTTGTGAAATCCAAGTAGAATGGAGGACTGAAATAGAGATATGTAATCTACAAAATGAGTTATAAGTTGTTATCAAATCGTGTCTTACTATTACTTTCTAATCATTGTACCAATATAGGGTAAATCCTTTGGATTAAGGTTGACCTAATAGTCATTTATAAATCCCTTAACCGGGTGACATTCCAAGTGAATGACCTAAAGTCCTCTAACAAGGCTCACTCCTAACAAGGTGATTGAAATCCTCTAACCAAGTCACATATAATAGTGTGCATTGTAACCTTTACTAAGGTTGGCTTTTCATAGGGCATCACTTTAGAAGAGTGAGAATTAGTAGCATGTTACCAGTGGTTTTTCTCAAATTGGGTTTCCACGTAAAATCATTGTGTCAAATGTGTTCTTGAATATGTTATGTTTCATGCTTACATTTCTACAAAGTTGATTTGACAGTAACTGACAAGTTTAAGTGATTGTATGATCTAATGGATACATGCATGATGAATATGTTTTATGGATATGGGTTCACTAAGCTATGAAAAGTTTTATTTGTACATCTAGACCTTGGATAATTGATTCAACCCCCCCACCCCCCTAGTTATTCTAAAGAATTCCAATAATTGGTATCAAATCAATCTGCTTAAGAGGACTAGTTTAAAGGTAATAAAAGTAAAAAGATCAAGATGTCAAAAAGAGAGGTACACAAGCTTAATAGAGATAACTTCCCTGAATGGAAAATTTTGATGAAGCTACACCTTGGAGGTCTTGGAGATCATGCATAATCTACGATCACCATAGAGCATGTTGATCCTATTGGAGCCCTAACTACTAAAGATATGAAAAAATGAAGAAAGTATACAACTAGGCAATGTTGGAGATTTCCTCTACCCTAAGTTATGTCAATTTTGATGACATCAAGGGTTATGAAAGTGAAAAGAAAATGTGGGATGCTCTTCACACTATTTATGGAGAAGACAAAAATGTTCTAAGAGCCAAATCTTAAAGTCTTAGAGGTAAGTTCGATGATATGAGAATGCAAGAAGGTAAGAATATTATTAGATATTGCTCTAGGATAAACGATGTTGTTAATGCAATAAGAGGAGCTAAAGGTAAGATAGATGATGAGAGTATACTAAGAAAAGTTTTGAAAACATTATTGCCCATTTATATTATTAGAGTTTCGGTAATTCAAGAACTAAGATGTTCACGAGGTTCTAATCTGACTCTTGAAGGTCTAGTCGGTAGGCTCACTTCTTTTGAGCTATCTAATTTTGATAATTTCAAAGTTAAAAATTTTGAATCTACTTTCAAAGCCAAGCTATCAGTGAAGGAACCTAATGAGAAGAAGAAGAAAAGGTCAAATAAGTTTCTGGTGACAATGATATAGATGAGGAAGATGTAGAACAATTTAAAGCATTACTAGCAAGGAGATTTCACATAGCAAAAGTAAAATTCAAAAGAAAGTTACCTACCATATGTTTCAATTGTAACGAGGTTGGTCATACTACTACTAGATGTCTAGAGAAGAAAAATTACAAAGGTGGAGATAAGTACAAAAGTAGAAGAGATGAAGACAGTAAAAATTACAAAGACAAAGGCAAGAAGTCTTGCTATATTGTTGAAGAGGAAACTAAAGATGAATCTAATAATCATGATGATGAAGTGGTGTATGTTGTAATGAAGGATAATTTTGATGAGGATGAGGCAACTAATCTGGTATCTTTTGTGAACAAGAATGATAGATAGATCATTGACAGTGGGTGTTCACATCACATGAGTGGCGATAAAATTAATTTCATTATCTTGAATTATTATGATGGAAATAGTGTAAGGTTTGGTAATGATGCACTCTATCTGATAAGAGGAAAAGGTTCTATCAAACTCACAAAAATTATTTTATGTGGTAATGCTTATTATGTTGAGGTACTTAACTATAATTTGTTGAGTGTGTCAAAACTGAATAGTTTAGGTTGTAAGGTTGAGTTTGAAAACAAGATTGCTAAGATATATGATACTAATGGAAAATTGATTGAGAAAGGTGATCAAACTAGAGGTAATCTATTCTACCTTGATATGGAGGATGCTACTTATTTAGTTGTAGAATTTGATGATGTGTGGCTATGGTACAAGAGGTTATGTCATGTTAATTTTGATAACTTGGTTAGTATTAGAAAAATGAGAAGAGTCAAAGGTTTTTCTAAGTTGAAGAAACCTAACAATATAATTTGCAAACAATATCAGTTAGGCAAAATGAAAAAGTCAAGTTTTAAGAGTAAAACTCATACCTCTAAAGGAATATTAGAAATTGTTCATACTGACTTGTGTGGACCAATTAAAGTGCAAAGCTACAAAGGAAATAAGTACATTATGCTATTTGTTGATGATTATTCCATAATGATGATAGTTATGTTTCTAAAATAGAAAAGCTTTCCAAATGTTTAATGGTACTTAGCAAGAGTTGATGAGAAAATAGGTATAAGTATGAAATGTTTGAGATTTGACAAAGGAGGAGAATTTACATCAAATAATTTTGAGATGTTTTGTAATGACAGAGTAATCAAAAGACAAACATCTACCCCTAGGACCCCTCCACAAAATTGAATTGCTTAATGGAGGAACAAATCTATAATGGACTATGCTAGGACACTCATGATGGAGAAGAATGTTTCTTTGAAATACTAGAGAGAAGTTGTAATTAAAATTGTCTATATATGAAACCGTGTGCAAGTCAAGAAAGGTACTCATTTAACACCTTTTGAACTATGGTATGGATACTCACCCAATGTAATATATTTTAAGGTATTTGGAAGTAAGTGTTATATTCTCAAGGATTTCAAGAATGGTAAATTAGATGCAAAAATTGAAGAAGGTATATTCCTTGACTATTACACAAGAAGCAAAGCATATAAGTGTCTAAATACTAACACTAATAAAGTTTTGGAAAGTGCAAATGTGAAATTTGATGAATATATAGAAGTACATGAGGTTGAACCTATGAAGGAACCAAAGGAATACAAATCATTTGTATATTTTTATGAAGGTATACCTATTGAAGAAGATGTTATAAATCACATTGCAAATCAATAGCAAGTTTTAGTGACTGTGAAGTCACATACTATGAATGTTGAGTTGCATTTAGGGACTGAGTTGCATTCAAAAATAAAACTACATTTAGGTGTTGAGTTATAGAATAAAGTTGAGGCAGAATCTAATTCTAAGATTAGTGTACATGAAAGAAATGTTGAACTACCTAATAGAGATGTATATAGTTATTCAAAATTTGAGAGAGCAAATGAGGAAAACAAAGCAAAACCAAGATTGTCAAAGTATGTCAAGAGACATCACCCTACAACACAACTTATTGGAGATAAAGATGCAAGACAAATGACAAGGAACAAGTTGAGAAATGATACATGTTTTCTTAGCATGCATGAACCTAAAATAGTGAAAGATTCCTTAGAGGATGTGGACTAGATTAAAGCCATGAAAGAAGAGAATGAACAAATTAAGAAAAATAAGACATGGGCACTAGTTCCTAGACCAAAAGATAAAAATGTGATTGGCACCAAGTGGGTGTACAGAAACAAGTTAGATGAAAATGGTGAAGTCACAAGGAATAAGGAAAGATTATTTTGTAAAGGATATGCACAAGAAGAAGAGATAGACTATGGAGAAACATTCACCCCTATTGCAAGATTGGAAGGAGTAAGAACTTTTCTTTCTTACTCTGAATACAAAGGTTTCAAAGTTTATCAAATGTATGTTAAGTCTACATTTTTTAATGGTATATTAGAAAAGGAAGTTTATACAAAATATCCAAAAGGATTTGTTGATGTTCACAACAAAAACATGGTATGTAGACTATATAAAGCTTAATATGGTTTGAAGAAGGCACCAAGAGAATGGTATCAAAGGCTTCATAATTATCTTGTGAAGATTGGATTTGAGAGAACTGATGATAAAAAAAATCTATACTTAAAGATAGAAAATGTATTTTACTATTTGAAATTTTTGTTGATGATATCATATTTGGAGGTCACGATACATTATGTAAGGCTTTTGCAAATGAAATGAAGAAAGAATTTGAAATGCCTATGTTTCGAGAGATCAAGTTCTTTGTGGGTTTGCAAATCCATCGGATGAAATATGGCATATACATCACTTAGTCAAAATATGTAAAGGAGATACTAAAAAAATTTGGATTGGAAGATTTCAAGCTAGTAAGAACACCTATGGTGAAAAGACATAAATTGTCAAAGAATGATGATTCAACTAAAGTGAATCAAACATTATATAGGTCTATGATTAGAAAATTACAATATGTAGTACACAAAAAACCTAATATTGCATTATCTATTGGGATAGTTGCAAGTTTCTCGATTAATCCTAGGGAGAATCATTTGATGGTTGTTAAAAAAATAATGAGATATCTGAAAGGCACGGAAGATTATGGTTTATACTATAAGAAAAATGAGAAATTTGATTTAACAACCTACACTGATGTTGATTGGGCTGGAAATATTTTGATGATAGAAAGAGCACTAATGGAGGAGTATTTTTCTTAGGAAAAAGGTTGGTTACATGGACTAGCAAGAAATAAAACTGCATATCTCAATCTAC
The DNA here is from genome assembly GCA_028749045.1 of Cupressus sempervirens. Taxonomy (NCBI): domain Eukaryota; kingdom Viridiplantae; phylum Streptophyta; class Pinopsida; order Cupressales; family Cupressaceae; genus Cupressus; species Cupressus sempervirens. The sequence continues at coordinate 548,298,878 of CM053793.1, forward strand.
TATTGAAGTTGAATACGTTATTGCTACAATAAATTGTACAATATTGTATGGATCAAATAGCTACTCAAAGGTATGAAGGATGAAATAACTAAACCTATGATACTTTATTGTGATAATATAAATGCTATAAATATATCAAAGAATCATGTGATGCATACAAAGACTAAGCACATTGCAATCAAGTATCATTACTTGAGCGAGTTAGTTCAAGATAAAGAGGTGAAGATGGAATATGTTAACACAAAAGAAAAAAAATAGTTGATATCTTCACAAAAGAATTACCTAAGGATGCTCTTGAGTATCTAAGAGATAAACTAGGTGATACCCCTATCCAAGGCTATTTGATAAGCATTAAGAGTGCCCTACATCAAACAAAATGATTGACATATCTTACATATTGATGCAATGGATCTTATTTTAGGAGCTCCCTAAAGTAATCAAAGATTTGGAGCTACGAATTGGTCACAAGCTAGGTGACAGAGGGAGAAACTGAAAAATGTTCATATCTACATATTAAGATGATGAGTCTTTAGAATTGTTGTTAAAGAGAGAGAAAGACCAAAAAGACAAAGAAAGAAAGGGAGAAAGACAAAGAAAGGAAGTAATCTAGTAATTGAAGAATGGAGAAATCTAGAAAAGAAGACCAGGGGAATATTTACTTAGAGGGAGATAGTGCTAAGGGAGATATAAGAAGTGATCAAGAGGGAGTCATAAGGATAAATTGGTTGATTTTTGGTTGATCATAACAAAATTTTATAACCTATCAGAAGATGAAGTTGTTGATAGAGGGAGAGATTTTCATACAAATAATTGTTTTCTTTTTGGTATTGTTGTAGGCTATATAGATTAAGCTTGGTTTTCCATTAATGCCAAAGAGGGAGATTGTTGAAAACAAATTTATACAAGTATGAGAATTTGTTTCAATCATTATTTTGTCATTGATTTCAAACCTGCTACTTGCTCGTAAGAAAATTTTTTAGATGATTTGAGTACTATCATTTTTTTGATTGATGAAGAGGATTTGATCAAATGAGGTAACGATAGTGCACTAGAGGAAAGGTTGAGTTATAATATGGAAGAGGAGTACAAAGATAAATTAAGACAATGATATTATAGTGCATTGATTATCTACTTAAGGTTGCAAAGTTTGGATACACTAAAAAAGCCTAGAAGAACAAGAGAGAAGAATTGAGTCTTCCAAGCTTGACCAAGTGGATAGTAGGTGTTGAGTAAAGTTAGTGCAAGCCAAGAAAAAAACTAGTTGGAGCCAAGAAAAGTCAAATTTTAGTGTATGTTGAGTGATATAGTGCAAGCCAAGTAAATTTTAGTTGATGTTGAGCACTCGTTAAATTTAGTTCATGCTAAGAGATTTGAAAGTGGATTTCGAGCAATGTGGTACATGCCAAGCACCAGAAGCAAGTTAATGTCGAGCATCAGCATTATGAACAAGATCATGAATTTGATGAATCTAAGCTAACAAGTTTGATTTCTTGGATTATGTAAACCATGTGGAAGATAAGCTTGATGAGTTGGTGGCACAAAATTCAAGATGAACCATTTTGAGGAAAATTCAAAAAGGATTGAAGGAGAAGTTTCTAGAGGGGAATAAAATGAAAAGATGGGTAGATTCATTGAATCCTACCTAATCCTACCTAACCCTAAAATGGATGATATAGGATGAATACAAAAAAATCTAAGGTTTCTATTTATAGTGATGGTTGGTCAAAAGAAAAGGTTTTCATGTGCGAGAACCTAAGGAAGATAAGGAGTCTAAGGTATTGCTTCATTTAGTGACCTAAGAGAAGAGACTGCCATTGGAAAGAAAAGAAAGAAGGCTTAAGGGTATGGATTCTTGAAGGGTAAACACACTATTAGAGTTGAAGTGTGTTAAATCCAAGTAGAATGGAGGACTTAAATAGAGATTTGTAATCTACAAAATGGAGTTGTAAGTTGTTATCAAATCAAGCCTTAACGTTAGTTTCTAATCAATGTACTAGTCTAGGGTAAATCCTTTGGATTAAGGTTTACCTAACAGTCATTTGTAAATCCTTTAATCTAGTGACATGCCAAGTGAATGATCTAAAGTCCTCTAACAAGGCTCACTCCTTACAACCTGATTGAAATCCTCTAATGAGGTCACATTTGACAATGTGCATTGTAACCTTTAACAAGGTTGGCCTTTCATAGGGCATCACTTCATAAGAGTGAGAATTAGTAGCATGTTACTGGTGGTTTTTCCCAAATTGGGTTTCCACATAAAATCATTGTGTCAAATGTGTTATTGAATCTATTATATTTAATACTTACATTTCTACAAAGTTGATTTAACAGTAACCTACAAGTTTAAGTAATTGTATGATCTAATGGATGCATGCATGATGAATATGTTTTATGGATATGGGTTCACTAAGTTGCGAAAAGTTTTATTTGTACATTTAGACCTTTGATAAGTGATTCACCCCCCCCCCCCCCCCCCCCCTACCCCTTCAATTATTCTAAAGAATTCCAAACATTAACTATAATTTACGAACACTAAAAATAAGCAATTTCTACAAGAGATTCTTCTAATTTTGTGGTTCTCTTATCATGAAATGGGAGAGAAAAATATAATCATCACTATACTTGCAATGGGTGTTGCTTTCATGGATTATCCATCTATCCTCTAAAATATAATTGCAAGTCTTTGTTATTGATTGTCTGCACAGGGCTCCATTAGGATTAGATGATGAAGGAAACCCAAAATATATTATTTTTCTATAATTCTTATGATTTTGTCTTGAAATATTCAACCAATGATATTATAATTTTTTTAATCAGCTTACATATTCATCTATAGTTCTTATGAGATATTTTTGAACATCTTATCAAGTTAGCTTACATATGTTTCTTTTATTTACATAGTTCTAGAAATGAAATAGACGTATAGTATGAGATAATAACTTGGAAAGTTAAATGGAAAGAAACTATTTCAAGAAAATGACATTAAAAAATTGTTTATGTTAGAAACTCTTTTTGTGAGAAAACCTCCATGAGTAAATTTAGCAAGCATATTTCAAACTCTACAATGCCTTGTTATAGGGAAAGCAAGCTTAAAAGTCTACTGATGAAAAGATATAATGAAGTAAAATAGGAATGCTTCCCCAAGGACCCAAGCTTGGTCTTTTGTTGTGAACTGATTTGGATTTGACATTCCAAAACTTGCATAGTACTTATTAGGGGAATTTTTTCTTATGTGTGTTGTGCACATGCAATTATAGTAACTTTGATGAGTAGTATATTTTAAGCCCAGGAAAAATACTTTCCTCAAGAGTTATTTCCAACTTTTGGCAATTGACTGGTTCTTTTTCAAATTTCTCCCAAGAAACCATTTACATACCTTATTGTAGTTGGCAATACAATAAACATGTTATTATGTCTCATGGAAGCATCTACCTACCGTTGTCAAAATCATAATAGCAACACTTTTTTGGTATAATTGGAACATCATTAACATGGACCTCCTTTACAATGAAGAAAATTTTGATAAATCCTTAAAATTCTTTCATATTTCATATTACTCTATATTCTTTGAACATGAAGATCATGTCAGTGCTCCTTGATCAAAGTTTGATGACCTTTGCATAGTATAATTATGTCAGGCAAATGATTTATCAATTAATTATTTCCATGTTGGTAATGGTATAGTATTCTCCTACCACAAATTTTTTTTTTAAATGACTTAAAAATTGCACAAATATTCTAAAATAATGGACAAGTGGTTATATGAGGAGTGTTGATTATACAAGTGACAAATATCCATTTTAAGGTCACATTATTGGAATAAAAATAAACTTAAAGACATTTATGCAAGATTGTTAGAATTGTATCAATCTCTCGCCTAAATGTCTTTAAGTTGATTTTTATTCCAATATCATGACTTTAAGTTGGATATATGCCACTTTTATAATAAATAGTCCTTATATAATCATTTGCATGTTACTTTAGTGTATTTATGTAGTTTTTAAGTCAAACTTTGAAAAATGGTTTATAGAGGGAGAATACTATATCACTACCAAAACAAAAATCATTAATTGGCAAATCATTTTCCTGAAACAATTATACTATCAATATATCGTCATATTTTTATAAAAAGCTAATTATTTTTTGCATACGGTCTAATGAGGATACCATATAGTCAATAGCATCATCATCAGTAAATTCAACTACGTATTGTCAAAATTCTAATGACCACTAATAGGGTCTTCAATGAGGATGGCATACCTCTGTAATGTCCCCATTTTAGCAGTTGACCAAGTGTGTGCGCGTTAGCCTTGTTCTACATGGTCCCGAAGGCTAACGAAGGGTTTAATGGGATCTTGGAGTGTTTTGGCCTAGTCATTTCCAGTTTGGGCCAAAACGAAGTTGATTTACTTAGTTTCAGGCATACTTACTATTTTTAGTAAGTCGGCAAGACACAGTGCAGGTCAATTTTGGTGATTGGACTCGATACTCCTCGGTGAGAGCTTTCCGATGAGCTATCACTCGCATTATTCGGAGTCCGATTGCTAATACATTTTAATGCCTGAAGTTTTATTAAAGTAATGTCTAATTTAATTGTAAAATATTAAAGTGTTACTTTAATATATATTTTATGGTGATGTGTACCCAAGGGAGACATAAGGGGTATTTTAATATATGTTTTATATTACACATCTTTTATCCCACATTGCCCATATGAGTTGAGGGGACCCGTGGGAATAGAATAAAAGGAAGCATTTGTGGCTTCATTAGACAGGTTGAATATGAGAAATTGGTGTGTGATTTGCAGCTTTGTTTTCGGCATTTGAGGACGTCTATCCTCTCTTGTAACATTCTAGATGTCATTCCCTTGGGGTTTGGCCTTTGGAATTCTTTCTTATTGGCTTCATTATCAGGCAGTTTAGTTGCATTTCCGGCTACAGGCAGATTTGATATTTTGCTCATATCTTCTTCACTACTTGTCCGACGCTTATGCCGCTTGGAGGGAATGGTATTATGAAGGTAGTGGACTGATTGGAGGACAAAGTATTGTAGCAGCAAGTTCGTAAGCATGGGCTGGAGTATTATGACAATATTGCTGAAGTAATTAGTGAGTTGATAAATCTGCTATGTATTTGATTTTATGAATTTTGAAAATAACATTTTATTAGCAGCAGTTCATTTCCACTTTGCATATCATTGTAGTTGCTTTCTTGTTTATGTTGTATGATACCAATTCCATGCACGAAACACAACAAACAATAAATGTTTAATTTCTAGAATTATAAGGGGTTTAAAACATTAAACGGAGAAATAAGAAGTTGAATGCAAACTGTTTGACATAATTCCTTTCAGCAATTTGGTTTAGTTTTTTGGGACATCCAGGGGTGCCCATTACAACCTCAAACACCTCAAGTTTCTTTTATAGATTTCAGTTCCCCAAATCCTACCAATGTCATTTGTTGTCAGTATTATGGTGGCTTATGAGTCTATCAAAAATTTCACCACCTAGTCATCAATGACTATTTTAGTTAGTATTTTGACTTTTTATCATCAATCCATGTGATAAATTATCATCAAAAAATGGTCCCAAATGTACTAGTAAGAATTAAAGATCTATACATTTTATAAATTATCTAAGGCATTTTTCTCTATGGATCAAGCTTATTTCCCTCATTCAAGTCCTAGAAAAGTGTTTTTCTATCAAGGAAGGAGATACACATGCATCTAAATTCATCTAAGTGATCTTTCTTCTTCTCAATTGAGAATTGTAGTAAACTATAACATTCATCACATGAGGTTGTATCTTTCATGATATCCTTTTGGGGTTTTGTGTTAAGTCACAAATATTGTATCAATATGACATCACACTTTTTGTTTCCTTTATTTAATTTCAATTTTGATTCTAATTAGTTGTTTGATTTAGCTAAATCTCTCTTTCCAGTCATCTTGTTTTCCTACATGTAGGTGTGGGTGGTATAGTTGTTAAAACTATTAAATGAAAAGAGCAACAACTAGATTCAAGAAAATAACTAGGGTCATAAAGCCCAAGGAGATTTTTTTACTTTAAAAATCTCTCTTGAATTCATATCAAAGGTTAGTACATCTTTGAGATCTTGTTTCAAGTCATTTTTACTATTTATTTTGTCACTAGTTAATATTTATTAAATACTTTAATTTTACTTAGTTATCCCTCTATCTTACCTTACTCCACCAAATTATCTCAATCAATTCATTGTTATGAAGGATTATTGACTCATGCAACACTTAGGTCCTACTTGAATCTATTTTGTCATATTCCATTTAAATCTACATTAGGAAAAGGACTATAAATCTTCCATGCTTACCTTTTCTTATTGTACATTTTGGCAAACCTTCTATCCAACCTTTTTTTTTTGTAGGTGTAGGTGGCAGATGAGTTATAATTATTCTATAAAGTACAAAATCTATTGGAAAGATTAATTTTGGATTCAAGAAAAACACTTGGTTACATAATGTCCTAGGCCTTCTATTCCTAGCAACAAAGTGCCCAAGTATTTTTCTATGTAGAATATATCGTTGAGTTAGATCACAGGATTGTATAGTCTTTGGGATCCTATTTCAAGTCATTTTAGTTATTTTTATAATTTTTGACATTTTGTATTTCTTGAATTTTATAAAAAAAAATCTTATTTGTCCTTTTATCTTGCATCACTCCTATAAATCATAACAATTAATTCATTATTTTGAAGGATTATTGAATCACTTAGATCTCAAGTCCTACTTGAACCTATAAGAACATCTTCATTTTGATTGTGCATTAGGAAAAGGGTAACAATTTACCTTAGATTTTCTTATTGCACATATTGGTGAGCCTAACACATGATTTTTCCATTTTTATTTGGTGTCTAGAACTTATTTTTATGCATTTCATTAGTCAAAATCTAGATCATATATTTTTTATATTTTATGCATTTAAATGCCTAGGATCAACTATTGTACATTTGGGGTATATGGTTTTGCCTCAGTTAGACCCCTCTACGGAATCAACCTTAAAGTGAAAAAAAAAAAATGAAAAATATGTTGCCATATAGCAGATACTAGATCTAGAAAATAGAATATGTTATACCTTAGCAATGGAAATTCTTCTTTGGGTGTGATAAAGTATGTCAATTTAATATCTTTGACTTAAACGAGAAACCTAGAAGGAAATCATGAAAGGCACAACCTAATGTGATGGGCGTTAAAGTTTTCCTATTGTAGATACCTAGGTTCAACTATTGTATAGAATTCCCAAGTGGGTACATAATACCCATCTAGGTATAGAACACCCATAAGGGTGCACAACACCTTGGAAGGTAAAGGGCACTGCAATTTTTGAATGGAAAATAACTTACAAAGTAAAGTAAAATATGAAATCCAAAAATTTAAATAGTGAGAAAAAAACCTACCTTTTATGTTAGTGTCCCATCCAAAAATGTCCATCTCAAGTCCTTAATCCTTCTAGAGATGATCAACTTCTTATTTGACATCTTCTTTGACTCTTTAAAGCTAACAAAAAGAAAATTTATGAAGATGAATCTTTTAGTAGTAAAGATAAACATTATTTGAGTGGTGGTTTTTCTAATTTTCTTTTCTTTTTCTTTTTTGTTCACTAATGCACTTATTACTTAATCATTCATATTTTGAAATAGAAGCTTTGATTCATACACTGCTTTTTGTATTGAGATTGTGATTAAATTATGTATCTTTTTAAATGTTCTATAAACATTTCAATTATATCTTGAATCTTATTAATAACATTTGTTAACAATTTTAGATTCACAATTTATTGGGGTAAACAAGACACTTTGTTTCACTTTCCTAATTAGCTAAGGGGCATTAAACTATCTATAGACATTGTCATTATTAGTAAGCCTTTGGTATTTTATGATTTTTAATTGATAATGTGATTTTTTATAATGTGAATCCTAACATTCTAAAGTAGGTATTGTACATTGAGGGCTTCCCTTCACAAACCTGGAATATCCTTTTTCTTTATTTTTCATGTACTTTAACTTGCATATGTACATTGTTTCATATATGACTAAAGTAGGGGTAACTGTACCATCATAAATTATAAGACCAAGTTCATGTATTGTAGTTCCTCTCCCATTTGATTTATGTAAATCATCTTGATGAATGCAACCTTGATGATCTTGTTTCATAAGTGATCATGGTTGGGACCTGTGAGTAGTCTACACACTTGGGATGATTTAATTTATATTGTTTCTTTAGCTGGTTGTTTATTCTTATACCTAATTGATGAGATTATGGTTCAGGAATGTCAATGGATATTGTTGGATTTATTTTGATGTGCTTATACTATGAATATCTTTATCGTTCTTGTAATAAACTTTTATTATGGTACAAATGAATGATTTAAATAGATTACTTTAATAAAATTAATTAAATAATTATTTATGCAAATTTGCACATTGTTGCTTCAACTATATTCTCATTGTGCATCTACACTTGATTGGGTTATTTATTGTACAGGATTTATATCCCCGATAGTGGCACATGGAGTTAGTGATTTGGTTGTTCATATTGAACCAATGTCATCCATGTATGGTAATATATCTATTAGAAATGTTTAGAATAACTGAGAGGAGTGGTTGATCAATTACTCAAGGTCTATAAGTACCATTTGAACAATCAAACATTAAACATTCATTGTTCTACTTATCCTATTGTAGCTCGGTCTCTACTATATACTAATTAACAAAATTACTAATAGTTCACTATCTTCTTATAACAGACTTTTCTAATTTTAAACATGTAAATGTAAAACATCACAAAACATTCAACACAAGTTTGACACTAGGATTTAACATGGAAACCTAATTTGGGAAAAACTACCAACAACATGTCACCACTTTTTTACTCTTTTGAAGTGAGCTCTGTTAAGAGCCAACCCTGTTAAAGGATACAATACACACTATTAAATTTAACCTAGTAAAAGGATTTAATCACCCTACTAGGAGTGGCCTTGTGAGAGGAATTTGATCATTTCATTAGAATGTCACCCTGCTAAAGGATTTAGATAGACTATTAAGTCCTTCAATGATTGTTAGGTCAACCTTTGATTAAAAGGATTTCAAAACAAAAAATTTATAAAGATTAGAAAGAAAATAGTAGGGTTTTGATATGTATGATTATGACTCACTTTGTAGTTTCATATCTTTGTTTGGTTCATGTGTTAATTCTCTGATAAGTTCCCCCTTGTCATTTTTGTCCTTAACTCACTTGCAAACCCTTGAAATAGTCAATCTTCTCATTCCAACTAACATAAGCCTTCTACTCATATTCACTTATCAACTTTAGTAGAATCTATGCAAGCATTTCCTTTCTCTTGCTTCACTCTCACACACACTCTCTTTGACTCTATGTCTGCTTAAATAGGTAATTATAGCTTTGTCATTTTTCATGATCACCATAGGTTTTAGGGTTTATGATCTAATTTTTCAGGTTCATCATATCTATCCATCTTCCATTTTTCTAGAAACTTGTCATCCATCAAATTCAATCTTAGGTATTATACCTAATCCTCTCCTTGAATTAAATGATCCAGCTCATCAATATTACTTTCAACATGCTTTCCATATCCCAAGAACTTAACTAAGTTGTCTTAAAATCATTATTCCTCATACACATTTAAAATATTATCACTCAACCATTACTATGTTATATCACTTGATCATCACTGAATTACTTGGTCACTGTAGAACTCTTGGCTTGGCATCAGATAGCTTACTTGGCTATTATTGATGCTTAGTCAACACTAGAATTTCTCGGCTTGTACTATGGATTAGTTGATACTATCATCACTCAGTATTCCTTGATCTTTTAATTTATTTCTCAATCAAGCTTTACATTAATGATATATCTTGACTTATATTGTAAAGACTTAAGCATCAACATGATATAAACAATCACTTTGTCTTATCAAATTCCAACTAATCTAATGTCCATTGTATCTTCAATTTCATAACTCAACCTTTCCTCTAGGTGCTATTGTTATGAGAAACTTCTCAAATCCTCTTCATCAATAAAATAGATTTGACATTTAGATCAAATAACAACATGTCTCATAAGTAGATTTGATATCAATTACAATACAATGATTGTTCCAATTGTTAGTTTCAAGTAGTATCATGTTTAATTATAATAATAAACCCTCTAGTTAATTGGTAAATCTAGAGACATTATGCATTTGTGATTAAACTAGTGAGTGTGTTTGTGCATTTAGGAATCTGTAGTGGTCACAAAAGTTATTAAAATATTATGATTTAATAGTTTAATGGAAATTTTATAATTTATTTTAATTTATCAGCTAATTTTCCATAGTTGAATTCCAATTCAATTGGAATTGCTAGATTTATTTGGGTTTAGGGGGAAAATTAGATTATTATTTTAAATAATCCAATTTATATTTCACTTGTAAAAGTTCTTATATTGGCTAAAAGTGAGTTTATTCTCACTTCTCACTTCTCATTTTGTAATTGAGAATTTTGGAGCAAATCCTCCAAAACCCCTTGTGAGCATTTTAGAGAATTATTCATTGTGGGAGTTATGCTTACGGGATCGACATGAGAGTAGACTCATTGGATTCAGAGCATAAAACTCCTTCTTTTCCAAGTGTTTCAGCACTATTGACATCTTTGTTATTTTATGGTGTATGTTCTCATTTTAGCCCATATGGTTGTGAGGTAGGGCTCTCTCTTTTTATTTTTTTGGCTCTATTTTAGTTCCCTTTTTTATATTAAATTGATTAAAGCTTGAGACCTAGGGTTTCCCTCCATTTTTATATGTGATTTCTACCCAGTTGGGTGAGTACGAGCATTTAAGTATTTTTGTGGGGTTTAGTTTGAAGTTTTGAACCATTGTGTTGGCCCTTTTTAATACAATCTTAGAACTTGATTTTTATTTGACTTTCTAGAGTTTGGAAACCATTTGGATAATGGTTTTTAGTTTCATCAATTTGCAACAATGTTGTTTTTTGAGTGATTTTTACATTACCTCATTTTGTGTGCCGCTTAATTTTCTCAAAAATTTCTTAGGAATAGTTTTGTTTGTGGATATACAATGTTGTTATGTTTCCAATCTAACTATAGTTTTGCTTTCCCATTATTGGAATTCTTATAGAATCCATACTTCCATATTTAGGCTACTTGAGTAAGTTCATGATACTTACTATTTTGTTATTGGGATTCATGTCGAATCTATACTCCCAGATTTAGGTTGGTTATTGATCTTTGTTACTTATATTATTTGTTTCATTTGTCATATAGAACCCTTGCATTGGTGTTATGTGATTACATTCATGAAGATGGTTGTGCCCACACATGAGCATGTATGTGTGTGTATGATGTGATCTTGCAAGACCTGAATTCCTAGACATAGGTCAATTGAGGGATTGTTCATTTGGGGGTTGGGTTGGGAACTTGCATGTCCTTTCGTCACTCATTGTGTGATGAGAATGGTTATGTAGGGTAGACGTGTGGACTAAATTCTCTCATGTACCCCAACATGGAAGTGGCTAACAAGGCAACATAAAGAGGTTCTAATAAGTGAAAACCAATTTAACTCATGGGTAAATAAACTTAATGAAAGATAAGATTATAGAGCACCTAGCCTCCTAGGGGAGTTGATCAAATGTGTATGTTTGACCTCTTGAGGGATTTTATCAAAGTCATGGTGTCTAGCCTCCTACAAGAGTTGATTGAAGATACATTTTGAGTCTAGCCTCCTAAGGGAGTTGATCAAAGGCTCAAAGTATTGGCACTATCTAATGGAAAGTAATGATACTCCATTAGAGTCCCTACATACTTATCATTAGCAGTTTTGACTAGTGACTGTTGAGTAGTCATTTTGCACGATGCTTAATGGTAGGAATCCTTTCAAACTCCTCTCTTGAAAAGTTGATCTTGTGAAATGTCATGCCATAATTCTACAAGCCAATAACACTACTAATTTTTTAATTTATTATAAATTATTCCATTATTATTATTAATATTTGGAGACTACCCATACCTAACTACTTTCATATACATTCTTAATTTAATAGTCAACTTCACTATCTCATGATATGAGCTAGCATTATTTCAGGTGATAACCTTCATTTAACATTTCATTAAAACCATCTTCAATTCAATGTTAACTATTCTTCTCTTAGAAATCATTTTAAAACAATATAAATATATAGTCAATGCTTTCTAGGGTATTTACAACATCCTAAAACTAATGTGTATAAACTATTTCTTTTAAATTGTCAACCAACTCTATACCCTATCTCACTTAAACTTATCATTGATATAGTCGTTATTATTTAATTATTTATTTATTTTATTTCATTATTTAATTATTATAATTACTATGATTTAAGCACCTATACTTATTACGCATATTACAACTTAATTGCTAATAATATCTTAGTTTAATATTACAGTTAATACTATGTTGCTCGGCTATAAAATTCGTTTCAATTTTATGAGCCATGGTTAATATTTAAAACTTAATTTGGCCATTCTATCTTCGAATTTTTTGAGTCTCTAAACTTCCATGTCCCCGGTTTGTTCCCAGCTCCGCACAGCACTTAAAATTGTTGAAATCCAACTTCTGAGCCTCAAGTTATAAAAGGTTAATGATCGCCACCCAAACACGTGTTTCTTAACCTTTAACTTCTCAATAGGTTAATGTTAACCACCAAAAACATGTTTTTCCTAACCTTTAAAAAGGTTAATGTTAACCTTTAAAAAGGTTAATGTTAACCTTTAAAAAGGTTAATGTTAACCTATAAAAATGTGTCTTTCCTAACCTCCCACAAGGTTAACGATAGCCATTAAAAACACATTTTTATTAACCTCTATAAGGTAGTTATTAACCTGTTCAAAGCTCTTTCATGAAAACTCAAATATGTACATAAAGGCGATTGGCAACAATGGAAATGAATCAAATGGGAGTCATTGATGATTCACCATGAGCGGTGAAAGGCAATTTAAATTGTATAAATAATGGGGAGTTTCTTGACTGCATATTTGGGTTCCTGAATGAATAGTAAAGGCGATCAATAGACACCAAACCAGTTTCAATGAAAGTGGGAGTCTATAACCCTCCAAATAACAAGGCAGATTGTGCAGATAGCATAGACCATTGCAACTAAAATGCTCCCGCAATGTGTGAATGTTTGCTGTCAACAATACACGGCTACCACTTCAAGTTTCAAGTTTTAGAAAGCAGCACATTATTGTCTGCGTGTGAGCAAGAAAAATGATCTCGTTGCAAGTCACATTCGATGAAGATGTCTTTTTCTTTTTGTTGATGTTGTAAATTCATTGGATAATAAGATTATAAAATAATGCATCCATGAAGATCTTTAGAATGCTATGGCGTGCACGGATGAGTGCATTATTCACTTCATGCTAGTAGGATAAAGCATTTATATGCCACCCCATCTACTCTATCACTAATCCAACCGCACCAAGCGGATAAACCTGATGGTCATCACCTTAACTCTGTGCTTGTGTCGTGCATCAGCTTCAAGCATTTTATGAGCGGTGACAGTCAAGGGAAGTAGAAACGTATGCTATCAGAGCTAAGAACTTGTACGCTTTCATGAATTTCAGGGTTTCTTCTGCCTTTGTGATGATGAGAAAAATAGAGAGTTTCCATAGACATTAAAATGAAATAGATGATAAATGTGGGAACTTTGGTGAAGCTTGGAAGGCACGAAATAAATGATAACGTTGGTGCCATAGCTTGATTGGTGGAAGGTGGCTGTCCAGTTCATAATTCAAAATGGGAGGAAAGCATGACAGCACTGCAGCTTTGAGATGCTTTGGAAGCTTCACTCATTAAGTCACCCAAGTTTGGATCAGCATTCTCATTTTCTTTGTAACTTGGCATATTTGAGAAAAGGATTGGAAATCAAAACATGAAGTACAAGTATCAGAGGCCGAATTATGCTCTTGTTTTAAGAAGTATGCTTCCAGATATCGGTGATACCATTTTAGGAAATGTTTACCTTCAAGACTTCTGGTCATCTCTTGTGAATGAAGAAAAGACTCCATTAGGTAGAAAGATATTGGAAAGTGGCTTGGCTCAAGCAGGCGGACATTCCATTTCTGTACAGTGCCCAAAATTAGTGTTGGAATGCATGAAGGCTTATCATCCCAACACTAGAGAAGTTCTTTCACCGAACAATGAAGCAATTGTCCATCTGGACCCTGCCTCTATTGCTATCATTCTTCGATTGCCCACTAGGATGCAATATGCCAACATTAATCTAAGAACTGCCAAGGAATATTTTACCGCCAATCAAACTCAATGTTTAAATACTATGGCAAGATCATGGTTCTTCCAACCAAGAAGAGGAAAGTCTCAACTAGGAAAATCCATTCATAGATCATCACTGAAAGAAGATGTGGCGAATATGGTAACTTTGTTGGGCAGGATCGTTGGTCTTCGGGATTCACACAAGTTCGAAGGTTGGATGTTTCTATTCATTAATATGGTCTGTGAAGGAAAACAATACATTGATTGGGCTGAAATTATCAGCGATTCACTGCATAGACAACTCATGGGACTTCAAGAAAATGACTGCTTTTATATGACTTCATACCTTTTCTATGCTATTGCAAGTACCAAAAGTTGGCCAGGACTTAACCGGCAAGGCATTTATGATGACACAACCATCATTTATAATCATCTTCCTCAAATTTAGTATGATAATAGCCTGCACCATTTCAGAAGAGTGAATGACGCATTCACCATGCTAACTATAAGGGAAATTCAGGGGAACATTGGACTCAGGATTTCACCAGAAGCAGCGATGAAAGTACAAAAATATGGAAGTGTTTTCATACAATTCCCAAAGTTCACTTATATCCGGTTAGCTTCCTATGATGGGTGTCCGCTAATGTTATCGTGATTTGTTGATGATAAATTAGTCTTAATTGAAATGTGCAGGCAAATTAGTCAAATCAATAAACTTTGTAGGAATAGGAAGACAGATGAAATAGCTTTTCCTATCGACATCAGATATTATAGTTGTGACACTGCATGAAATGCCAGGAACATTGAAAGATCTATTGCCACAATAAATTTTCATCCTTAAACGATGTGTTTCCCTTATGACAGTAAGGGCTATGCAGTGAATGAATTAAAGTTAAATCCTAGTCTTGGTCACTTCCCGGCTCTAGAAGACTTTTGGGAGGATTGTGAAAATGACTTCGAAGTTAGGAAGAGAGATTGGATGCGGCTTACAGTATGACAGGTAATAGACTTCAAGTTGGACATTGATGTGACAGGCGTAGATGATGATGAGGTTTCTTTGGTCGATCCTTACTATTATGAGAAAATTGAATTGCTAGAGCTCCCTCCTATTGATTGGTCAATTCCTAAATTGAAAAGCTTGAAGGAGAGGTCTTCCTATGTTTTTAAAAGAACAAGAGACTAGATTAGTAAAGTCAGAGCCAAAAAAGCAACTGGTGAATCTCAAAATAAAGAGAAGAGAAATAATATAGGGGAATCGTCTCAAATGGTGATAGAGGCAACTTCTAGTGAGACGAAACAACAACTGGATACAGGTGCTCAAGATTGGGAAGAAGATCTGAATCAGCCAGATAGGTTTACAGTCAAAAGAAAAAGGACAAGAATGAAAGGTAGAATGAATCAAGAATGGAATGAATCCAGTGAAAAAGATCAAAGAACTCCTCAAATTGCTGAATCGCATGTCCCTGTTACATCCCCTCATGATACAGTGATTCCTAATTTGAGTCTCCCTCCTCCTGATATGTCAATAATAGACATCACACAGTTAGATAACCCATTATCTAATTTAGAAGACTTAATGATGGTTGCTGAAAATGTAACAGGTGATGTACAAGCTTCAAAAATTACACATTCGTGGTTCCAGGATAGTCTTCAGAAGAGGAAGAAAGTTGTACAAATGGTCCCACCTCCATTTGATATGATCTCTAGCATTCTTTAGAAGCCTCCTAAGGCAAAAAAGACCAAGGTGATGTCCAGGTTAGCTATTGATAAAACTTCAGGCAATTTGTGTGTGGAATTAGCCAAGCCTATAGTTGAAAAGAATGTTGATGAAGCATCTGAATCAGATTTCATTCTAGAAAAGGTTGACCTTGGTCCTTCTAATGCGGAAAGAGAGTTTCAAAATTTTGAATTGATTGCCACTCAGATATTGCAAAGGGCGAAGAAAGAGAAAAGAGCTAAAGAGCAACTCAAAGAACAAGTTCAGATGATGATATCTTATATTAATTCAATCAGCAATCCTTCTAATACCCAAGTCATGGTCACTCCACTGGTTCTAATAGGTCTTGATGGTATTTTAGATCATACTTTTGTTCAAAGAATCAGCCAACAAAAGTCACATAGTATGATGATCGAGGCTTGGATAAACAGGATGATAAAAGATGCTTCAAAACTTATAACTGGAGTGAAAGAGATATATGGGAAAGCCATCATGCAGATATAGGAAATTTTTGAGGAGCTGGAAAATAGCAAAGAACATAAATCCAACTGGCAAAAAGTAGCTGATGAATTAAAAGAAATGGCCAAGCTAGATGCGAGCACCCTACTTCTTGAGAAAATTATTGCTCATCCAAGTGACAATCAAATATGTATCTGGAGTAAAAGTGTTGGTTGGAAGGTGATAAACATCAGCAAAGGGATCACTGAGTTCGAAAAGTTAATAGCTTCTTTGGAGCAATTGAGAATAAAGAGTACAGATGAATTAATCTCTACTATCACAGGTGGGGTGCCAGTAAGTGATCTTCAGCATGTTGATTGTCGGTTTCTCCTTGATTCCTTCAATGTTCAGATTCATTCAGAAATAGAGAACCGTGTATCAGATGCTAAAACTATGATGAAGCTTAGCCTAGTTGTAGTCACGCTGGGAGATTGTAACATTTCAGCCTATCAACAGGAGTCAAAAGAAATTCAAGATAGATACTTCACAGCCAAACTCAGGATGGAAAATGTGTTCATTCTAAACTATGAATCAATGATGATCATCCTAGATGCTTACAAGGCTTTCCGAGATAGATCAATTGTGTCTGGGTAGATAGAATTAGTAGTTAGAAGAATCAGTGATTGTATATGCAAATATCTTTAGGAACTCTAGCTAAAGTTTTGTTTTTACAAGTTTCCTTGTATAGGTTAATTTTCTTGAGGTTAATTAACCTTCCAAAATTACTTATTTTGGAGGTGGTTATTAACCACGAAGAGGTAGTTATTAACCTCTATGTCTATATAAGGACACCTTTTGGCTTTGTAAAAGGACTTTTTGGTTGGAAAAATAAGGGAACACTATGCTAAAATTTTGATCTAGGGATAAATTTTGGAAAGTATGTACATTTTTTATCTCTGAATTGAAAAATCTTTATTGCTTTTCTTGGTACAAGGAAATGAAATGAGATCTGCTTTGGGTTTCTTATTTTAAAATCCAAATTGTTATACGTTGTAGTGGACATTCTCATGGTGCTATGCGAGTGTTTATAGATGATAATGAATGTTCTTAATAATACAGGTTGCTTTCAAGTGTAGTTCTTGAGCACCTCTGTTATCGATCTTGTTAACCACAGAAGGTTGTGAGGGCATGAGGTGCATTCGTCTTCCATGACTTTCTCTTGAACTTTGAAATTTTAGATTCTTTAATCGAAAAACCTTTTAAAAATTATATCATATGAGGGAGTTGCCCCTCAAAATGCAGAGGAAGGTCGCATACCAAGGGCCTATCCAACTGTTGTGAACAGTTTGCCACACATTCCATTGGGCAATTCTACTGTGACAAATATGTTACCAACATACTATTACAATTGAAATTACTGTGTTGAAGATCTGGGGAGGCAATGCAAAGAGTCTTAACACTTAATCATTTTATTGAGTTTACCCTTATTTTAATAGCTTCATTCTTATAATATGCAGACTTTTTAACTAGTATCCCTTCAATCAAGTTAAACATATTGACATTCCTAGCAATATCCCTTTATCACATTATGAGGGGTTTATGAGTAAATTTCTAGGGTTGATTCCTCAAATTGCTAGAATGTTTCCATAATTGTGTCATCATACTTTAAACCCAAGTTTCAAATGTAATCATATGTCTTGTTGTCATTTTAACCTATGTTCATTGTTGTCCTTACTAAAGTCAATGTTAATTTATCTTTCCTTTCTTACCTTGTAGATCATACCTTGAATCCTGTGACCAGGTTCTCAACTTGAACACATTGAGTCTTGTTTTCATGTGGTCCTAATGTTTGGACTGGGTATTAACCTTTTAATAATCAAATTCTACATCATTCTCTAATAGGATCCCATAAATCATTGTTAATAACATAAATGTCGATCATGACCTAACTAGCTCCTAATCATACTCATTCCTTATGATTTATAATAGAGTATGAATGTAGGCCTTACATCCCCCCCCCCCTAGCTATTGACTTCCTCCTAGAAGTCTCTATAATCAGGGACACAACTTCCATATATAGGGCTTACCTTGATGCGACATAATTGTCCTACTTAGGCCTTACTTTAAGATCAACTCACATTCCTAATAGTTTTACATATAATTGAAATATAGACTTATAAAAATATTGTCCCATAGCTCATAGAGGGATAATTCTTTTTAAAATTGATTTAAATCACTATTGTTGCTCAATAGAAGATAAATGTGAGTGCTCACGAGGAGGCTTTTTTTTTGGTTCTGAACAATTTTAGATAAGATGTTGAATCTTCTTGCTATCTCAAAAGAATAGCCACACAAAAAGAAATATGTTTTTTGTATTTTTCTATTTTTAATGAATGTAGTTTTAACTATGCAACTATATGAATTTCTAAATTAACCAAGTGTTTGTAAAATAAAATAATGAAGATAGGGTAACAAGAAGTTCAAGAAAATGATTTGAAAAATAAATCCCTAACAGGCATAAGCCATGGAAACAACATGTCTACAAGTTAAGCCTTTAAAAATATTGGTAGGTAACCAATGAAAGTAGGAGTAGTGCTTCCTTAATTACACTAATGCAATTGTTGATGGGAATTCAATAACTATAAGATGTTTACTTTTCATCAGATCACAAGGCCATGAAAAGTGCACTCATGTGAGACAAAAAGCTATGCAGGAACAATAAGGTAATATTTTCTCCAACTAATTACATTAGTAGAATTCGTAAACACATGGAAAACACCAAAATTAAAAGATCTCTCAATCAAAATAACATAATAAAACTATTGGCTCCATTACACTCCATGAAAATACATTCACAAAATATAACACACTCAATCAAGAATAACTACACTATGAATGAAAGCACCAATAGCATATATTATTGCATCAAAATAATGGCCTAGAATACATGTTTAATTCCTCAATTTATAGGAAATCTTCTCCTCAATTTGTGTTGAGAGTGATAGATTCCTTCATGAAAATGTATATTTTTAAACTAATAAAACAAATCTATTTATGTATAAATTGACTCTCTAACTGGTGCTAAGTAGGACTCCATCCTTATTTATATAATTTAATAGGTGCATGAGCCTTTACATATCTTTAAAAAAAAAAAGATGAGAAAATAAGAAGAAGAAAGCCATTAGATGATGTAGAAGTCTTTGGAGATGCTAAAAATAGAAGCCCAACCTTCTCTGGAGGTTTGTAGGAGTTAAATTATCATCAGAATGCATTTTCAATGCATGGAAAGCTCTAAATTTGAAATTGGAAGTTAACTATTGGTGCACCTCTAACTTCTTCAAAAACCTTTAGTGCACCTTTGGAGAAGTTCACCTTGGGAGAAAGACACCTTGGGAGAAGCGCACCTTGGGAGATAGGTCCAAAAAATGCAAAATTTTACCAAGTATCAAAATTGATAATCTAGCTTCTAGGTTTTGTACCCCTTCATACCAAAGCTATATCTAGGTATTTTCTCTTGAATTTATCTATAATCTCCATCACTTGGGTTGTACCTAGAAAATATAAAGCATCATATTTACCCTTTACCTTTTGTCAATAGTTGCCCACCTCAATGTGAGTTGCAAAATCTCCCAATTTCCCATCTAATTCTAGCAATGTCTCTTTGGTCTTAAATGCTTGTCTAATATCCTCACCAGTGGAAGCTTCTTCAAAAGTCTTCTAAAATTTCTAAACAATTGCTTGCACAGTTATTAATTTATCCCTTGAATCATCTTCAAAAATGTCCAAGCAAGCAATGATGTAATGTCTCTCTACCTCCAAAATCTACTCTTAGGTTTGATCCTTGAGCTTATGAATATTTGCATGTAATATTTCCATTACTTTATTACCATCCACATTCTTCTCTATCTAGTCATCTATCTTATCTAACTCATCTACAATATACACATCTATCAACATTTGATACCTCTAACCCTTTATTGGTTATAATGCTTGCAAGTCTTTACCAAAGGTATGTACTTCGTCTATTAACCAAAAATCCTTGTTCAATATAGTAACCAACCTGTCTGCATTATTATGCATATGGTGTAGCAATTTAAGATTTCCTTGTATAATTTACACACCTTTCTCTTCAAAGCTTTCCTACCATTACTGAAAAGCCTTCAAGAATGGATGTAATTGGACAATTTCCTTATCCATCTTATCAAGTGTCACATATAAAGTCTCCTCAGGATTTTCAAAATCAAAGGGACCAACTACTTCATTCAAATAACCTCTTAGGATTTCATTCTACTTTCAGAGGTTTAACAATCCAGACTTATCTTTTTCTAAGTGCCTAAACACTTCTTTGATTCTCATAGTGACCATCAATTTGGCAGTATCCACAGTGGGTTTTCCAAGTAAGACCTCTTTGATTTGATAATATTTTGGAGTCAAATCCTCAATATTTGCATGTAGAGGAGGGATGGAAACATTGGTGAATAATTCATGATTTTGATTAACCATAACAAAGGCCAATGTTAATGCATCACCAATAAGTGGCCCAAGTTTCTTAAGAGCTTCAATTAATTCTATTAGTCCCTCTTCCTTAGTATAATATAGTTGTCTTTTCTGTCTAACCATCACCTCTTTTCTCAACCATCTTGGAGTATCTTCCATTGGATATTTATCCTTAGATAAAGAGGGATCTTTCACTACTAAGCATTTTCCCTTATCACTCCTCTTTGGAGTCTTCTCCTTTTGTGAGATCCACATTAGGCATCTTTGTATCTTTTGAGTCCACAGTCCTCACCTTTGTATCTTGGTAAGTTTGTTGAGGTTCCTCATATATTTGTCCCTCTTCTAATACTTCATCAATAGGTATTTTTGGTGGCTCTTCTTCCTACTTAGCTTGCACCTATTCTTCATTACTTGGAGGTAGAGGATTAACTGAACCTCTATCCAAGCAAGATAAATCTTGACTTGATCATGGTGGAGCAATTAAAGGTCCTTGTGGCTAAGGTGACAACTGGCTCCAATCCTATTATGGAGGTTGATTGTTTAGGGTAACCCTTATCTTGTCACCTACCAGCTCAGTGCCTACAAGCATAAAATCAAAATTTGACATCTTAAAGACATCAGCCTCTTGGTCCTCTTGCTCATCAATCCATTGTTGTAACTCATCCTCTGAAGTTGCAGCCTAAATAGGTTTTGTTAGAATGGATGGTGGTGTTATAGTGGAGCTTCTTCTCCATTCTACCTCTGTTGCTCTAGCAAGAAGAGTCATTTGACTCAAGGGAAGGTTATCTTCTTCATTTTCTTCATCCTCTTCTTCCTCTTCTGGAATAACTTCTGGGACTAATGGAAAAGGAATAACCTTTCTTATCACCTTTTCTCTCCTTTTCCTTTTAATCAGAGTTTTCATCTTTCTTTTCTTGGTAGCCAATGGGGAAGGTTCTTCCTCTTGCACAAGTGGAGACACTTCCTATGCTTCTACTTCAGCTTATTGCCCTTGTTCTGATAGTGGCAATAGCATATTATCCTAAGTCTAGATGACTTCTAAGTTTTTTGCCCCTTTTGCATTCTCTACCCCTTGGTGTTCTGGTGCTTGAGTTGCCTCATTTTCAAGCTCAACTTGTTGAGGGGAATTTTTTTTCCTTTTATTTTTACCCTTCTATGCCCTAAAGTATCCAACTTCTCTATCTAGCTAATGCACTATTTTTTACCTTACTAGAGACTAAGTTGTGAATGTTGGCACTGTCACCTTCACTCCTCTACCTTTCACTAGGTAGGTTTTAGCTTGGAAAACTATAGTCTATTGAATCAGATCTAGCTTGAATGGTCTCTTGATGTAATCCTTGGTTAACTGGATGACATGCCTTGCCCTATGATTGATATATGTGTTTTCTTCTCTATCAATCTCTGCATTCATGATAGTCTGATCATTTGTCTTATCTCTATTATATAAGGGATCTAAGACCTCTTTAGTATCTTTTTGTACTATCTGTAATGTGATCTTCATTTTCAATGCACTATCTGCCAAATAGAGAGTCATCCTACAATAATCCCTTATTTGGATTGCATAGTCATCCACTGCATTTATCCAATGATCCTCTATGGCATCTTCATGTTGGAATTATTTTCACACCAAGTAATGAACTCTACAAATGTTATCAAAATAGGGATGAGGAGAGTTATAATCCTCCAAGGGATATTGGTCCCATTCAAACTCAAAAGTCTTGATATCCTACTTTTGTTTAACACCAAATAGACCTATAGTGATTGGCCATACCCGGGTCTTCTTATATTTCTTTCTTACACTCTCATAAGTAGATGAGATTTATCATGCAATTTATAGCAATATAAGTCTATCACAAGGATGCCTAGGGAGCTTCTTTAGATTCACAATCATACCTACTACCCTTAAATATGTGAATGTCTTAAATTGGATGTAGTAGGCACTGATTTTTGTAATCTTTTTTGTTACCTCTTCTGATATCATTTTTGCATAATCTCCCTCAATGAACTAGATGATTGCAAAAATGAAGGCATCATTCACTATTATGTACTCCTTACTATGATCTAAAAGCTTTTTCCTCACCAATTAGGGGTATACCACATAAGGCCATGCATTAGCATCTTGCAAGTTTCCCTTTTTGAACAACCCTAAATAATTTTTTGCTCTTGCAGCTAACAAGTACACCAAATAAGATGTTCATATAGAACCTTTGGTTTTTTTTTACCATCACTAGTTGCTCATCTAAATTCTCACTAAGAATTGAGGCCCAGAAAATTGGCATCATTGTTGTTCTAATGGTTTCAATGAAATCTACCATTCATATACAAGTGTCCTAATGCTGGTAATCCCATGATTCTACTTAGGAGCACTATAGAATATTTCATATCATATTTCATATAACCCCTCATCATATCTACTTTGCCTACCTTTTTTGCAAGAGGAGTCTTATCAATAATATATGAAGATTGGATAATTTTTTATGCTTCCCCTTCATGCTCTCTATACCACCCTTCTACTTGATGATATGTTAATCTAATGTATTGATCTGCTCTTGAAAGATGGAATACTTTCTCGATGTTCTTAGGCCTCAAATCCAAGATGATCTCTCTAGTTATTCCTTTTACAACTCTCTCCTCTAAAACATATTTCTCTACCAATACCATAATCAACTCAAAAGCTTGTACTGAAATTGGGTGTGATGTTTCATTTACTAGCCCCAATCTAATGAGTGTGGACACTAGTAGAGACCTCTCAATTGGTTTTTTGCATAGGACTAAGAATGAGTTCCAATTAATATGGCCTAGCTTAGTGTTTTGGATCTTTGAATATGCATTTTAGAAGTGTGACTTTGATGGAACAACTTAAAAATTGAAGACCATTAGTTTTGGAGCCATCTTTGTAGTGATGGAGGATGAGGAGGAATCCATTTAATCTACCCAAAATAGATATCCATTAGTCTAGAAGGTTGAAAAAAAAATTCAACTAAATCCTAAATACTACAAAAATATGACCCAAAATGTAAAACTTATAAAAAACACTTAAAAACCTATTTTCTAATTCTAGAAGACAAAAAAAATGGCACACCTTGCACATCTTAAGGGTGTTCTAGGTGAACCTTTCCCTTTAGCAAAAATAACACCACTAAGGGTGCACACCTAGCATACCTTGTGGGGTGTACTAGGTGTGCACCCTTATAGTGCAAAGCCTTGTGTCAAGTTAAAAGGAAGGGTGTACACATAGTGCACCTTATGGCATGTGCTAGGTGCACACCCTTTCAATACTTAGGGAATGTTTAGCCTATTGAAAGGTTTGTATGTAGCGTACCTTGGATAGTTACACACATGTGCACTTTTTACTTAGGTGAAGGCTTAGGTTAGTTTTCCTAGGAAATGGTTTTTGATGGGGAAACAACCCAAGCACAAAATGGACACAATAGGAAAGGAAAAATTTTATTAATTTTGAAAATATGCTAGTACACTTAGTGCAGAGAAATAGACTCCAAAACATGCCCTATGGGCTTACAACAGCATGAATCTAGAGATAAATTCTTCTCCTAGTACCTCCTCTAAAATTCCACTCCGAACTACCTTTTACAATGCCAGAAATGTTCTTAAATAGAACCCAAAGGGTTAAGGATTAGAAATACATTCTAGAAAGTGCTAGTTGGCATCCACCGACCAAATAGAAGGCTCCAAAAGGTGCATTAGAAGTTGGCACAAAATTAGAAGAATCTAGAAACGATAACCAAACTTTTGGGAGGCATAACTTTTGAACCGTAGCTCCGATTGACGAACCGTTTACATTTTTGAAAAGCTCTCAAAGTGGTCTATAGCCCTATGAACTAGATTAATGCATCCCCCATTTTTCAGCCCTATTAAAGGTCATTTAATTCCCCTAACCTAACTTCGAAGCATTCTTAGGAGGTCTTCGAAAATGGAAAAACTACGATAACTTTCAAACCATGGGGCCTTTTGACCTAATTCTTTTTCTAGAATGCTCTAAATTACAATTACATTCATCCAAAAAATTTACACCCTCTAATTTATCAAAATTATGGCTCAATTACATACTCCTATTTTTTTGGCATTTACATGTATCCCAAGGTGTTCAAATACTCTAACCTAAAACACTGATAGTGGAACTATGAGAGTTGGAACATTTAATTGACCCAAATGGGTATCCACAAAATGAAAACAAATGAAACAAAAACTAAGTCTAAGTACATTTTTTTTGGTGACACAGGATTGCCCTTATGCCTCTAGATGCTCCTGCATCAGACACCCAGGGTAGATTGAAAAGTGACCTTGTCACTTTATGAATGGTAGAGGAAATCCCAAATGTGAAACCTTAGCTACTGGTATCCAAGTTGAGTCCTCTATCAACCATCCTTTCCACTTGACCAGATACTCTTCATACTACCTATTTTTGGTACTCCTACCCACACGACTATTCAGAATCTCCTCTATCTCCTCCTTCTTAGAAGTAGGAATTGGACATGGCTCTATCATCAACTCCTCATCTGCACCATCATCATGATACTCTATTAAGTCTGCAATGTTGAAAATAGGAGAAATATGAATTCCATCTGGCAACTCTACTTCATATGCATTTCCTAAGTCATGTTTCTTCAAAATTTTGTAGGGGCCAAATTTCTTCATCTTCAGCTTGTTATAAGGACCAGCTTGAAATATTTATTTTCTTAACTGTACCATGACTAGATCCCCTACTTGGAACTCTTTATGTCTTTTCCTTTGATCAGCCCTAGCTTTATACTTTTGGTTCATCTTGATAATGTTTGCCTAGACCTCCTCATGTAAACACTTGATATGTTTAGCAAATTCTTCAGCTTTAGCACTTGTCCTCTCCCCTTGCTCTATTTTCCTCAATTCTAGTGCAGTCCTTGGGCTACTTCCATATACAATTTGGAATGGTGATCTACCAGTACTCCTATTTATAGAATTATTGTAAGTAATGTGGTAGAATCAAATCCCAACCCTTGGGCTTATCCCCAACTAAACATCTCAGCAAATTGCCCAGACTTCTATTTACCACTTCTATTTGGTCGTTAGTCTGCGAGTGATGTGTGGAACTGAATTTTAAGTATGTTCTCAACTTCTTCCATAATGTTCTCCAAAAATACCCCATAAATTTAGTATCTCTATCAGAAACTATACTCCTTGGGAGACCATGTAGTCTTACCACCTCTCTGAAAAACAAGTCTGCAATATGGATAGCATCATGAGTTTTGTGGCATGGAATAAAATGTGCCATTTTGGAGAACTTATCAACAACCACAAATACTGAGTCATTACCCCTTTATGTCCTCGGAAATCCAAGAACAAAATTCATACTTATGTCCTCCCATGGCTTTGATGGAATAGGTAATGGCTGATATAGTCCAATATTGTGACTAAATCCCTTGGCCACTTGACAAACCTGGCAATTTTGTACAAACTTCTTCACATCCTGTGACATTTGAGGCCAAAAATAATGTTCTTTGAGAATGGCAATGGTCTTATCTTGACCAAAATGTCCTACCATCCCTCCACTGTGTTTCTCCTTAATCAAATTTTCCCTCATGGAACTCCTTGGAATGCACAATTGACTGCCCTTGAACAACATACCATCCTAAATCAAATAGTCTAGCCACTTGGTTCTATCTACAGCAATAGGCTCTTTACAAGCTTTCCATGCTTCAAAAAAATTAGGATCCTTAGGGTACAGATTCTTGAGTTCATCAAACCTTACTACTTCAATCTGCATTACTGTAAGCAACAACTGTCTCCTACTTAGTGCATCTGCAACCCTATTAGATTTTCCACTTCTCTACTTCAACACAAATGTATAGCTCTGCAAGAACTCTACCCACTTCATATGCCTCTGATTCAATTTACCTTGGCTATTTAGGTACTGTAATGCCTGGTGATCAGTATATAAAACAAATTCCTTTGGCAATAAATAATGCCTCCATTTCTTTAAGGCCTGAACTATTGCATAGGACTATTGATCATAAATAGAATACTTATTTTTGCATCATTCAATTTTTCACTAAAATATGCAATAGGCTTACCTTCTTGGCTTAATACAGCCCCAATAGCGTTGCCACTAGCATCACAATCCACCTAGAACACCTTTATAAAATATGGAAGTGCCAACACAGGTTGTTCTATCACCTTCTTCTTCAGCATTTCAAAACTTCTCACAGTTGTCGCAGTCCATTTGAACTCTTTTCTATCCCCTCTTATTGTGTTAGTCAGGGGTGCACATATGCCACTGAAATTTTTAATGAACTTCCTATAAAAACTAACCAGACCATGAAATGATCTTACCTCAGTAGCAGACCTTGGAGTAGGCCATTCCAAGATGGCTTTTACTTTCTCTGGATCCATTTTGAGACCTTCAGGTGATATAACAAACCCCAAGTAGACTAACTCCCTTTTTGCAAAGATACACTTCTTCATATTAATTAACAGTTTATCTTCCCTTAACCTTTCAAGGACACTATGAATATGCAATAAATGTTCTTCCAAAGTCTTGCTGAAAATTAAAATATCATCCAAATAGACAATAACAAATTTTCCTAAGAACTTCTTAAGTACCTCATTCATAAGCTACATGAAGGTGCTTGGGGCATTCGTCAATCCAAAGGGCATGACTAACCACTCATAAAGACCCTCCTTAGTCTTGAAGGCTATCTTCCACTCATCTCCTTCTTGTATCTATATTTGATGATAGCCACTCTTGAGATCTATCTTTATGAAGTACTAAGCTCCACTCAAGCAGTCCATAAGATCATCCATTCTTGGTAAAGGAAACCGATACTTGATGGTTATCCTATTTATAGCTCGAAGTATGTACACATCCTCCACTCTCCATCCTTCTTTGGTGACAGTGTCCAATTTCTTCTTCTTCATTTTCGTCCTCACTTTCATCACCTGTAGTAACATTTGTTCCTCTACAGAGCTCCTCCTGCAATGCTTGTACCTGCCTTTAGAGGGCTCTAACCTCCTCAAGATTAATAGCTCCAGCACTTTCACCATGCTCTCTTTGTGGAGGCATCTTCTTAACTCGAACCCACAATCACACAGTCCTGGTGCAAACTACCTCACAGTTGACGCTCTGTCTACACACTCAAGAAAACTAGCTCTGATCCCACTTGATGGGGACACAACCCAAGCACAAAATGGACACAACAAGAAAGGAAAAATTTTATTAACTATGAAAATATGCTAGTACACTTAGTGCAGAGAAACAGACTCCAAAACATGCCTATGGGCTTACAATAGCATAAATCTGGAGATAAATTCTTCTCCCACTACCTCCTCTAAAACTCCATTTCGAACTGCCTTTTACAATGCCAAAAATGTTCTTAAATAGACCCCAAAGGGTTAAGGATTAGAAATAAATTCTAGAAAGTGCTAGTTGGCATCCACCGACCAAATAGAAGGCTCCAGAAGTCGCATTAGAAATCGGCACAAAATTAGAAGAATCCAAAAATGGTAACCAAACTTCTGGGAGGCATAACTTTTGAACCGTAGCTTCGATTGATGAACTGTTTATATTTTTGAAAAGCTCTCAAAGAGCTCTATAGACCTATGGACCAGCTTTGCTCATCCCCATTTTTTAGTCCTATTCAAGGTCATTTAATGCCCCTAACCTGACTTTGAAGCATTCTTAAGAGGTCTCCAAAAACTGAAAAATTGCAATAACTTTCAAACCATGGGGCCTTTTGACCTAATTCTTTTTTTGGAATGCTCTAAATTACAATTACATTCATTGGACCAATTTACACCCTCTAATTTACCAAAATTATGGCTCAATAATGTACTCCTATTTTTTTGGCATTTACATGTATTCCAAGGTGTTCAAATACTCTAACCTAGAACATTGATAGTGGAACTATGAGAGTTGGAACCTTTATTTAACCCAAATGGGTATCCAAAAATGAAAACACATGAAACAGAGACTAAGTATAAGTACATTTTTTTGGGTGACACAGAATTGCCCTTATACCTCTGGATGCTCCTGCATCAGTTTTATTAAGATTATTTATATTTTATGAGAAAAGGTGCAAAAGGTAGGTGCGCAAGGTGCACATCATGTAACTATGTGCTTGTGTGTGTAGGTGTCAGGTATATGGAGATTAGCACACCTTATATAGTGAGGAGGTGCACTCAATTGAATTTTGAAGAGGAAAATGAATGAAGTGGAGGGGGCATCCTGGGCATTTATAGGCCTAGGATGAAGTGCACCCTTTGGGGGTGCATACATGCACTTATGTGCATGTACACACTCCTAAAGGGGAGTGCTTAGCACTTGGGAACTTAGCACACTAGCACACCTTTAAGGGTGTGCTAGGTGCACTAGTGCACTAGTGCACTAGTGCACCCCTAAACATGAAAATTGATCTTTTTTTCTTCAAAATCTCTAGTTCTTAGCAAAATAGATCTTCAACAAAGAAGCCAAACTAAGCAAAAACACTAGGTAAAACCCTAAAAGACTCACATCTTGAACTAGGGATCTGGAAAGAAAAATTATACTAGGGGGTCCCCATTTCTAAGAGAAATGGGACATGCATTGTGAAACCACAATAGTGACCTAATGTATTGCATTGTCTTCATGATCATACAGATGTTTGTATCATATTGCTCTTGGTGTGTGTGTGTTAGCCATGGGTAATTGTCT
The DNA here is from genome assembly GCA_028749045.1 of Cupressus sempervirens. Classification (NCBI taxonomy): domain Eukaryota; kingdom Viridiplantae; phylum Streptophyta; class Pinopsida; order Cupressales; family Cupressaceae; genus Cupressus; species Cupressus sempervirens. The sequence goes on from CM053793.1 coordinate 548,328,505, forward strand.
TGTGTGATTTTGGTTGGGTCATTATCTCCATGAGTACAACAAGTGTGGGCATATGGGTACTATGTGTTTAGGAGGTGTAGCTACCTATACCACTTTTGGGGAACTATGTACAAAGATGGTCTACTTCCAGTTTGAGATCGGTGCTAGACATTCACTTGGTACTCTAGTGTATCAGAGTATGTTCTCTTGTGATTTATATTTTACTTTGGATGCATTTGATATCATGTTTAGATTATGTTTAGTATGTTACTTGATGTAGTCCTTTATGATGATGTTGTATCACATTTCTTAGTTGAGACTTCTTACCGCTTCATTGGATTAGTGATGTTATTGGTAGATTATCATGTTAGATGTTTTTTATTTCATGTGATGTTAATGGATGGTTTAACAAAAAGAAATATATCATGAGACAACTCCAATGATCTTGTTAGAAAATTGAGATTCATGCTTAGGGGTATGGTTAGTTCCCTTGAGGTATCATGATGCCATTATAGTAGGGAGAAAATAAGCATGGTTGATTTTATTCACTTATATCTCTTTTCATAGATTCCTTTCAGTGCAATTTTTTTTATGCACCTTTTATTTATTAATGAGGTTGATCAAATGGATGTTTGTATTGAGATGTATATTTTAGCTTTATTCAAGTTCTTAGATTTACTTTTATGGTCTTGAGTGATCATTCCTCAATTTATGTGGATCTAGTACTCCTTGGCGTGGAGGTTTCATTTTTCCATGCTTTTGTTCTTGCATTATTTTCTTATTGTCAATTTTTTCTCACCTAGGAGGAGAATTATCTTACATGACTGAGAAAAGTTTCACGCAAGTATTTTTTCACGTGTATGGTGGAGAAAATTCTCATGCAAGCTTGGTTGAGTGTCTCGCCTGGTTCATGGAGGAAAATCATCATATAAGAAAATCCTAACTCATGCAAACATTTAGGTTATTATTTTTGCATGAGAAATAGGGAAATAGTGAGTGCTTCTATGCACTTCAAGAACACGTAACTTATAGCTTTGGATACCCTTTTGGGTCTTGCATCTTCCTAGATCAAAACATATCAATTTCAGGGTGTATAAAATATATCATTTAAGTTCTTATATTTTTATATATGTGACCATTCATTTGTGATAGGTTCCATCCCTCCAAGAGTTAAGATAAAGATTATAGAAAATTTCAAGGATTCAGGATTTCAAACTTAGCCAAATTTTAGGTTCAACATTTTTCTTTCAGCATGGTGTCTAGTAGATGAGTGGACATAACCTTAAGCCCTCATCTTCTGCATGACTATTTGAGGGTTTCTACTTGTAATTCTTGATTATATTATGGTTAGTTGGAAATGGACCTGTATGTTTAACCATGCTAGGAAATTTTACCTTGGACTTAAAAAGAACATCTTGTTTGGGATTGATAGTTCAATATTTACCTCTTTTGATCTATGGATATTATTTGGATCTCCTTTGGGTATTCTCATGATGCATGTGATCTTTGGTTTTAAGTTATGATTTAGTGCTTGGGGATCTTTAGAAGTGTTTGTAAGATTTCTTCTTGTGTAGGTGGACATGTGAGTTTAGCCATGTTCCCTATTTTATTATTTTGATTGGATGTTTCATTCTTGCACTGGGTCACTTTATGTAGTTGTTAAGTAACTCATCTTAAGAAAAAAATTATTTAGTGCATGTTTTATCCTTGTCTTCAAAGTATCTTCGGGCAAGGCATTACATGTATATAATTTAATGATTATTTAGCACCTACCTAAGTATTTTTTCATTTAGCACACATAAGCAGACTTCACATTGCACTTAACGCCTACCTATATTCAAATATGGACCCTCTACCAATTCAACTATTTTAAAATCAAAGTAAGCCCTTATTTCTAAATGTTCTCATCTATTGTTCCTCTAATGTAATAGTACATTCATCACTTGGGCCATATATTAGGATTGGTGGCCTTCGAAATATATCCAAACCTCAAAATTAGTTTATATTATGATCCAACATCTCCTAATTGTTTGATACATGTGGTCCTAATTTTAGATCCAATTGGTTGGAACATAATTTAAAGGGATTTATCTTCCTTGAGGATTAGCCTAGAATTGGAATTGGGCTCTCATCTTTCTAATTTATGGGATAATATTATTTGAAAGATTCAATATGATTGAGTTCCAAGCCTTGAGATGTTTTAAGAGGTATACAAACACCCTATCTTTCCTCATTTTGGTAAGAAATATCATTAATATTTGGCATCTACTCTCAATAATTCACATCCATGGTTTCAAGATAAGCATTCAATATTTATATTTCTTCTCGATCATTCAAGGCATTCATAGCCATGGATGAATCTTATTTCCCTAATTGAAGGCATATAAAAGATGTGTTTATCAAGGAAGGAGATATACACATTATGGTCATATAAGTATTCTTTCATCTTTTGAATAAACCTTATTTTGACTTGTATTATGATAACAAGGGTTTTATTACCAAAATGTACAATAAGAAAAGGTAAAAAATGCAGAGTGTTCTCCTTTTTCTAATGCACACTCAAAAGAAAGATATTCCAATAGGCTTAATTGTCACTTGAGTACCAAGTGAGTCAATGATCCTTTTCTGATTGTGGTTTTAAAAATGAATAAATAATTTAATAATGTAGAATAGAAGGCTTGATAAGAAGATACTTAAAATAGGGATTTGAGAAGTTTACCAAACTATTATCTAAGTTTGAATAAGATTTTATAGGTACAAAATCCCTTGGGAAATTTTTTTCCTAGGAACAAAAAGCTTGGGGCATTGTATCCTAAGTATTTTTCCCAAAACTGATTGCAATCTTCCTAACAAATCTTGTACTTTCCATATCTTGAACCACCTATACATACACATCAAAATAGGGAAGAAGGTTGGATAGAAGGGGTTTCGTTAATCAAACTATTTAAAATCAACATTGAAATGAAATAAAAGCATCGTGTCATATAGAAAAGGCTAGATTTGAAAAATGCAATGTCATACCTTAGAAATATGAATGCTTCTTATAAATTTGATTAAATATATTGACACAATAATTTTGAATTAAGATAAAAATCTCCAAGAAAATCATGAAATACAAAACCTTATGTGATGGATGTTTTAATTTACCGTAATTATTAATTAAGAAGAAGAAAAAAGATGTAGATTTCTATGTATCTCCTTCCTTGAAATACAACATATTTTCTAGGTCTTCAAAAAGAAAAAGAAACTCAATATATAGAGAAGAATGCCTAGATTTTTTTAGAATTCTAGATTTTGAATGCTTAGTTATTGTTTGGATTTTGATTGTGTATCCCTTGCCTTGTAAACTTGATAACTTGATATTAGTGTGGATACCAAAATAAGGAGAGACAGGGGTGATTTTATACCTCGCATAGTATATATGGGGTTAAAACTCAACCAAGCCAACTATAAATCTTTATTTCCTACTAAATTGCCAAGACAGGACCCTAATTCCTATCTCAATCCAATCTTCAGGAAATATAAATCCTCATACGTTTCTCTCTATCCAATTGGAGATAAAATCAAGACCATAGGTCCTAGACAAATAGGGGATACCAAATGACAAGATATTATAGATTTTGAGTTGCGGACTAAATGCGAAGGTCACATGGTAATATAGGGCCTAGGTGATAAATTAAATTATTGAATTGGAGGAAAAATAGAGGAATGCACTTAGAAATAAGGGATTACCTCAATAATAGACAAGATTAAACTTATAAAGGAACTATATTTGAACTTAGATGTCCATTACTTGCCATATAAATTTTTAATATAAAAATATGCTAAGGTGGGTGCTAAATAATCATAAAATTATACACTACTTAGGTGCTTATAATCTAAGATGGTATAGTAATCATGAACTATCATACCATATTACTACACACTTTATATAATAATAGTTACTATTATAAATAAATATTCAAGTCCCAAGGTCTCAATCATGTTTACCTTTATGCAATTAGTAGTTAGATTTAACTTGAAAAATATTCAAAAAGAAAATTATTTATTTAAAATTTTTAAAAGGGAAATTATTTATCTTTCATATTTTTTGAATTTTTATTTCTGAATCCTAACTTTTTATAATTTTACTTCCCCGAGTTGTCAAAATCGTGAGTTTTTGTTTTATAGTTTATAACCTCAAAGCATTGTGCATATTTTTTCTCCTTTCATTTGTTGCACCCTTAAAATATTCATCATCATTATAATTTTTTGGAGAATGGTTTGTTATTAGACTACATATTGGTGTAATTAAATATTCTATTCTTAATTACACTTTACTTAAGTTTACTTAGGATGATGCATTTACATAGGAGTTTGCATCTCATTTTAGCACATGATGTTGGAGAAAACCACTTGAGGTGGAGTTATTATCATCATATACCTCTTTGTGTGTGTGATCCATCTTTTGTGATCCTATCACATTATCATCTTCTCATTCGTGCACATGTTTTACCTACTTTTTTGTACAATGGAGGATGATCCATCTTTGGCAGATATGTGATTACACCTTATCTAGTTGATAGTTTGTCTCTTGCATTGCTCCTCATTATCATGTATTGCATAGATATTCAAACATATCTACATTCTACAAATCTAAATATTGGATTGATTGGGCATCCATTATCATTTGATTAATATTGAATCAATCATTTTGTCTCTCATAATTATGCTATCAATTGAACTTCTACTTCTTGGAATTTTGATTCTTTGTCATAGGCAAATTCTTACATGGTATCAAAGTCATAAGGGTATCATTACATAGCCATGGGTGGGTTATTTTCTTTAATTTTGGAAGGTTTTAATTTGAATTCAAGAATCAATAGTTTGTGGGAGAATGAAGAGCAAGATCTAAGCTTAGCATTGTGTCTAAGTGGCCATTTTGATAAATTTTGATTACAAATTTTCTTATATCAAGCAAGAGTTAACTTAGAAGCAAAGTTGAAATTTGTAAATCAAACTCGTGTCTTATTGTAGATTGTAGATAATTTACCTGTATTAACTAAGAGTTGACTTTGAGGTAAATTTGAAATTTTGTAAATTGAATTCATGTCTAATTACAGATAGGTAATTATTTTTTGTAAATTAAACTTGTGCCTAATTGCACTTTGGAAACTGGTTTTTAGAAATTAGAATTTTCCATTTTTAGAATATTCTATGCAAATATTTTTTGGCCATATTGACCCTTACAATATTCTGCTAATTATTAGTTTGTAGGTGAGTTGTGTGAATGTTTAGTTTGTAGTCAATGGTGGAGGGACATACAATCACACCTAATCCTGCTCCTCTATAGTGGTAAGGAGTGGATCATAAAAGAATTTCTACCTCATAACTCATCTACATTATATTGTGCAAAAGTAGAATTATACTGCAAGTGTGAGACTATTAATCCTGAGCAATGAGTGCTTGTTCAACTATTGTGTTTGTTCAATGTAGGGATTCTCTTTTACATGGACTCCTCCTAGCATGAAACATCAGTGCCAACATTGATTCTTTCTACTTAAATCACATGACATATCTACTCACCTTTGTAGTGATCACACAATCTATATTCTTTCTCCTCAACAAATCAAGAAATGATTTACCCTCAACTTCCTTCAACATATGATTCATGACATAGTATCCAATTCATTCTTGTAAGGAAAAAGTGACACCCAAACCCTCTATAAATTTTCTCTCTCGCACATTTTTTTGTCAGAATCCATTTTAGTGTTCCATGCATACTAAGATCACAAAACCCAAACCCATGCATGGTGATTAATATGACCCTACCAAGTGGTGTGATGTTAGCTAAGTGACTTCTTAGTGGATGCTACATCAACATTTGATACACATCAATTTGGAATTTTTTTTTTTTTAAATTATATACTTTGTAGAAATTTTGAGGGGTTAAAACTAACTATCATATAGGCATCATTAAGGGGATTTTCCCTTTTTTCATTGATGGTCATTTGGATGTCAAGTTTAGAACCAGGCTTGTATCAACTTTATTATATGGTAAATGTGACAATTGTTTGATTGTAATATCTATGCATTTCTACTTTGTTATGTATAACTGTCAAATTTAAGCTATTACTTCTATTGATGTTATCGGGTCTTCAAAAAATTGGACCCCTTGTCATATGTAGATTTTATTTGCAAATTCAACTTTAAGAGGCCACAACTTGGTTATTTGGGCTCCAATTTGAGTGAGAGTTTTTTTTAGCTAGAAACTCCTAAAAAATTATCATGCATCTAATTTTTGGTTTTTGTAGATAGATGTTGTATAATTTGTATATTTTTATGATTTTGCTTGTTTAATTCTTTATTTTGCAACTCTATAGGCTTTGTTTGGGCTCATATAGACAAATTATGAAGTATAACAAATTTAAACTGAATATAATATTTTCATAAGTTTCCAATTTTTCTATCAAATTATAGGCTTATTTGGGTAAAAATACTAATTTCAACATTTGATCTATTTTGGAACGTGTAATTAATTAGATCCTTGAGAGATCTTGTGTCTTATTTTGTTGAGTATTCTCTAGCTTCATTTTATTTTCAAATTTGATCTATTTTGGTACTTGTAATTGATTAGATCCTTGAGAGATGTAATGCTACACTAAGCAAAAAAAACCGATAGATATTAAACAAAGAACAAGAACCATAAACGTAACAATTTTTTTTACTAAATCAACTTATTACAAGTACAAATACATAGATTGAATCACTCTCAATCTGAAAACCTCAAAATGAAAGATGATATCATCAAAGTACATATCCATTATAATGTGAATACATATAGAGTTCAGTACAATAATGAAGTACAATAACATTTCTAAACACCTATATTCAACATAGGGACTCTAAATGTTGTTTTCAAGAAGTAACTGCAACAATCATCTTTAGCTACTTGCTAAACGACTTGGAGCACTTGGAAAACACACAAATATGCAACACAACACAAAAAGAGGGCTCAGTACACACTGAGTTGAAAAGCATAATCCTCCTGCATACATGTTAGAATAAACACATACATAACTATAATGCAGATATTTGATTCACTTAACATAGTGCAGTTCCAAAATTAATATGAAAGAAGTAAACATTTACTTAACAATGCAAAATTAAACTGGCACTAAGAATAACCTGTAAATGAATCATATATATACTGAGGTGTCATCGTTATGGCACTAAGATTTTGCATCCATGTTTGGTATGCTCATAGTCAACACATAATGGTATTCTCTATTATACTTGTCAATGACAGAATAGAGATTTGCCTTGTTCTTCGTACTTAACCTTGTAGGTTTAAGTCATAGGTAAGGCCAATTATCTTTTTATATGAAATTAACCCACCCAATTTAGTTTTAAGTTATCACTGAATTAATTAACTGAATAGGATAAACCAAATTCAGCCACCTCGATATATGTTCATCACAGCTATTCTTAAAATACACATCAAAAAGATATACTAGGAATGTACATGCAACAAATATAAAATTAGTATACAACATGATACTACATCCTTTAATCCATTTGTAACACATCTTATTCTGCAAATTTCAAAGGTAAATATTGATAATTATAACAACAGAAACAAAACCTATAATATCAAGTTCACACAAATACAATTGAACTGTTGTCTCAGCTCATTGATACTTACTTAATATTCATACTATACATTCAATTTCTCGCTGACCTAACCATCTACACTTAACTTCGAAATGACCAAGATAAAAAATCAAATTGCACATGATATTCTTGCTTAAAATGACATATCATCAATCATAATCTGCCTCAATACTTGAAACAACTTTCATTTCAATTATGAACTGAATTACATCTTTATAATAAAAGAATTATGTTTCAGACATCTTATCTCTAAAAAATCCATAAACTTTATTAAGACATTTCATAGCATAATTAAACATAATAGAAACTAAGCATATATCCATATTTTCTTATTGAAAACAATTTCAATTTTAATAATAATAAATTATGTTGTCACAACTAAATTTTTATTTGATACGAGCTTTCTCTTAACTGTCTGATATAATGTCACGACTGGTACTAGCAATTAACTAAGTTCCAAATGTCATATGATTACCATAATAGTTGATAAGCAACTCAAACCACATTACATTTCAAAAAGTATCAGCAGTCAACAATGTATTAATGACCAAACAACACTATAACACAATGTTGATAATTTCTGGTTCAAACATTATTTACGTTTCATGCTAACTGTTTGATGTAATGTCTACTCTCATTTTTAAATAGTTGCTTGATAGTTTGTCTATGTTATAGGTTTCATATAACTCGCATACCATTTAAGACTATTTTAATACCCATGTTTTAATACAATCACTGTGGGTCAAACATAACTTCGCACCTGTGTTTTATATTTTCATAAGTCAAGCTCGGGTTTTACATCTCCAACCTCATGCAAATTGTATAACAATGATAGTACCTCTATCATCAAGTAAGTTATTTGTTGTTACAACTAAACCCTTAGTCCATGCAACTATATAAAATCGTAAGCACATATTGCTTACTGGTTCAACTTGGTGATACCACATATAAATTCAAACAATCGATACATGAATAAATCTAAACTATTTTACATAAAAACTGAGCCCAAAAAAAAACTATTTCATAATTTAACTGTGTTATATGTCGTATGTCATCTATATGACAAAATTCCAACATCACACATGGAGGTAAAACACACAGAAGAGAGCCTCATATTTATATAACTGAATGTGGAAACACCCGATTTAAAACAACATCTAAATCCAAATGCAAACACAATGCTTGTAAACAAATAATACCCATAACCCAAATAACAATAAAGAAATAGGTTAGAGAATACCCCCTACCTCAAATCACAGTAGGTGGAAAAGCCCTAAATATAATCCAACTAGAAGCCCTTGAACCAGCTTGAGTCCAACACAAAGGCTTCTCAATACTTGACCAAAACAACAATGAACACCGATATGCAACTATCAGATATTGATTGATAGAGAGAAACCCAACATTGCTCAGCTTCATAAGCATGAATGCCCTTTCAACCAATTCCTCCATGATGCTGATTCTTAGCAATAAGCATCACAGATGTATAACAGAACAGAGCAATGCAGCCAAGATTCCAGCATGACCTCAACAAAAACTAAACCAAAATGAAATGGCCGACCGAGTGATAAATGACTCATTAATGCCTTCATAAAATGCATTAAAAGAAACTGAAACCATACACAAAATTGGGCATACAGCAATCTCAATACCACCGCCATGTATTTGGCCTTTAAAACAATGAACATATTACCTTATACAAAGCTTTTGAGAGCCATTTAGGGTTATATGTATTAAGAGATAATTAACCCTATTAGAAAATAGAAAATAGAAAATGTTTTTGCCAATCTAAACTTAAGGTATTTAAACCCTTTCAAAAAAAAGTATATACATATGCAATGCCTACTGAAGTTATAATGCCAAATTAATATAAGTTATGTACTCCAAAACCATCTAAGGGTTATATATACTTAGAAGAATTTAAATCCCTTCTCGGTCACCCATGTGTTAATAAAATAACAAGTTTCGTACACATACAGTACATAAACATACAAATTTAAAACTTTCTTTTCAATACATTCAAACACATAATGCAGTTTACATCACGTTTGAAACCTACTAAACATAATTGTAACCAGACGGCACGCAATTATAAATATATAAAAGTGTTCTAGTTTCAAATCATGAGATCTTAAGTATCATTTAGCATATCTCGAGATCCAAAATGACACATAATATAACCAAGTTCTACAATGAAATACAACATATCTACTAAAATGAACTCTAAACAGAAAGGTCTAAAATGCTGATGAACAGAAGTAGTGGTCAGGCATGACAAGAGATCTTGTGACTTTTTGTGTTGAGTCTTCTCTAGTTTCATATTTTTTGTTATAATCATCATAATTAGTCATCCACTTTGGTTCATTTTGACACTAAATATAAAGTATCAAAATCATCTACTTTGAGGGGGTTCTTCAATTGAGTGAATTTGAGGAGGGGGTGTCTTTATTGGTTCTTTTTATCTCTCTCTTTATTTTTCATTTTGTATTATTGGTTTTCCTAGATTCCTAATTTTAACTCCACATAATAATGCTACATGAATATTAAAATATGGAGTAAAATGATGGAAACGGGTTTAATTGGCTATATAGAGGGAACCATGGTTGCACCACTTGATCCTAATGATCTAGAAGAATAGTTTCATAAAAATAACATTTATATTGGTACTTTGAGGAATTACATACATGATGGTCATGTATTCCATATTGAAAATTATAAAACAGTCAGGGAAGATTGGGATAAGCTTGTTAGCTTGTATGCTAAAGTTGTCAAAATCTAGGGGTTTTGAAATTGATAAATATCTCATGAAATTGGATCCTATGAATTTTGACACAATTCAAGACTATATCACCAAGGCACATGAGATAAGGAAAATGATTAAGGATTGTGGAATCAACATAGAAGATGAAAAATTGATCCATGATTTGATTAGGTAACTTCCACTATAGTACAAAGTTTTTATTCCTAGCTTCAATACCCACAAGTTGAGTTTGGGTTCTCCATAAACCATTTCTTCATTTGATTCTTTCATAAAGATTTCAGTGGTAGAATAATCAAACTTGATGAGCATGGGGATTCTCAAGTCTTCAAAGTCTAAGGAATTAGGTGAATCAAGGGATTCAATGAGAAAAGAAGGAGAACAAGTGAAAACACAAGACACAACAAGAGAAAGATAAATCCACCTTTTCACCTCAAGGAAAAAATGAGGGAAATTCAAACAAGGAGTTTCTCACTTGTGCATATTGCAAGAAGAATGGACATGAAGAACATCATTGCTATGAGAATGAATAGATGAAATTAGGCATCTTGTTAGAAAGAATCAAATAAGTCTAATTTAAAGAATTAAAAATTCATCCTCTTCTTCACATTCAAATTTTGGTAAAATTAAGTATCACAAAAAGTATAAGGGAAAAGGACAAACTTTAATTGCATACATCTGAGCTTATCATTGTGTCTAAGTGGCCATTTTGATAAATTTTAATTATAAGTTTTCCTATATTAAGCAAGAGTTAACTTAGAAGCAAATTTGAAATTTGTAAATCAAACTCATGTCTTGTTGTAGATTGGTAAATAATTTACCTATATTAGGTAAGAGTTAACTTTGAGGTAAAGTTGAACTTTTGTAAATTAAATTTGTCTCTAATTACAGATAGGTAAATATTTTTGTGTAAATTAAACTTGTAACTAATTGCACTTTGGTAACTAGTTTTAGAAATTAGAATTTTCCATTTTTAGAATATTCTATGCAAAGATTTTGTGGCCATATCAACCCTTACAGTATTTTTCTAATTAATAGTTTGTTGGTGATTTGTTTGAACTATTAGTTTGCAATAAATGGTGGAGGGACATACAATCATACCTAATCCCACTCCTCTATAGTGGTGAGGAATGGATCATAAAAGACTTTCCACCTAGTCACTCATCTACATTATATTGTTTAATGTGGGGCTTCTCTCTTACATGAACTCCTCCTAGTGTGACACATTAATGCCAATAATAGAATTATACTACAAGTTTGAGACTATTAGTCATGAAAAATGGGTGGTTGTTCCACTATTGTGTTTGTTTAATGTGGGGCTTCTCTCTTACATGGACTCCTCCTAGTGTGACACATTAATGCCAATATTGATTCTAGCTACTTAAATCACCCGACACATCTACTCACCTTCATAATGATCACACAATTTTTATTCTTTCTCCTCAACAAATCAACCAATTATTTACCCCCAACTTCCTTCAAGATAAGATTCATGAATCAATATCTGATTCATTCTTGCAATGCAAAAGTGACACCCAAACCCTCTACGAATTTGATCTCTCAAGCATTTTTTGTGAGAATCAATTTTAGTGTTCCATGCATACTAAGATCACAAAACCCCAACCCATTCATGGTGATTAATATGACCCTATCAAGTGGTACCATGTCAGCTAAGTGACAGTTCAATGGATGCCACATCAAAATTTGATACAAGTCAATTTGGTATTTTTTTTAATTATACTTTGTTGATATTTTGAGGGGTTAAGGCTAATGGTCATATAGGCATCATTAGAGGGATCTTCCCTTTTTCTTTGATGGTCATTTGGATGCAAGTTTAGAACCATGCTTGTATCAACTTTATTATATGGTAAATGTGTCAATTGTTTGATTGTAATCTCTATGCATTTCTACTTTGTTATGATGGTTGTTTGACTGTCATATTTAAGCTATACTTCTATTGATGTTATCAAGTTTTCAAAAAATTGGACCCCTCATCATATGTACATTTCATTTGGCAATTCAACTTTAAGAGGCCATAACTTGGTTATTTGAACTCCAATTTGACTAAGGGTTTTTTTCGGCTAGAAATTCCTAAAAAATTATGGTGCATCTAATTTTTTGTTTTTATAGGCATGTGTTGTAGAATTTCTAGATTTTGATGATTGCACTTTTTTAATCCTTGATTTTTCAACTCTATAGGCTTTGTTTGGGCTCATATAGACAAATTATCAAGTGCAAATATTTTTATAGTGCATATAACTTATTCAAAAGTTTCCAAATTTTCTATCAGATAATAGGATTATTTGCGTGAAAATATTACTTTCAACATTTGATCTATTTTGGCACTTGTAATTGATTAGATCCTTGAGATATCTTGTGCCTTATTTTGTTGAGTATACTCTAGCTTCATTTTTTTTCAACATTTGATCTATTTTGGCACTTGTAATTTATTAGATCCTTGAGAGATCTTGTGACTTTTTTTGTTGAGTCTTCTCTAGCTTCATTTTTTTTTTTTTATCATCATAATTAGTAGTCCATTTTGGTTCATTTTGACACTAAATATAATGTGTCAAAATCATCTACTTTGAGAGGGTTCTTCAATGAGTGAATTTGAGGAAGGGGTTTCTTTATTGGTTGTTTTTCTCTCTCTTATGTTTTTTTCTCATTGTGCATCATTGTTTTTCCTAGATTCCCAATTTTAACTCTACATAATTATGCTACATGAATATGAAAGTATGAAGTAAAATGATGGAAACATGTTTAATTGGCTATATAGAGGGAACCATGGTTGCACCATCTAATCCTAATGATCTAGAAGAATAGGTTCATAATAATAACATGTATATTGGTACTTTGAGAAATTATGTACATGATGACCATGCCTTCCATATTGAAAATTATAAAACAATCAAGGAAGCTTGGGATAATATTGTTACATTATATGCTAAAGTTGTCAAAATCTAGGAGTTTTGAAATTGATAAAGATCTCACAAAATTGGAACCTAAGGATTTTGACATAATCCAGCACTATATCACCAAGGAACATGAGCTAACGAAAATGATTAAGGATTGTGGAATTAACATGGAAGATGGAAAATTGATCCACGATTTGATTAGGAAAATTCTACTAGAGTACGAAGTTTTTATTCCTAGCTTCAATACCCTAAAGTTGAGTATGGGTTCTCCATACACCATGCCTTCATTTGATTCTTTCATAAATATGTTGCTAGTAGAACAATCAAACTTGATGAGCAAGGGGATTCTCAAGGCTTCAAATTCTAATACATTAGGTGAGTCAAGGGATTCAAGGAGAAAATAAGGAGAACGAGTGAAAACACAAGACACAATAAGAGAAATATAAATCCACCTCTTCACCTCAAGGAAAAAATAAGGGAAATTCAAACAAGGAGTTTCTCACTTGTGCATATTGCAAGAAGAATGGACATGAACAACATCATTGCTATGAGAATTAATAGATGAACTCATGAATCATCTTTGAAAGAATCAAATAATTCTAATTTCAAGACTTAAAAATTCATAACATATGGAATCTTCACAATCTATTTCTACTTCAAGTGATGATTCAAATATATGGCTTCTAGTTTTAGAAGCTTCTTAACATATAGAATCTTCCCAATCTATATATTATTTATTTGATCATTTCATATGCCACCTATTATGATGGAAAATCATACTTATGTGAATGTAATTGGGAAAGGAACTATTGATAATGGGGAGGGAGCATTCAAAGATGTGTTATGTTTACCTCACCTAAATCATAATCTCTTGTCCATCTTTAAAAACATTAATGGGGAAACAAGGAAGTCTATGGATTAAAGTCCTTATTCAATTAGATACTTGAAGAGCAGAGGTATCATTTCTACAAGAGTATTTGATCATGTATCTTGGTTATACTACTTTGTAGACTTTTCTCATGATGGTGGCAGAGATTCCTCAATGGATTTTGTTTAAATTTCTAGTGGTAATTTTGACTTTTAGAAGGACTTTTGCTACTTTAAATTGGGTATTATCACATGTGATAATTTTTTGAGACATCAGTTCCTTCTTATTTTATTTGTATTACATATACTATTATTCCTAATTATTCTTGCATTCCTACAACCATGGATTCAGGTGATTCAGTGAAGTAGGATATTCATTGTCTTTCAAACTCAATTCAATGGTATGAAAAATTGACAAATAGTATAGGTTCATTTTTGGAGTCCTACATTTAAGATTTAGGAGACATCATTGATGACAATCATCTTCTCTTTGGTGAAGATTATGCTTCTTTAATTATTGTGAGGGAACATATTTACCCTCATCTTTGTTCTCTTCTTGATCATTATTCTAAGGTCAAAATGATGGTGGTTACTTTCATACACTAGTTGTTGGAGGTTACTTTATCTTTAGAGGATACACTTGTGTCTTTGAAACATGTTCTAAATTCATCCTCAATTGATCTTGACTTGTCTTTTTTAGAAGAGTGGCCTAGTACACATGATTTTGAGGATTCATCTTTTAGTAATGACATGAGGAAGCTTAAGCAAATTTCAAATATTCTATACATTTTGAAGTTTTTTCCAACAATATTGGGGGGGCTTCATTGGTGCACCTTTAGTTTTGTTTCTTCATAAGGAGAGGAATCTATACTCATGGAGCAGTTTGTACATTGATCCTAGAGCATCTACCCATAGGTGTACACTCTACATTGAGGTGGGAGCTACTTGGTCTCTCTTCCTCTACTTCTCTCCTATATGAGGATACTTGATTGTGTATACATGATGTATATCATAATAGGGTGCTCTTGATTAAGCCATCCATGCACGCATCTTGTGTTGGTGTTTGAAAACATTACAGGTTTCCAATTACCTTGATGAGAATATGGTATATCTAGGGGCAACTAACTCCCATCTTCAACATACTATTTTAGGCACCAAGCCAACTATAAGGCTAGACCCTTATTCTACTTCAAGCTCTACAAAACCTAGGCGGGTGAACTTCGGATCCAATTAATATGGTACTAGTGCAAAACATATCCCTGGATTTAACAAAGCAGATTGTAACCCTTATGTCTCCTAATGACTTGGGCAATAACAAAGAAGTGTAGTAGAAAATTACAACTCTATGGAATGCACAAGCTAAGTGAGGGTTAAACTGTTCTAGCTCTTCAACATAAAACGTAAAGATGATTTGAATTTGATTTTATTTTATGTGGGTGGGGAAAGTGGATGAAGACTAGGTATGAGCAACAAACTTATAATCCTATAATAGATCAGTGCCTCATCCATTGGAAAATTTACAAATCTCCTTCATGCATTTTGGATATCTAGAACACATACTTATGCCAAGACTCTAGATCTATCCATTTACCTTGTAAATTGGATATCAATGTTCGATCTAAATCTCATTCTTACCTAATATCCTCCTCAATAAACCTGCAACCCTGTTGAATCTCTAAAGCATTTACATAATTCCTTGAATTACAAGCAACAATGAAGCAACATGCAACCTTAAGGGATTGCAACTATGATCTAAGCTCTTTGTTCAAAGATCATAAAACATCACAACTCAACTAAGAAAGGAGACAAGATTAAAACTGAAACTAAACATTTGTTGTTCCTTGCATCTATTTCCTTGAAATAATACATTAAAATGCATGAAATTAACTCATAAAGAACCTAATAAACCAGACTATACAATGAAAAAATGTTGTCATACAAGATAGAAAATGGTAGGAATGAGAAACTGATGGGATTGGAAGGGGGTATCACAACCAAAAGAAAAGCTTCATGGCCTGGAACTAGCACATCCTAGATCTTCCATTCAAGATTCATCAATTCCAAGGCCAGTTCTACTAACTATCTTCATTCTAGAGAAAACTTTCCAATATTTTCCAACCCTTACAAAAGAGAAGAAGATAGCATAAATAGAAAGGAAGCAATTCCCAGATTGATTATGCAATTGACAAGTGTCCCTTCAAAATTCTCCCTCAAGAAGCTAAAAAGAATCTTTCTACCTTCTCTCCTCCATGGGTGAATCAAATCTTTGCATTTTACCTCTCAAAGGCATCAAATATCTCAAAAACTTGATGATGAAAGGATGTAACTAATTTTGGTGTTACAATGAATTCATGGTAAAAGTAAAAAACCAGTTACAATATGACCTCTAGAATGCAAGAAAATAGGTCAAAGATGATTTTCTCTACATTTAGATCCCAACAAGCCTTTAAAATTGCCCTCTAACCAATTCTGATGATCAATGGTAAAAATTGCTCATTTTGATGCCAATGCCTCGAGAATCACAAATTTCCCTATAACTCAAATTGGTGAATATCTGTGCACATTCTGACCTCAAAAATGGGAAATTTAGTTTCTCCTGATTTTGGTGATATATAACATCGCATATCTAGCCTACCAAAAACCCCCTGAAAGCCAATTTGAAAATCACCCCCTCTGGTATAAAGTGCAAAACATATCCCTGGATCTAACAAAGCAGATTATGACCCTTATATCTCCTAACACCTATGCAATGACATAGATTTGTAGTAGCTAAATGCAAATCCTATGATATTCACAAGTTGAGTGAGGGCATCACATTTAGGTTCTTCAACATGAAAGGGGAAAACCATTTGATTAATAATGTTGAATTCAACAAACCCTCAAATATGCAACAATAAGACCTAATGATCCTATAGCTAACCAATGCCTAATCCATTGGGTGATTCCATGAATTTAATACATACATATGTGATCTTAGGACATATTTCATTTACCCAGACATTAGATCTATCTAATTACCTTATGATTCAAACATCAATGTTCATTTAGACCTCATTCTCATGAAATATCCTTCTCAACATAACCAACAATCCTGTCAAACACATCAAGCATTTCCTTGGTCCTTTATTCCAACAACAAAACTTATTTGACATGCAACTTTAGAGGGATGCAAATGGATCTTAGATCTTTGTTCAAAGACCACATAAGACTACAGGTTATTGAGACAAGAGACAAGAATTAGAATGAAACTAACAAAATGCTTGCTCATTTGTATTGATTTCCTTGAAACTATACATTCAGATGCATAAAATTAAAACTTGAAAAACCTAACAAATCTAAACTATCTGTATTAACTTTCCTAATGTTGCTCATACAAGATAGAAAATGTTGAAAGAAATGGTGTCTCAGTATTGGGAATGCATCAAGACTGGAACCAGAACTTGGTATCATAGCAATGAGCAAATTTTCTCCAAAACTAGAACCAATTGGTTTCTCAGGGACAAAAATTGGAACCCTTACAATGAAAGAGATAAAGAATGATATAGGAGAGAAAGAATTCCTAAATCTGTTTTGTGTTTGACATTTGTCCACTTGAAATTCCCTATCTTAGCAATGAAAAGACTCTCTCTACCTTCTCTCCTCAACTGATAATCATATCCCAATTTGTTTTGCCTTTCTAGGAGCAAAAAACCTCAGCAAAAGACAAAATTTTATAACTGATTCTAGATGTGTCAATTTATCAAATTGAATCCAAAACATCACAAATACTCAAAATAACTTGATACAAGAATCATTGAACAATTTTATGATGTTTTTCCACTAAATTATGTAACTGGTGACTTGAAACACTTGATAAAACATGTAGATCAATCTCTAAGAGAAAACCTCTTGTAGCATGAATAGACTACTTCCTATGCAAAAACTAACTCCATAATCAAAAAATTTAGTTTCTCCCAATTTCGGTGATATACAACATCGCATATTTAGCCTATCGAAAACCTCCAGAAAGTCGATTTGAAAATCACCCCCTCTGGTATAAGGTTCAATTCTACAACTCTTTTAAAAATTAAATTTTTCAAACAATTAATTTAATCTATAGTTTAAACTTCAGAATATGAGCCTCTTTTGATTTAAAAATCCTGTACGTGCAAATCTTCTGAGAAATAATAAAAAATAATATTTTTATTATTATTTTCAAATTACTCCCAATCCCTCAATTTTGGGGTCAACCAAGTTTGACCACCCCTTTGCCACATGGCACTCTATGATTCATTCATTTTTGCACACCTGTCATGTCACCACTCTGCTTCATCATTGCCATGTCATCACTAGGCAGACCCGATGACACATGTCAACCTCCCACAATCTTGCACTTTTTAACCCATGAGCATCTTTGTGATGCAGGCGTGTGTTGTTTGTCAAATCGATACATGTGTTACGATCTGGGTGATTCCCACCTGAACTTGCTCCTGAGCGCCATGTCACCACATGCAGGACCCACTAACATGTGGCATCTTCTCGCACTCCTACAATATTTAAACTTTGAGCATTTTACTTATGTGGGTGTGCGCCATCCACAGGATGTGGACACATGGCATAATCTCGTGCCACTTCTGCCACATCAATGTCTAGGTGTCTTCTGTCAAATATTGCTTATGTTACCCTCCAACTGGCATCACCTGGCACATGGGACCCACATTGTGGCCTACAACCTTTCAAAAGGCTTCTTCCTTAATACACTTAAACATAGCACATAAGATATTATTTAAAGACTTAAAAAGTCTTGCCCACGGGTAATGTGGGATAAAGGTTTTAACCTCTTCCTCATTTGCTCGCATGGTCGACTTCGTTCTGGCATGAGATTCCATGCTCTACTGCCATCTCCAACCATGCCGACTCTTTACACATCTCAGCAACCTAGCAAGCTTGGGTAAGAGACGCCAACACCAATGGCCATTGTTGGCAATGAAAGAAATAGGATTTTTATCTTCATCTACATAGTGCCTCCCCCTTTTGGCATGATCTACAAACTGGTGCTCAATTAAACCTGCTCGTGGCTTGGTCTGAGTCTTTCTTGACTATTGATTTTCTTGCACTAGGTTTAACCCTTCTCTCCCTTTGCTCTATTTTTGGCTTGGGCAGCTTCATTGGTTTTAAAACCAAAGTCCACACTCCTATTTATTTGTTTTCTCTTGCCAAGTTTCTTGCCTAGAGCTGGGCTGCACCTTTTTTGGCCTAACGGCTTGATCTGAAGCTCCCTCTTTCTTTTTGTGTGGCCTTGTCTCTTAACATTGCGTAGGTTCTCTGCTAGTGTGTTTGACTGGTTTCTTACATGTTGCATGGGCAATCTATTTGAGTGAGTGGAGAATCCTCTTTTCAATTACTGCCTGGGGAGTCTCTTTCTTTATGCATGGGCTTCCTTGCCCCTGTTGCTCAATTTTTATTTAGCACCTTCTTTTTATGTGTTCCCTTCCCACCATGGGCAACTCCATCCTTTATTGTCAGCTTCTTTTTTTATTGGTGTTGGGTTCCTTTGTACCAAAGCATGAGGCTTTGTGCTTAGATGGATGGCTTGCTCTGAAATGGTGTGAGCTTTTATGGCTTCAATTGTCTGTCTTCTTTTCATTATTGAGACTCTCTTTCTAACCTTAGTGTATGTTTACTTGCCTTTTTTAAACTAGTCATGGTTGTGGCATATACATATGAGAATGAATCGAGCTATAAATGCAAAGAATGGCCCATCTTGTCACTTATTGTATCTTATACAACCACTACATCATTAGAAATATAAGAAGTGGAGAGCTACCATTTGTATCAACATAACTAATATCTCAGCTCAATATAAATTTCAAATATTCCATTCTCATACAAGCTAATTGTCGTTCCCCTATTTGCATCCAACATGATATCTCGTTCCAATCTGTTGCCATTATGACAAGTCCCAAATACAAGAAGTGGAGAGCATGCTTTCCAACTAAAGATGCCATAGTGATGTGATCATTAGGGTGTGCATCAAAAGCATCAATGAGCTTTCCAAGAAGACAAGAATGGATGTCCTATGCACAAATACTCCCATCACTTGGTTGCCACAACTCTGATGAATTTAGTTAGGCCCCAAAGTGGGTTTGGCTAAAAAAAAATTATTTTTGAACACCTAACAATTGTAATTGATCCATTCATCACCTATACTAATCCAAAACACATTCGACCTTCTGGAAAATCATTCAAAATTGATTTTACCATTATTTTACAAACTGTGAATTTCATGTCAGAAAGTCTGTTGACTGGCCTTAAAAACTGATCCAAACCTTTGATCGAGCTCTGAAATCTGACCCATTGATTCTTTGCTCTACATTTTTGTACCCTGTCAGATCTCATCTCATGATGAATTCTAGGTCAAAAGATATTTACTGTCAAAGTTGATCTCTCAGAACTGCCTGCAAGAAAACATGTCAGAAAACACTAAACTGGGTTCGAATTTGGCTATGAAAACTAGGTAAATGGACAGTTGGGGAAATGAAACTTGGGGCATTGATTCTCTATCATGAGGTGAGTATAAATCTATGATTTGGCCTCATGATGAATAACTAGGCGTAAATGGCAAGCGGTCAAAGTAGGCTACTCAAAACTGCAGACCAAAAACAATAGCAAAAAAGCAATTATTTCAAATAGAATTGACCTGGAAAAGTGTGCAAATGGATTCTTCATGACTTGCAAACTAGAAAGCTTAAAGTATTTTTGGAGGAAAACATAATGGTACAATCCATTTGATCTCACCTATCACGGATTAGGAATTATAACATCCTAAACAGGGGTACCAAACAATCTACAAATGCTGACACTAGTAAAAAGATAGAAATTGCATTTGAAAATTGATCAAACGGATTTTTCATAAGCTGAAACTTGAAACATAACAATTCTCTGACCTCTACAATGTAACACAAAAATAATTTCTTCATTTTGGTCAATTGGGTCAAAATTACAACTCGTCAAACAAGGCTTCCTAGAATTATGTGCAAAGTACATCAACATGAAAACAGTAAACTACCAACTCTGAAGGATTTGAAACCTAGTCAAACTGACTCAAAATGACTCAAAATCTGAAACATTGGCTCTTATTATGGACACTAGACACTCCCAAAGTGGTGAGTCATGAAATATTTCTGGGTGCAAAATATTCAAATGCAAACGAGGCCTCCTGTCACTGTTTGACACTTAGAGTAAAATGCAGATTTGTAAAATGCTCAAAACAAGACTTCACGAAATGGCTCAGAATGACGAGTTAATTTCATGAAACAATTGGATAGGCTGAATGGAGGGTGCTAGTAGCATTAAACACCAAACAGGACTCAAGGGTACAGTCGGGTACACATGTATCAAAAGCTTTTATGGGGCTTGATTTTCTCAATGGTACTCAAAATCGGGAAGGCAATTTTGAGTCCCAACATCTTTTTTATTTTTTAATCTATTTTTTGGGGGAGGGTTTTCCACATTAGGCTTTCCTTCTTTCTCTGCTTTATGAGAGATTTCATTGCTTTTGTGTGTTGTATATGGGTACCTAACATGGCCTAGTAATCAAGACCTATCATCCATCATCTTCTAGATTTGTAAGATTAAATACATCCCCCTAGGTTTTACTTAAGGAGGGGGTGGTTTAATTGAATAATCTTAATTAAACTTTATTTAAGTTCACTTAGAATAATGCATTTTCATGATAGTTATCATGTAGACACATTGGAATTTACATCTCATTTTAGCGGATGGTATTGGATAAATCCATCTAAGGTGGAGTTAGTTATCATCTCATACCTCTTTGTGTGTGTGATCCATCCTTTTTGCTCCTATCACATTATCATCATCTTATTGTTTAGATGCTTTCTTTTACAATGGAGGATGATCCACCTTTGGTGGACATCTAATTACATCTTTTCTAGTTCATAGGTTATTGCTTGCACCACTCCTAGTTATCATGAATTACCTATATATTTGAACATATATGCATTGTACACATCTAAATATTGTATTCATTGAGAATCTATTTTCATTTCATAAAATATTGAATCAATTATTTAATCATATCATTTGGTCTCTCTTATTTGTGCTACCAATTGACCTTCTAGAGCTCAGAGTTTCATTATTTCAAACAGTAATTAAATCAAATGAACACAAAAATATTATCCTTATTTTTTCTTGTAAAATTATAAACTGTGAGCACCTATAATTAGATATTTAATTTAAAATCCACCTTCATGCTCTCAAATTTTCTTTTTTTTATGCTTGATCCAACTCTATATCTCCTAAATTTTTGGCATTCCTTCCATATTCTTAACTCCATGACCATATTTTAGTCTCTTTTGGTAGGAAAGGGATCTCAAGAAAAAGATATCTAGACTAAGCTCTTCTATGTATTTTTTCCCATCACTCAAGAAAATCTAAGGTCATCTCAGGGGTATTTCAGCTAGCTAGAGAGGCAACCTTGTAGTATGAGAACAATTTAATAGAACTTAAGATAGAAAAAACCAAGATCACTTGGGAGAATTTTTTCAATAGTTTTAGGTTGATGTGGTTACCCAAACTATTATATAACCATAAATTAGAAGAATTCTATGAATTAAAGGAAAGGAAAAGTGTAATTTCATGAGTATTAGGAGAAGTTCACTATACTCTAAAGTATGTCCCTCAATACTAAGTGAATAAAAATGTATGTGTGAAAAAAATTATCATGGGATTTAACCATCACATTAGTGGGACAATAGACATGCTAGTGACCCATACTACATATGAATTTTATGAAAGAGTAGTATGTCAAGAATAGAATATCAAAGATGATGCTTTTACTCAAGAATGGAGGGAAAAGAAATTTAGCTAGAAGAAAAATTCACAATCCTTTAAAACAAAAGCATCCAAATTAGAATATCTCATACTTAAAATTTGATAAGAGAGAAAATAAGTATTACCACAAGGAAGGTAATGGTTTTTCAAAAATATTGAGAAGAAAGGACCAATAGAAGGATGTTTGACTTGTGGTAAGTACCACTATGCTAATCAGCGCCCTACAAGGATTCCTAGAAACCAAACCCAAATGACACTTTTACCACCACAGAAAAAAAACATTTCAATATAGGATTTAGTCCACTCTACATAAAAATAAATTTGAGTACTAGGTCATCCAAATAAAAAATATAGGTTCTCTCTATGGATATTCCATTTCCAGACTTACTAACACTCAAGAAACAAGATGTTTTATATCTCCTATAAAATATATGTATTTCCTCGGTAAAGTGGAGTTTTAGAAAAGTATTGGTCAGTTAAATACTCCAACTGGTTAAGAGATATGGTATATTAGTGTATATTTGAGTCCAATGTTGAACTTTCTCAGTTTACTACCGAAGCTAATTTATATGTAGCTCCCTCAAGGTTCTATCACATGATTCTCTGGATGAACTAGTTGTGGAGACATCAAGAAAAGGTTTTTTTTTTTTCAATTGAGTAGAATGTTTGCATGGTAAGGAAAACAAAACCATCATTAAAATTAGTACCAAGGAATTCAAGTGCAACAAATCTCATCTATGCAACTTAAAAGAACCATTAGGAGTAGGGATATCATATATTTTTAGTTAAGATGGAAGACATGGGAAAACCCAAGAAAATTATTTATTTCAATGTTAAAATTATTTACAGAATGACTATTTACATGTTAGAAAACCATATTATGACATAATCAATGCCAAAGAGATACCCTTTCATGCAAGATTTTTGGAATGTATTTATTGAAGAACTAATAGGATTACGTCCTAAGTGAATATTTGAATTATCCATTTATCTAGTAGCTAAGATCAAAACTATATCTAAGGTCCCCCTATAGAATATGTATAATAAAACTAACAAAACATAAGGCATAAAACTACATGAATTACTCTCCAATGGGCTAATCAAACCTAGTGTATCTCCCTAAAACATAATCATGATATTTTTTAGGAAGAAAGATGGATTTTTTTGTCTTTACATTGATAATTATTACCTATGATCATTGTTTTATTTGATCAAATGAGAGGGGCAACAATATTTTCTAAGATACACCTATAGTCATGCTATCATCAATTGTGATTAAAAGAGGAAGATATATTTTTTTTTTAAATAAAGACTTGTAATGGTTATTATGAATTTAATATATTTCCTTTTAGACTCACTAATGTTGAAGCCACCTTCATAAATATAATGAATAATACATTTGAGGGTTGTCCAACTAGAAAAAATCTACTAATTCTTGATGATGTTTTGATTTATTTCTAAAATTAAAAGGAACCTCACGGACATCTAAAAATTTTCCTTCAACAGTTAAGGGAATGTAAATTATATGTGAGTTTTTCAAAATGTACATTATTCCAAAGGAAGCTACAGTGTTTGGGGTACATCATCTCAATAGAGGTATTCTAATGGGCCCAAACAATATAAAAGCTATTACAAGATGGCCTATTCTCTGAAATTTACAAGGAGTAAGAAGTTTCACAGGGATAGTATGATACTACCAAAAAATTATGATGAATTTCTTTTCTATTACATGCTCAATTACGTCCATTTTGAGAAAAGGTAAAAAAAATTGAATTGACTAGTATCATAAATGCTTCAAGTACTTAAAAGAAAAGATGACCTTGACACCTTTACTCAAGGTCCCTAATCCAATAGGATTTTTTTTGTAGTTGTTGATGGCTTTGAAGAAGCTTTAGAGGGATATTGATGCAAGATAGTTAGGTAATCACCTAGGAGTTAAGAAAGTTAAAGACCTATGAGGAAAACTATGCACCACACAATCTATTGTTAGCAACTATTATTTATGCCCTACAATTTTTGAGGCATTATCTTTTGGAAAAAATTATTGAACTAACCTTTAATAATCAAGGCTTAAAATAAATTTTCTCTCAACCTAGCATAAATTCCCAAGAAAGGTGGTTGGAAGTAATTTCATAATATGACTTCGACATTAGTTTCGTTAAAAGGTGATGTATTACAAGTTAAGAGAATTTCCAAAGGATATTTCCTAGCCCCTAGCAAATAAATACACAATGGAAGATAAACAACAATACAAGATTTGAAGTCAAAGCCACAATAATTTATTCATAGATATAACTGATTACATGCAATGTGTCAGGCTATCAAGCCTTCTCGGTTATAGCCAAATATAAAGAAAGTAATAGTTCTACAAGATCCCATCCAAACCCTAGCTAATCTAGATCCACACTATGGTAGAAACCTTCAAGGAAGATCCAACTAGTACTCGCAAGCCCATCAAGAAATCTCCTTATTTCCCAAGCCTCAACTAGTAGCCTTCTCAAAATCATGCTCCTCTATCACCTCCTCTTCTCCAATATGGATGAATAATGACTAAAGACTTCACCACAACCCCTTGTACCAATCTAAGCCACAAGTCAACCTAGTAAGCTACAAATTAAATATTCCTTACATTAGCTAATTAAAGAGCCACAAGTTGGCCTCCAATAGAAATTAAATACCAAAAGCCTTTAAAGGCTTACAATACTTATTAAATACATTAAAAAATAATTAACCAAGACCCAAATAGGTCCACTCAACTCCGCTAGAGTCCATTAACCATGTAGGATAGCCAACTACCCTGGATGCTTCTGCATCAAAAGGAAGGAAAATAAAGTTGTCAATACTTTAAGCCACAAAAGGCATATCTCGAAAATGGAAATGGTGAGTACTAATTTATGAACCAAAATCCTTCAAAAATTGGAAGGGGAAAAATATTACAACTAGGTTAGAGAAAAATTACAAATGGATCATTAAGAGTCTAGATATGAAGGCTTCTTGTTTGATCAAGATGGACTATTGAGATAGATAAGAAGAATGTACCTACTGAATCATTATAAGTTAAGAAGCCCTATACTAAATAAAAATTATTATACCCTATTTAGAGAATCCTAGTGTTACTAAACTCTTAAGTGGTCTTAAAAAAATTTACTTATGGAAAGGAATTAAAATGATGTTGCCATATTTGTATCAAGTTTTCTTTGAATGTCAGAGAGTTAAAGCTAAAAAACAACACCCAATAGGATTACTTGAAATACATGTTGTTTTGGATTGGAAGTGGCATATTATGTGCATTAATTTTGTTCAAGACCTTCCTATGTTTGGGAATAATACAATGTAATTCTAGTACTAGTGGATAGTGTTGAGTTGTCATTTTCCATGATGCTAAATGATAGGAATTCTTTCAAACTCCTCTCTTGAAAAGCTAATCTAGGATCAACTCCAAGGTTCCAGGTGATCTCGCAACCTATTGGAATCTGATCAATGGAAGATAAGTGTATTTTTTCATAGGGAGGCCTTTGTTGGTTAAAACCTATCTTAGATAAGATGTTTGATCTATTGTTTTGAAAAGTAACCACAAAAGAGATATATTTTTGGTATTTTCTATTTTATGATGAATGCAATTTGTCAATGCAACTATATGAATTCCTAATTTAACCAAGTGTTAGCAAAGAAAAATAACAAAGATAAGGTAATGAGAGATTAAAGCAAATAACTTGAAAAGGAAATTCCTTACAGATATAAACCACAGTAACAACACATCTACAAGTTAAATCCTTGAAAAGATCAGGTAGGAAACCAATTAAAATAGGAGTATCCCTTCCTCAATTCCACTAATGCAATCGTCGATGGGAACATAGTAATAATTGAAAGATATTTCACTTCTCATAAAATTGCAAGGCCATAGAAAGTGCACTCATGTGGGACAAGAAGATATGTAGGAATAATAAGCCAATCTTTTCTCCAACTCAGTACGTCACTAGAATTTGTTAACATGAGAAAAAAACCTAAACTAAAAGATCACATAATCAAATCAACACAACAAAACCATTGGATCCATTATTATTCATGCACATGCATTCACAAAAATAACACACTCTGACAAGAATAACTACACTTAGAATGAGAGCACCAATAGCATATATTATTGCATCAAAATAACAACCTAGAGTATATATTACATCCATGTGTTTATAAGAAATCATCTCCTATTTTTTTGTTGAGAGTGAGAGCTCTTAATATACAAACACATGCTAAAAACTAATAAAAAAAATCTAATTATATATAAATTGACTCTCTAAATGGTGCTAAGTAGGTCTCCACCCTTGTTTATATCAATTAATAGATGCATGAGCCTTTACATGACTTTAAAGCAAAGAAAGAAGAAGTAGATAAGAAGAATAAAGTTGCAAGAGGATTTGAGAGTCACTAGAACCTCTAAAAATGGAAGCTTGAGCTTTTTTGGGCATTTCTGAGAGTTGAACTACCATTAAAATGCATTTCTAGTGCATGGAAAGATCTAAATTAAGAACTAGTAGTTAACTATCAGTGAACTATTACTTCTTCAAAATTGTCGGTGCACCTCTATGAATAGTGCACCTATACATCTTAATGACAAGTTCCAAAATAATCCAAAATTTTCCCAAGTGTCAAAAATGAATTTATTGTTTCTAGGTTTTGTACCCCTTTATACCAAAGTGATGTTTGGATGTTTCCTCTTGAATTTCTCTATGACCTCTACTACTTGGGTAGCTTCCAGAAAATCCAAAGTTGCATACTTGTTTTTAATAGCCTACCAGTAGTTACTAACCTCCATAGGAGTTTTTGCAAAATCTTCAAGTTTTGTATCCAGTTCCAACAACACCTCTTTAGTCTTAAATGCTTTCCTAATATCTTTATTAGATGAAGCATCCTTGAAAGTTCTTTAGAATTGTTGGACAACTGATTCCACTAGCTTGAGCTTTATTTTTGACTCATCTTCAAAAATCTAGAGGGAAGTAGTGTTGTAGTACTTCTCTACTTCCAAAATCTACTCTCAAGTCTGGTCTCTTAACCTTTGAATATCTTCATGAAGTCCTTCCATGACCTTATTGTTAGTAGCTATTTTCTCAATCCAATCCTCAAGTTTATCAAGCTCTTCCATTGTATACACCTCCATGAGTGTACGATACATTTGACTTTTTATTAATGTCAAAATTTGTAGGTCTTTCACCCAAGTATGTACCTCATCCATTAACCCAAAATCTTGGTTCACTATGGGTACCAATTTATCTGCACTCAACTGAATATAGTACAATAGCTTGAAATTTCCCTATATTATTTGTATGCCCTTCTCCTCAAAATTGTCATGCCATTGCTGACATGCTCCCAAAAATGAGTCCATTTGAACTGTCCCCTTTTCCTTCCTCTCTAAAATTTCAACAAGAGTGATCTTCAAATGATCTGGGTCTATTGGGGCCACTATTCCATGAAAATAGCCTCTCATAATCTTATTTTTTTTCTGCAGCATC
Source organism: Cupressus sempervirens (assembly GCA_028749045.1). NCBI lineage: Eukaryota > Viridiplantae > Streptophyta > Pinopsida > Cupressales > Cupressaceae > Cupressus > Cupressus sempervirens. Next base: position 548,357,016 of record CM053793.1, read on the forward strand.
AACAATTCTAACTCATTTTTGTCCATATGCTTGAACAACTCTTTTACACCTGTAGTAATCAATACTTTGGCGATGTCTACCATGGGCCTTCCTAATAGGACCTCCTTGATTTGGTCAATCAGTAGGAATCAATTCCACAATTTCACCATGTGGAGGAGGGATGGCTATATGTGAAAGCAAGTTTTGATCTTGGTTCTTCATAATGAAGGCCAGTGGTTGTGCATCACTCATAGGTGGCTCAGGAATCTTGATGGCTTTTACTAGCTCATTCATTACCTCCTCAAAAATGACATTCAACTACCTCTTCTATCAAACCATGACCTCCCTCTTCATCCAAGTAGGTGTAGTGCTCATTCAAGACATATATTTGACTAAAGAGGGGGTTTGCACTGCATGTCCCTTTCCCTTATCAGTCCTCATTGGAGTATTTTCTCGTTGAGCAAGATTACCAATCTAAGTCTCTATTACTGCTTGGGAAAAGGTCTTGGCCTCGATATCATGAGGATTTTTTTGAGGTTCCTTTCATATTTTCCCCTCCTCTAATACTTCATTGGCTTGCATTTGTTGTGGCTTTTCTTCCTCTATTGCTTTTTCTTAAAAGTTTGTTACAAGAGAAAGTGTCATTTTCAAACCTATGTCCACGAGTGAAAAATCCCGAGATGGTAGTAGGGGTAGGCCTAGAGGTCCTTGAGGTAGAGGTGGTAATTATTTCCAGTCCTCTCCTAGGGATTAACTCATTGGAGTATCATATATATTCTCCCCCACCATCTCAGTGCTAACAAGCATGAAGTAAAAATTTGAGAGGTTAAAGACATCTATCTCTTTACCCTCCACATCTACAATCCATTTTTGTTACTCATCCTCTAAATTAGTAATCTAAACAATCTCTTTTGGAATTGATGGTGGCATTATGGTGGAGCTTCTTCTTCTTTCTTCTTCTATGGCCCTAGCCAAGTGAGACCTCTGACTCAAGGGGAGATATTCAATTTGTTCTCCTTCTTCATCTACTTCAGCATCCAGCATGGTTCAAGGAACCTATGGGGGAAGAGTATTATTTTCCTTCAATTTTCCCCTATGTGACCCTCCCGTAGTGGACTCAACCCTCACCTTCTTGGGAATTGAGGTAGAAGCTTCTTCCTCTTGACCTACTGGTGGCACCCTTTGTTCTTCTTCCTCCTACTCCTATTCCTTTTCTAGTCAAGGCACTTTCTCAGTCTCTTCTTCCTCCAACTCTTGTTCCTCTCCTAGTGAAGGCACTTACTCAGTCTCTTAGACTTGATCTTCTAGGTCATCTTGGGGCTCTAGAGCTTCAAGTTCATCTTTCTTAGACACTATTTTCCATCTTTTCTTTCCCTTATCCACCCTAAAGTACTCGACCTCACTCTCATGTTGATGTATTATTTCTGGCCTCACTAGTGATTGAGCAAGGAAGGTTGGTATTGTGACTTTTGCACCTTCACCCCTAGTTGAGCATGTTGTGGCTTGAAGAGGAATAGTCTGAGGAACTAGATCAAGTTTGATGGGTTTATTAATTCATTCCCTTTTCAATTTGACTATGTGCATGGCTTTATTTTTAATGTATGCATTCTCATCTCTACCAATCTCTGCATTCATTATCGACTTGTCATTAATTTTATCCCTATTATACAATGTATATAAGACATCTTCTATGCCTTTCTTGATATCCTTTAATGGGATCTTCATTTTGATGGCCTTTTCTACCAAATATAGAATCATCCTACAATAATCCCTTATCTAGATATCGTAGTCATCTATTTCATTCATCCAGTGATCTTCGAGTGCATCTTCATGTACAAAGCACTTCCCTACCAGATGTTGCACCATTCCAATATTATCAAAGTATGGGTGAGGGAATTTTTACTCTTATAATGGATATTGATCTCATTTTGAATCAAAGGTCATAATGTATTGCTTCTTCTTAACCTTGAAAGCACCTATTGTGATTGGCCTTACCCATGTCTTCTTATGTTATTTCCTTGCTCTGTCATATGTAGATGTGAGTTGCCTAGAAATCTCCAACAAAATGAGCCTATGAAAAGGATATCTTTGGAGCTTCATTGGGTTCACCTATATTTCTTCTACCCTTAGGTATATGAATGTTTTAAACTAGATGTAGTAGGTATTGATCTCTATGATTCCAGTTACTACCTCTACTGACATCCATTTAGCATTATCACCCTCTATGAATCAGATGATTGTGAATATAAAATTGGCATTCACTATCATGTACTCCTTTCTCTTATCTGAAAGCTTCTTCTTCACTAGTTGGGTATATACCACATAGGTCCATGCATTAGCATCTTGCATGCTACCTCTTTTGTAAAGTCCTAGGTAGTCAGTTGTTCTAGTTTCCAGTAAATACACCATGTATGATATCATATAAAATATTTGATTATATTTTACGTCTATCATCTATTCATGTAGATCATCACTAAGTATAGGAGCCTAGTCTATTAGAATTTTTTCCATCTTGATGGTCTCTATGAAGTGCACCATTCAAATGTGAAGGTGTCCCACAATAGGGAGTCCCATGGCTCTGCTCAAAAGTACAATCGTGTAGCCAATATCATCTCTCATGTACCCCCATGTCATATCTACTTCCTTGACTTTGTGACCTACTGGTGTTCTATCTATTAGGGAGGAATATTGAATTATTTATTTGGCTTCTTTTTTGTTCTCCATATACAATCTTTCTTCCTATTCATAGGTCATCTTTATATATTAATCGGCCCTTGAGATATGAAACACCTTCTCTATATTCCTTGATCTAAGGTTCAAGACTATCTCCCTTGTGATAGATAGGTTGACCAATGTATTTTATTTCATACCTAGAAATCTAACTAATGGAACTCCTATCTTGGCTAGGTAATTTATATAATAAAATTTTTGATTGCATAATATATGTTACCTGATTCTAAAGTATTGAGAGGGGAATGAATCAATACAAACAAGTATTGTAAAAATTCAACCAAGTTGATTTGTCAAACTTAAATACTAACTTCCAAATTGTTAAGCATATAGTAGATACAAGAAAATAAAAGATAACAATAGTAAATAACCACACAATCATCAATTATAACATAGTGATTTCAATATCATAATCACAACATTGGCACTTATCAACCTTCCATACTTCTTTTTACTAAAAAAAAATCTTAAAGTTTATTATGTTAGGCATAAATCTTTCCTCTTAATCTTGGCCATTCGTTCAAACCTTAAGCTTCCTACTCAATCTCCTTAATCATTTCACATATCTCAATATCTTAATATGATTTATCTTGATTTTATTAGGCTTCAATGAAATATTTTTTGTTTATGGCTTCAAATAGTCAAAATGTATTAACTTTACCAGTACATTGCTTTAATACTTCCTTGTGCTAATCTAATTCATTCCAACTCAATATCTCATAACCTTCACTATTTATCATTATATCATACAATAGTATTGGCCATACTATATATTTCAATGATCTTGAATCTTCTAACTTTCTTCAAGTGTTCTTCCTCCTTTTCTTGACATTTTTAATAATGAGAACTCTTTACACCAATCAACCAATTAGGTCATACCTATAACTATGCAATGGGATAATCACTTGGATTGTGAACATTTGATTGCATATCTTGATTTATCTTCTACCTTGACCATTTTGAAGGTGTTTTGTTATGCTATCAACAACTATGCATTACTCATCGATTATATCTTATCTTCATTATCCCTTTATTGATCATGTTCCTGTGCTTGCTTTAACTTTTTTTCAATTGTTTCCACAGTTTACATCAATAAAAACCAAAACTATTCTTCATATTATTATCATAACATCATAATAATGTCATAATTCTCCCCCATTGGCATTGATGGAAAAATACCTTAATCTAATCATTTCTTATCTCTATATTTGATGAATATACTCCCCATTATCTCATATTCCATTTATCTCTAATCTTATTATGCCCCAGTCATCACTTATTCTCCCTTATCTTATTATGAACTTCTTCTCCCCTTCTTCTCCTTCATCTTATTCTCCCCCACTTTGAGAACAATGCCAAAGGTGTAATATTTAATAGTACATAAAACTCATTTACAACTTGTAAAAGATTACCTTGCAATTCATGTATGCTACATACATAGATGTATCTTATATATGTAAGTGAATCACACAAATAATATAGTCATGCAATTTTATAGTTATCTCATCCAAATTGTTTATGGACTCAGTATATGGTAATGCAAGTGTTTCTTATGCCTTCTTCAAGTTCTATTGCAAGAGCTCCATAATTGGGGATAGATAAGATTGTAACACTTATACTTTCATCACTCTACTATATTACTCCAACAATACATAATCTTCTTGACTTCCCAGTTGTATGATGTGACTAAGCTTGAAACTAGATCAAGCTTACTATATAGGTTTTCTAACTCCATTTGTGCTTTTCCTTTATGTTTTTTTGAGTCCTTAACAAATTATAATACATTGATACATTCATGAACATTTTACTTCATTCAATGTTGTTCTATGTCTTTTACTAGATTCACTAGCTTCTCCCAATCTATAGTAACTTTCTTCATTAATTTACCTAACATTTTCTTCTCCAAAATATCCTCAACTATGTTCATTATAGTTGTCTGCAAATCTGGACCTTGATCAGACATTGTTTTGATCAAAGTGTCTAATAGGTTTTTTATTGAATTTTCTTCATTATAAGGTGTACAAGAGACTAATTTTTCTATAATAAAAAAATGGCTTACCTTACGGCTTGTGCCTTTTTATTATTTATTTTTATCTTGTCCCCTATATCTTTCCTTTACCTTTTCTAAATACTTAACTAATCCCTTAGGCTTCATTTTAGTGATGTTTACCGATGTAGGAATCATTTCTTCTTCTCCTAGATCCTTTTCTTCTTCCTCCTCTAGGATTTACACAGGTTTGTGTCTTTTCTTTGTACTTGGATCTAGATTTAACTTTCTTTTTACATGATAATCTTATTCAACCTTTCCTTGTCTTTCTTCTTACTGGCCTTATGTAATCTTCTCTTCTTTCATATTAGGCACCACTTCTTTTTCTTGTATCATAGGGGATCCTCATTGACTGGTTATGTCAAGAAAATTAGTTTTAGTTCCATCAATTGGTGGGGTCTCCATACTTTGACTTTCAATGGCATGTGTTGTTTTAGGAACATCATGGATAACATCACTATTGTGGTTTCACACCACACACCCTATTTCTCCTAGAAATGGGGACTCCCTAGTAATATTTTTGCTTTCCTAGACCCCTAGTCTAAGGTTTGAGTCATTTTTGGGACTCTACCTAGAGTCTGGGTCTTGCCTGGTACCCTTCCTGAAAAACCCAATTGTTAGATTTGAGTGTTTTGGACCAAAAATGTGCTTAAGAGAAAAAGGTGTGCACTTGTGCACCTATCATGGGTATGTAAGTGTGTTAGATGTGCAAGTGCACATACACACCCTTTGGAGGTGTGAACTTGCACACCTATGTAGGTGTACACATCTCAAGGGTGTGCATGGTCTTGGGAAAATAAATACCCAGGATTGCCCCTCCTCTCTTTCATTATTCTCCTTCAGTCTCCCAGAGAGCACCTCTACACCATTAGAGGTATGCTAAAACTCCACTCCTACACATAAAGCATTAATTTAACCAAAGAAATGTGTGTGCCTATGTACCTATCCTAGGTATTTAGGTGTGCACTTTCATTTACATCTCTTAAAAAAAAATTAAAACACTAACATCTCTTAAGGGAAAGGTGCACACCTGCGCACCTTATCCAAGGTGTGCAGGTGCACACATTTCATCAAGACCTAATTAAAGAGCCTAGGTAATGGTGTACATATGTGCACCATTTGTGATCCTTTAAATAGAACACAAGTAAGGGTGTGTGCATGTGCACCCCATTAAAGTGCACAAGTGTGCACCCTTAACCTTGCAAAGCTAGCTAAGTCCCCATTGCGCATTAAACGTGCATAGTAGCATGCATACGCATGTGTGCACCCTATCGAGGTGTGCACCTACGTAGGTGTGCAATTGTGTGCTTAAGCACAGCACACCTATCAAGGTGTGTAGGTGTGCTAAACTACATAAATAGAGCTCAATGAGAAATTTGACTAGTTTTGTGAGAATTTTGGGGTTCTAGGTCTCTTTTAGCAATCAGGGTTTTGTTAGGGTTTAATTTTCACCCTTCAAGACTAATGTATTTATGTTTTGTGTAGATAAAATGGCTTCCTCATCATCATCACTTGTAGAGAAGATGGCTCCAAAATGAATTTTTTTCAAGTTTCAAGGGCCACCTAACAAATCATGCACATTCAAAGATTAGACATATAGAATTGGGACATAGACTGGAATGCATTCCTAGTGCTTTGCAACAAACCTAAGGAGAGGTTCTTGATGGTCTTAAGACTTATTAGATCAAGCTTGGTTAATGTAGCCTCACATTCCACACTAGTGCAATCTTCAAAGCTTGCCATGGCCTTCATAGAGAATTATGTGTCAGAAAAAAGAGTGTGAAGAGTATAACAAGGGAGATAGTCCTGGACTTAAGACCAAGGAATATTGAGAAAGTCTTCCATCTTTTGAGAGTGGATCAATATGTGAAAATTACTTATCATCAAGTTGAAAGATGGTATAGGGAACATGAAAAGGAAGCTAAAGAGATCGTACAATCATCACTCTTGATTGAGAGAACATCAGTGGGAAGAAGAGCAAGCAAAGTAGATATGACTAGAGGGTACATGAAGGATGATATTGGATACTTTTTTGTGCTTTTGAGTAGGGTTATGGGTCTACGTATAGCTAGGAACCTAAATATTCGGATGGTATATTTCATCAAGACCATTAGAACAGCTAAAATGCCAATTGATTACTAAGTGAAAACATAGATGAGAAGTTGGTAGAAGTCAAAGCTAACACTAAGTTTTACATGATATCATACTTGGTGTATTTACTGGTGGCAAGGACAATTGATTATCCAAGATTGTATAATAAGTGAAGCATGCAAGATGCTAATGCTTGGCATTATGTAGCATATCCCCAACTAGTAAAGAAGAAGCTCTTAGATCAGAGAAAAGAATACAGAATAGTTAATGATGCTTTAATTTTTGCAATCATCTAGTTCATTGAGGGAAATTATGCTAAGAGGATGTCAATAGAGGTAGTAGAAAGGATTACATAGATGGGTGCCTATTACATCCAGTTCAAGACATTCACATACCTAATGTTAGTGAGCACAATGGTGAATCCGAAGAAACTCTTGAGACATCGATCTGATAGGCTCATTTTACTGGAGATTGTGAGACAACTCACATCTACATATGACAAAGTGAGGCAACAACATAAGAAGACTTGGGTATGGCCCATCATTATAGGTCCATTTGAAGTAGAAAGGAAATAGGATATTGTGACCTTTGATGTAGAATGGGATCAATATCCCTTGGAACATTACAACTCCCCTCGTCAATTTTTTAACAATATTGGCAGAGTTCAACTTTTGGTAGGGAAACAATTTTTTCATTAAGATTTAGTAGAGGATCATTGGATGAACATGATAGATGACTATGATGTCCAAATTAGGGATTATTGTAGGATGATTCTATATCTGGTAGGTAGCACCTTGAAGATAAAGATCTCACTTAAGGTTGTCCAACAAGACACTCAAGAGGTCTTAGATCCCTTGTACAATTGGAACAAGAAATTTTATAGACCAACTATGAATGTAGAGGTTGACAAGGAAGAGAATGCAGAAATCAATCATACGGAGAGACATATAATCCAATTGAAAAAGGATTGGATCAAAAATCCCTTTAAGTTGGACCTAGTTCCTCAGACCTTAATCTTCCAAGCCACAACATGCCCAGTTAGGGGTAAAGGTGAAAAAATAACAGTACCAATGTTCCCTATGCAATCTCCAATTAGAACAAAAATGGTATATAAGCATGACATGGAAGTTGGTTACTTCATGGTAGATAAAGGGAAGAATAAGAGGAAAAGAGCTTCTCCAAAGAAAGTTGAACCCAAAGCTGAAGAACCTCAAGAAAAAGAGGTGACTCAAGCCCAAAGAGGCAGCTCAAGCACCTAAAAAATGTAGAGTCAATTTAAACTCAAGATATTCCACTAGTACATCCCCTAGAACAAGCCCCAGAATAGGAAGCACAAGAGGTATCCCTGCCTACATAAGAGGAACAAGTCTCTCCTTCACCTACTAAGAAAGCTAGAGTTGGACCTACTATTAGAAGGACTAGGAAGTAGAAGATACAAAGAAGGGTTATACATATTATTTTAGTCCTGAAAACCATCCCTAAAGAGGATGAAGAGGATGAAGAATATGAAGAAGATAATCTACCATTGAGTCAAACCACACTCTTGGCAAGGGCTGCCCAAGAAGAGAAGAGGAGGAGCTCCACCATCACACCACCATCTATTCCTAGGAAAACTCTTGATATTACAACTTTAGAGGATTGGTAGCAATAGTGGATAGATGAAAAAGAAGGGAAATGAATAGATATTTTCAACATATCTAATTTCAATTTTATGCTAGTCAGGATTGAAACGGTGGCTGATAAAATATGAGATACACCCATGAATCAACCTTTGGGAGAGGATTGGAATCAAATGCCACCTGTACCACAAGGATATCTTGGTACCTCACCACCACCATTTTAGGATTTTTCATATTTGGATAAATGATCAGCCACTCCTCTCCCTCCTATCACTAAAGAAGAGAGAGTGGTACATGAAGAAGAGCCTAAACAAAGACCGGTTGATGAAGTATCCAAGGACATATACCTGAAGAACCTCAGCAAATTTCTTAGGATACAAAGGATGGAACTTGGGATACAAAAAATCTAGGGACACCAAATTTAGATCTCTCATAGAAGGAGAAGACTTCAAAAAGGAGTGATAAGGGAAAGGGGCCTACTAGGCAAACCTCCTCTTCAACTAAGTACTTGTCTCCTGTGGGCACTTCACCAGCCTAGTTGAAGAGGGGAAGTTATGATCTAACAAAAGTTAGAGTTGAATTTGAATTAAGAAGAGAGTATGGATGCACTAGTAGAATCCATCAAGAGGCCTGAGCCACCTATGGGTGATACGCAACAATTGACCTTCATAATGAAGAATAGATATCAGGACCTACTTGCTCAAATAGTCATTCCTCCTCCACATGTTGAGACCAAAGATTTGACTCCTAAGGACTATTAGATTATAGAAGTCCTATTAGGAAGCCCATAGTAGATACAGCCAAATTAATGATCATTATAGGTGTTAGGGAGGTGTTCAGATATTTTGATGATAATGAGAGTGAATTGATAAAGCTACACAAATAAAATGAGCTACCAAGAGGATATCTACATGGAATTGTAGGTCCATTGGATCAAGATCACCCAAAGGTTACTCTCACTATGGCATTAGAAAGGAGAGCTAAGTGAAGTGTCCAAGTTGATTCATTTTTGGGAGTATATTAGCAATGGCATGACAATTTTGAGCAGAACTGTGTAGAGATAATACAAGCTAATATGAACCTATTGCATAATGTTCATTCTAGTGCAGAGAAATTGGCATCTATAGTAGACCAGGATTTTGGGCTTATGGATGAGGTACATACCTAGGGAAAATACCTTCAAGCACTCCAAAAAATAAAAGGTCAAAGGTATCGTACACTCATAGAAGTGCATATGATATATGAGACTGATAAACTTGAGGATTGGATCGAGAAGTAAGTTGTCAGGAATAAGGTCATGGAAGAACTTCAAGAAAATATTTTGATAAAGACACAAACCACAACCAAAATGAATGCAATGGGGGAAAAGGGGAATATTATTATCAGTAAAATATGCCATTTGGAATCCACCACCAAAACAAAAGGTTCCAAAACTCAAGTTAGAAGTCGATGTAAAATTAGAAGAATCCATAAATGGTAGTCTAACTTTCGGGAGGCATAACTTTTGATCTAGGACTCTGATTGACGAATCGTTTACATTTTTGAAAAGATCTTGAAGCACTCTATAGACCTATGGATGATATTTTCTCATCCCTCATTTTTTGGGCCCATAAAAGGATGTTTAATGCCTCAAATATAACTTAGAAGCACTCTTAGGAGGTCTCCAGGGAACTTAAAATTGTAATAACTTTCAAACTGTAAAGCCTTTTGACCTAATTCTTTTTCTGAAGTGTTTTAAATTACAAATTTAATCATCCCTCCAACTTACACACTCTAACTCATCATAATTATGGCTCAATTACAAAATAACTCATTTTTTACATTGACATGTATCCCAAGGTGCTCAAAAACTCTAACCCTAAAAACCAATAGTGGAACTATGAGAGATGGAATCCTTATTTGACCCAAATGGGTATCTAGAAATGAAAAAAAATTAAATAGAAACTAACTCTAAGAATTTTTTTGGTGATATAGGATTGCCCTTACACCACTAGATGCTCCTGCATCAGACACCCAGGGTAGATTGAAACGTGACCCTATCACTTTATAGCTGGTAGAGGAAAACCCAAATGGGCAACATCCATTGTGAATATCCAAGTTGAGTCTTCTATTGGTCATCCTTTCCACTTCACCAAGTATTCTTCATACTGCCTGTTTCTTGTACTCTAGCCCACACAACTATCCAAAATGTCTTCAATCTCTTCCTTCACCAAAGTAGGAATTGGACATGGCTCCAGCATCAACCCCTCATCTGCACCATCATCATGATATTTTGTTAAGTCTACAATATTGAAGATAGGAGTAATGTGAATCCCATCTGGAAACTCCACCTCATATGCATTTCCTGAGTCATGTTTCTTCAAAATTTTGCAAGGACTAAATTTCTTCATCTTTAGCTTGTTGTAGGTACCCATTGGAAAGTGTTACTTCCTCAAGTATACCATAACCAAATCTCCTACTTGGAACTCTTTATGTCTCTTCTTTTTATCAGCCCTAGCCTTATATTGTTAGTTCATCTTGGTAATAAGTGCATGTACCTCCTCATGTAGATTCTTGACATGTTCAACAAATTCTTCTACCTTAGCACTTTTCCTCTCCCCTTGGTCCATCTTTCTCAACTCTACTGCAATCCTTGGACTATTCCCATACACAATTTGGAATGGTGATCTACCAGTACTCCTATTTATAGAATTATTATAAGAAAATTCTACTTGTGGTAGAATTAAATCCCATCCTTTGGGCTTATCTCCCACTAAACACCTCAGTAAATTGCCTAGACTTTTATTCACCACTTCTATTTGTTTGTCAGTCTGTAGATGATGTGTAGAACTAAACTTCAATTTCATCCTCAACTTTTTCCACAAAGTCCTCAACAAATACCCCACAAATTTAGTATCTCTGTTAGAAACAATACTCTTTAGGAGACAATGTAGTCTCACCACTCCTCTAAAAAAAAAATCTAAAATATGTACTGCATCATGAGTCTTGTGGCATGGAATAAAATGTTCCATATTGGAGAACCTATCAACCACCACAAATGTTGAGTCATTACCCCTTTATGTCCTCAACAATCCAAGAACAAAATCCGTACTTATGTCCTCCCAAGGCTTTGATGTTACAGGCAATGGCTGATAAAGTCCAGCATTGTGACTAAATCCTTTGGTTGCTTGACATATTTGACAACTCTACACAAACTTCTTCACATCCTATGACAATTGAGGCCAAAAATAATGTTATCTAATAATGGCAATAGTCTTATCCTGACCAAAGTGTCATGCCATTCCTCCACTATGTTTCTCCTTGATCAAGTTCTCCCTCATAGAACTCCTTGGAACACATAATTGACTGCCCTTGAACAAGATACCATCTTGAATCAAATAATTTAGCAACCTGGTCCTATCTAGACTAACAAGTTCTTTACAAGCCTTCCATGCTTCAGCAAAATTAGGATCCTCAGGTTACAGATTCTTGAGTTCATCAAACCCAACCACTTCAACCTACATTACTATTAGCAAAAATTGTCTGCTACCCTATTAGACCTTCCACTTCTATGTTTCAACACAAATGTATAGCTTTGCATGAACTCTACCCATTTCAAGTGTCTCTGATTCAATATACCTTCATTATTTAGGTATTGCAATGCCTGATGATCAGTATACAGGAAAAATTATTTGGGCAGTAAATAATTCCTCCATTTCTTTAAGGCTTGAACTATTACATAGAACTCTTGATCATAAACAAAATACTTCTTCTTTGCATAATTCAATTTTTCACTGAAATAGGCAATAGGCTTGCCTTCATGGCCCAAGATAGCCCCAATAGCATTGCCACTAGCATCATAATCCACTTGGAACACTTTATTAAAATTAGGAAGTGCCAACACAGGTTGCTTTGTCACCTTATTCTTCAACAATTCAAAACTCCTTGCAGCTTATGTAGTCCACTTGAACTCTATTCTATCCCCCCTCATTATTTCAGTCAGGGATGCACATATGCCACTAAAATTTCTAATGAACCTCCTATAAAAACTAACAGACCATGGAATGACCTTACCTCAATAGAAAACCTTGGAGTAGGCCATTCTAGGATGGCCTTTACCTTCTCTGGATCCATTTTGACACCCTCGGCTAATACAACAAACCCCAAATAGACTAACTCCTTTTTGACGAAGCTACACTTCTTCAAATTAATCAACAATTTCTCTTCCCTCAACCTTTCAAGGACACTATGAATGTGCAATAAATGTTCATCCAAAGACTTGCTGAAAATTAAAATATCATCCAAATGGACAATAACAAATTCTCACAATAATTTATTTAGTACCTCATTCATAAGTTGCATGAAGGTGCTTAGCACGTTGGTTAGTCCAAAGGGAATGACTAACCACTCATATAGAGCCTCCTTGGTCTTGAATGTAGTCTTCCATTCATCTCCCTCTTGTATCTATATCTAGTGATAGCCACTTTTGAGATCTATCTTTTTGAAGTACTGAGCTCCACTCAAACTGTCCATAAAATCATCCATTCTTGGCAAAGGGAACTGATACATTATGGTTATTCTATTTATAGCCTAAGAGTTTGTACACATTCTCCACTCTCCATCCTTCTTTGGTTCCAACACTATAGGTACTACACATGGACTCAGGCTCTCCCGAATCAAACATTTCCTCAACAACTCTTGAACTTGTTGTTTGGCTCCTCAGTTTTAGTAGGAGCCATCCTATGAGTAGCCTTGTTAGGCAAACTAGCTCCAAGGATTAAATATATTTGATGACTGATTTTCCTTACTAGTGGCAACCCTTCTAGAACATTATCAAAGATTTCATCTCCATACTCACTTAATAGGCATGAAACTTCAAGTGGAATTTCACTACTTTCTTCCTTATCTTTTCTAGGAATCAAAGCATAACACATACGTTGATGTTTCATAAAATTTCTTCCATCAACAAGACATACCCTAGCACTATTGCATACCTTTCACCTTCCTTTATCAAGGGCTTTAGTTTGTGGCAAACTCCAGCCTTTTTCAAAGAGTATGTATTTGATTAACCATCATGTATAGCATGCCTATCAAACTACCACAATCTTCCCAATAATAAATGGCAGACATCCATTAGAATGATGCCACAGAGAACCTCATCATGGTAACTCTAAATCTTGAACTTCACCAGACATTGTTCACTAACCAGAACCTTATGATCATCCTTCACCCAAGCAATCCGATAGGGTTGGGGGTGTTTCTCCCTCTTGAGATTTAGCTTTGAAACCATCTCTTCTGACACCAAGTTTCCAATGCTTCCACCATCAACAATCACATCACAACATTTACCCTCGCACTTGCACCTGGTATGACACCAACTCCTCCTTTGTCCAAGTTTAGTCTTACCGATTAGTAAAAACCTTTCATTTACTAGAACCTCTTCTCTTTTTACATCCTTTGAATGTGATGACTACACATCCTCATCCACATGAGCAACCCTTTCTTATCCATCAACTCTCCTATCTGTCCTTCCTTGGCATTGAGGGCATTCAAAGGCATGATGACCTTCTTCATTGCAATGAAAATAGGTACCACAAAAGCCTCCTCTTTTAGAACCTTTTCCACATCCTCTACCTCTTCTCCTCTAATCTCCAAATTTTTGATCACGGGAATGGTTGAAACCCTCATTCCTCTAGTTTTGGCTAGTACCCACATCTTCATTTTTCCTCTAGTTCTCATTTTGGCCTCCAAATGACCTACCACTGCCCCTTCCTCCTTGATGACACCCTCTTTTCCTTCCATCAAACCTTTTTTTTAGCTTCTCCTCAACTCGCAAGGCAAACTGGTATGCCTCTTCAATGCTAGTCATTCTAAGCAGACATAACTCCTCTTGAATGCTAGGTCTTAATCCACTAAGCTAATGGGCAACTTTCTCCTTGTTTTCTTCTGCATGCCCTGCCTTGATAAGAACTCGGTAAAATTCCTCTATATATTCCTAGACAAATTTTCCTTCTTGCTTTAACCCTTGCATTTTCTTAAACAAATCAAGCTCGTAATTAATAGGAATGAACTACTTCTTTAGTTTGTCCACCATGCGATCCCATCTTGTGATTTTCTCCTTTCGTCTTCTATTTATTTCCAGCTAAACCTCTTGCCACCAAATTTTGGCATGATCTTTCATTTTGACCTTCACAAACTTAACCCTATCTGGGTCCTCAATATCCTCATACTCAAAATATTCCTCTAGTTCATTGATCTAGTTGATCAACTCAATTGGGTTTAGGCTTCTTGAAAACATACCCACATCAATTTTAGGTCTTTTTCCAAGCTTAGCAATGGCCCTAAAAAGCCTCTCCTTTTCCTAGTTTAGGACATCTCCATTTCCTTCCTCTTCTAGCCTAATATTTTCTTCTTCTTCATTTTCTTCCTCACTTTCATCACCTGTGGCAACATTCATCTCTCTACAGATCTCCTCTTGTAATGCTTGGACTTGTCTCTAGAGGACTCTAACCTTAGGAGTAATAACTCTGGCCCTTCCACCACACACCCTTCATGGAGGAATCTTCTTGTCTCCAACCCACAACCACACAGTCCTAGTCCAAACTGTCTTACAATCGATGCTCTATCTACATACTCAAGAAAACCTACTCTGATACCACATGATGAAGGCACAAACCACAACTAGAATGAATGCAACAAGGGAAAAAGGAAAGAATATTATTATCAGAAAAATATGCTACTACACTAAGTACATGTAAATAGACCCAAATACATTCCCTATGGGCTTACAATGGTCAGATCCTGAAGAAAAAATGCTCCTCACAGTACCTTCTCTCAAACTCCACCAAGAATTGCCTTTACAATGCCAGAAATGTTCTTAAGTAAACCTTAATTAGGTTTAGGGTTAGGAATACATTTTAGAATATGCCATTTGGAATCCATCGCCAAGATAGAAGGTTCCAAAAATCACGTTAGAAGCTGGTGTAAAATTAGAAGAATCCAGAAATGGTAGTCCAACTTCTCGGAGGCATAAATATTGATCTGGGACTCTAATTGACGAACTATTTATATTTTTGAAAAGCTCTCAAAGTTCTCTACAGCCTTATGGATGATATTTTCTTGTCCCCCATTTTTAGGGCTCGTACAAGTTCATTTAATGCCTTGAATATGACTTAGAAGCACTCCTAGGAGGTCTCCAGGCAACTTAAAACTACAATAACTTTCAAATCGTAAAGCCTTTTGACCTGATTCTTTTTATGGAGTGTTTTAAATTACAAATATAATCATCCTTTCAACTTAAACCCTCTAACTCATCATGATTATGGATCAATTACAAAATAACCCATTTTTTGCATTGACACGTATCCCAAGGTGCTCAAAAACTCTAACCTCAAAAACCAACAGTGGAACTATGAGAGTTGGAATATTTATTTGACCCAAATGGGTATCTAGAAATGAAAACACTTTAAATAAAAACTAACACTAAGCATATTTTTGGGTGATATAGGATTGCCCTTACACCACTAGATGCTCCTGCATCATATTTAGAAGTTAAAAATCTAGTATCAAGAGAAAATTTTGGATATAGATAGATATTATGATGTTGTTTCTCTGGAGACTTTTGAAGATGATTTAAAGACAAAGATCAAGATAGTACAAGTAGTGTTTGAACAATTTTGAAAAACTTTCAAGGATGCTTCATATGATGAAGATATTAGACAAGCATTCAAGATTGAAGAGGTATTTTTGAAACTTGATAGTGGACTTGATAAAATTGCAAAAACTTTGATGGATATCAGTAACTAGTGGCAAATAGTTAAACATAAATATAAGGCATTAGATTTATCGAAAGTTTCCCAAGTGACAGAGATTATAGAGAAATTCAAGAGAAAACATCCAAATATTGCTCTAGTATAAAGGGGAAGAAAACCTAGAAGCCAGAAATTCAGTTTTGACACTTGGGAAATTTTGGATTTTTTGAACCTACTACATAAGTGCATAGGTGTGTTACTTCAGAGGTTACTTCAGAGGTGCAATATCCCAAAGGTGTGCTAGAAATTTTGAAGAAGTCGGAGGTGCACTGACAATTAATTGTCAATTCCAAATTTAGAGTTTTCCATGCACTAGAAATGCATTCTGACTAATGTTTAACTCATAAAAACATTTAGAGAAGGCCAAGCTTCCATTTTTAGAGCTTCTAGTGACTCCTAGATCCTCTTACAGCTTCTTTCTTCTTATCTATTGCTTCTTTCTTTATTTTAAGACACGTAAATGCTCATGCACCCATTAATTGATATAAACAAGGGTGGAGTCCTATTTTAACACCATTTAGAGAGTCGGTTTGTACATAAATAGATTTATTTTTTTAGTTTTAAGCATATATTTGCATGAAGAGATCTCTCACTCTCAACACAAATTGAGGAGATGATTTCTCATAAATTGAGGAATCTAACATGTATTCTAGGCCATTATTTTGATGCAATAATATATGCTTTTGGTGCTCTCATTCTGAGTGTAGTTATTCTCGCTAGAGTGTGTTTATTTTTGTGGATTCTTGTTCATGATAATAATGGAGCCAATTTTTTTTTCTTTATTGTGCGATATTTTAGTTCTAGCATTTGTCTTGTGTTGATGAATTTTGCTAATGTACAGAGTTGGAGAACAGATCACCCTATTGTTCCTACATAGCTTCTTGTCTCGCATGAGCGCAGTTTTCATGGCCTTGCTATTTGATAAGTGAAACATCTTTCATTTTTACTAAGTTTCCATCAACAATTACATTAGTGGATTTAAGGAAGCACTGATCCTACTTTTATTGGTTGCCTACCCAATATTTTCAACGATTTAACTCACAAACATGTTATTACTATGGTTTATATCCTTTAGGAATTTCCCTTTCATGTTATTTGCTTTCATCTCTTGTTACGTTATCTTTGTTATTTTCTTTGCTAACCCTTCATTAAATTAGGAATTCATAATAGTTGCATTGTTAGATTGCATTCATTGCATTCATCAAACTGATGGGAGTCTTCATTTTTCCTTCTTGTGACTAGTTAGAAGACCTATTATTGTATATGCAATCTCTTAAAGTGTGACCAACCTTGTTGCATTGGAAATATAGTATTGGATGATAATCACCATCATTACCTCTTTGTGCTCAAAACCCACAAATATTTGTTAGATACCTAAACTTTCCATGTACTAAGCATGTAGGTTTGAACCATCGCTCTCTTCAATAAGAGTTCATTGATTGGATAAGTGGCTAGGGGCTTTCACCTTATATATGTATTCCTTGTCTTTGTGTCCATACATGTTGTATGTATTATAATATCCATTGAAACCACTATTAATTAGTCTATTATTAGGTCTAGATATACACTCATATACTGCATGAGAATATTTATGATAATTATAGCACTGATCCTAAAATGAATTGAATGTATTCATTGGTTTTCTTTTACACATGTTTATAGCATGATTGATCTTTCCACAGTTAAAACAACTACATTTTTTAGACCTCTTACCTAGTTTGTATGTGGCTCCCTTCTAGTTGTGTAATTGTTTCTTATATTTACTTTAGATGACTTGTCGATCATGAATTTTCTTTGGCCTATGTAACCAAGATCAGTCATATCATTGTGTCTCATGTGGTTCTTCAGATCATCAATTTTTTGCAAGTGATCACTACATTGTTTCATCTTTGTATTTGCATCTTTCTTAGTATTTAGTTTCTTCAACTTATCATTCTCATCTTTTAGTCTTTCATTCTCAGCCACAATCAATTCATTATCCACAATCTTTATATGAAGATATTCATGCATGATTCATTATTTTGAGGTATTCTAAAAAGTCATTCATCCTTTTGCTTTAATGTATTTTTGGTAGTTTTCTTTGCATCTTTAAAAAATTTCTAAGGTTCCTTAGCTTCTGTCTTTCCTTCAAGTTATTCACACATCCTAAAATACTAGATTTCTAGTTCTCCCTTCAAGTTTTTCACCTTGTCTTTGAGCTTTTGATTCATTTCCATCAATTTTGCATTGTTTCCTTGGATTCCTTAGACATGGCTCATTCATATGGTTGATCTAGTCCTAAATTTTGAATTTTATTTAGCATATTAGTAAGATATCTCCTTATGGCTATAGACTTACTCATCTTTTATGTAACTCTTGAATCATCTAATTTTTAGTTTCAAGTTGCTTCTCATGCTTGTAGCTCTCCATAATTTTGGATCTTTCCATCAAAGCTATTAGGCTTATTATCAAGAGGGATTTCATACCAATTGTTAGAATTCTAAAGTACTAAGAGGGGGGTGAATTAATACAAATGGGTAATGTAAAAATTCAACAACTAATCTACTAAAGTGAAATAATAACTTCCAAATTGCAAAGCATATAACCGATGCAAGCAAATAAAGGATAACAATAGTAAACCATAACACAAGCATTACACATAACATGGTGATTTGAGTATTACAGAAACCCTTTTGAGAGGGTGACAACCTCTATGGACTTTATACCCACAAGCTAACTACTACAGTAAATGAGTTTCCATGTTAGGAGGATACATTTACCCTTTCAAAGGATTCAATGTGTTATGAGTGACTTGTACCTTGTTAGAAGTACAAATAGATTTGCTAAGATCTACCTTTTGAAATATTTCAACTACTCTTTTAAGAGATTACCCAATTCAAGGATTTACAACTTCAACCTATTAGGGTTCACCCCATTTAGGGATTTTCATGTTGTAATTGTTGTGAAAGAACTAAATCTCTTTTTTTTTTACGGCACTTCTTGCCTGTCATATCCAGTTCACTCTCTTCTCTTCTAGAATTGTACTCCTCTTCTTTGTTATGTACCTTGGCACTTTGTAATCTTCCATGATTTTCTTCAATGAAAAATCTTCTTAAAAATTGTTTTATTAAGTATAAATTTTGCCTCTTTATCTTGAACATTTTTTCAAACCTTAAGGTTCCCACTCAATCTCCTTAAGCATTTCACATATCTTGATATCTCAAAATGATTTATCCTAATTGCATCGGCCTTTAAGGAAATATTTTTTTTCATTGCTTATGATGGTCAAAATGTATTACCTCTCCTATTGCACTGCTTTAATACTACCTTATAATGTCTAATGATTCAACTGATGCCAACTCAATATCTCATAACCTTCACACTTTAACATCTATGATAATGAAAACTCTTTACGCTAGTCATCCAATTAGCTTTTGGTTGTAACTCTACAATGGGATAATCACTGGGTTTATGTATGTGTGGTGTATCTCTTCATTTCTCTTCTACCTTGACCATTGGGAAGGTGGTCTATTATATTTCCAACTACTCTATAGTAGTCATTGATCATATCATGTATTTATTCTACCTTCACTGATCATGTTCTTGAGGTTGTTTTGACTTTGTTTCCATAGTTGTCATCAATGACAACCAAACATAGTCTTCATATGATTGTCATTTAATCATAATAATACCAATAGTATAGTCAAGAAAATCATCTCAAACATATATGCAAGTGTAACCTATAGATTTTGGCAAACAGTCTTTGTTGACATATCAGTCAAGTTTTTTATTAGTGACAGACACTTATTTAGATTTTGTATAGCTATCAAGCTCTTTGAATAGTTTACCATGTAATTCAGTAGCCACTGAGCATCTACAGTTGCTACCGAGTCCTTTGGACTAACTCTAGTGGTTACCGAGCTATTGCAAAGTTTAGTAGTTCAAACCGAGCAACTCATTGTATACCAAGTTCATCAGTGGTTACCAAGTTTGCAGTTCATGTGATGTGAAGTCAGTGGTTACAAAGCATTGTAGTAGCTACTGAGTTATCAGTTCATGCAATGTGAAGAAAGTGGTAACTGAGCCACTTCATGGTAACCAAGTAATTTAGTGTTTGCCAAGTTACATAATATCTACTGAGTCACCAGTGTAGACTAAGTTCAAGACTACTTGAAAGTGACTAGTATGGACCGAGCTTCTACTTTCACCAAGAGCATGATGATGTTGAGCAGTGACAATGGATGTTGAGTATCAAAACCTCACCGATTCAATCTTTAGAACCTGAGCATCTTCATATGGGATGACTTTGTAATTTTTGTGTTAACTTGTGTCATGGTCAAATTTGTAATTTTGTAAATTGGATTGGTATATATATATGATTAATTGTATCATATCCACTATAGTATGGAATGTAATAAATGTGTAATGCAAGTGCAAGAATGTGAATGCAAAATGAATGCAATAAATAAAGAATTGTAAAGGTCATATCAGCACAAGGAGCAGCAATGAAAAATCTATCACAGAAGGTGAATAGTACACCAAGGAATCTCTATCAGTAAACTCAGTTGCATACCAAAGATTTACTACTTCATCCTAATAGGTGAACCAGTCAAAATCCCTTTACAAGGTAGACCTAACAGTCTTTTCTAAATCTCTTTGCTAAATGCATACTTCATTGTATGTTTGTAAATCCTCTTACAAGGTGGACCTAGTAGTCATATTTGTTCCTAACTCGGTAGATCATCAAAAGTGATCAATGTAAGCCTTAACAGGCCAACTTTATGCTACAGTACTAAAGTTTGTGGATATCATCCCCACCCTAGTTTCACTTTCTATTTGGAAGGTTTCTAGGTCACCAAATCTGTGTGTTCAAGTGTTGTGGATGCTTTTATATTTTCAATTTCATGCATGCTATTAGATTAGATGTGATGGGTTAAGTGCTAATTGATTTATTGGATTAAGAATTGAAATTGGTAGAAGTTTTAGAAATTACTAATTCACCCCTCCCCTCTAAATAACTTAGCATAGTCTTGAATATTTCCAGCAATTGGTATCAGAGCTTTATGGCTCTCAAGAAAAAGCTTAACAACTTGATCAAAGATCAAGGATATGGAGATATTCAGACTTGACAAAGCTATTGACAATGAAAAATTGGATCTAGAAATGACCATTGCCCAACTCAAGAAAGCTAAGGAGCAACTTTCCTAATCCCTGAAAAGAAGAAAGGAACTTGCAAATCAAAAGAATGATCATCTTTACATTGAATAAAGAATTGAATACTTTTCCCCTTCAAGTAGCTTAGATGAAGCAAATGATGCAATCAAAGAACTCCTAAAGAAGAATGATTCCCTGCAAGAAGAAGTAAGCAAGTTGAAAAGAGAACAAGAAATTTAGCCAATAAAGTTATGTGAAATCTTGAAATAGAGAAACAAGATAAAAGAAGAAATGGATGGTAGGAACAATGAGATCTAGAACCAACCCCTTTAGCATGTAGACCTTGTTGATCAAATCTCCAATGAAAATGAAGAAATTATGAGCCAAAGAAAAATCAATGAAAGATTAAGAAATTATCTAAGTTTTGAAAGAAAAATCAAGGAAAGAATAAGAAATGAGCTAAGATCAGAAAATCAAATCAGTGAAAGATTGAAAAATGACCTAAACACTGAGAAGAAAATAAATGAAAGAATGATGAAATCTCAAGCAGACATGGTTCAACTGAATGAGCAAAACCTCTATAGGAAAAAAGGAAAAGTAGGAATTGGATACAAAGAAGAAGGTGAATCCTCCAAACAAGGTGCTCAAAGGAATCAAAGACCTACTTGCAATCACTGTGGTAAGATAGATCATACATCAAACAAATATTGGAGTAATGGAAAAGAAAAATCCAATGGAAAATGCTACAACTACAATCAGCATGGTCACAATGCTAATGAATACAAAGAGAAACCAAAATTTGAAGGCAACTATCATAAATGTAAGAAACGTGGACAAAAGACATCAAACTACAAAACAAAGACATTGAATCTTACAGAGAAAATTATGAAAGCAATATTTGGTTGGGATTACAATACTTGGTGTAGATGTAATTAATATGGAGAATATGGACACATTGGTATGAATTGTGTTAAACATCATATGAGGAAAAGAGATACCACTATAAGATTTTACATTTGTACAAAACTTGGTCATCTTGCCAAGAATTGTATGAATACCGATAAGATTGAAGATGAGAAGAAGGCAAAAGCTAATAACATTTGAAAGTAGATGAAACAGTAATGGATTCCTAAGTCTATTTAGGATACTAGTCTGAGAAATGATGGTCAAGTCACTCAAGAACTGGATGATTCTACCATTCCTAATTAAGTTCTCAAGGAAGAACTAGAACCAGGCTATCAAAGAAGACATTAGAATTAGTTCCAGTTGAAAGGTGACAAAGATCTAAATTTGTATGCAAGATACAAAGATCATTGAGCAAGATCTATATCAATTATCACCAAGTTACCTTCTCTACCGAGTGAGATCAGGTCATAGACTCTATCGAGCAAGGTCAGGAATAATGTAGGAACTTATCGTTATAGAGTCATGAAGACTTCACCAAGTGATTTCCTAGTGGATGTAAAGGATGAAGAAGAAGAAGGTAAGGATGAAGAGGATGATGAAGGATCAACTCATTATGTTACTATTGATTATGAAGAGTATAAGAAGCAAGAAGCTAAAGAAAAGGAAGATGAAGAGAAGCAAGGTGCAGAAGCTACTGAGGAAGATAAGCAAGATAATGAGGAGACTGACCTAGTAAAGGTAGCAGCTACAATCATTGCCTCACTTCCTCACTCCCTGACCAAACCTTTGAAAACATCAAGTATGGAGGTAGATTTAACAAGTTTGGTTGTGACTACATCAGATACATCAAATTTCCAATCACTCTTTGCCCCAACATAGCTTAGCATATCATTGATAGAAGTGACTTCCACTTCATCAACTGAGTTGCAAACTCTATCTTCATCTCTTGAGTTAAGTTCTTCAGTCATCACCTCTCCAATTTTGACTTCTTTAGTTTTGAGCTCATCCATGGTAAGCACTCCAATTTTGTCTACTTTAGTTTTGGATTCTACAATTTTGGCTTCATCAATTTTAGATTCTTCTAGCATTTCTATTAGTATCCCACTAGTTAGTGCTATATCAATTTTTACTGTAAGTCTGAGTATATCTACTATTCTTTCCATTTTGAGTACTAAGGCAATAAGTGCATAGATAGTTGAGCCTAAGGTTCAATCAAGTACAAAATTTTTGAAAGGAAAAGAGATAGAAGAAGATATAGATTTGGATGAGGAAATAGAAATTCCCAAATGGGATTTCTATAATCTTTCTGCAAACCAAATGCACATAGTTGGTGAACTCCTCCAAAAAAAGGCCAAGCAGCAAAGATTCAGAGAAGAAAGAGACAAAGAATACAAGATATTAGATGATGCTAAGTACATTTTGTTAGAGGCTATTGGAATTGAGGTTGATTCTTCTCAACCTATTTTTTTTTAGCTTGGTGAAGCAGTCCAAAAGTTTAAAGAGCACACTGAGGGGCAAGAGAAATTGGTTGAAAAGGCAGAAAAGAATTTCAATAATAAAGTGTTGGAGCACATTTCTCAGCAAATTGCTATTAATCAAGTTGAATTATCAACAATTTTGGTCAATCTTGAGGTGTCTTGTTCAAATGTGTCATCACTTTTTGCAAAGCTTTGTGATGTCACTGGGTATACTAAGGAAGTTAAGGACAAATTGTCCAAAATTGATACTAATCTTAAGGCAAGTGCTCAGCAGTTGCAACTTGACCCTAGCTCAAGATTTGCACATTTTAAGAAGATCATATTTTTGTCAAATATGCAAGCAGAGTTGTTAAGAGAAGAAGCAAGGATCCATTCCACACTAGTTGATATACAATATATGATCCTTTCAGTCATGGATTCTATGTAGAAACACATTGCATATTTAAAAACCCTAATTCATGATAACAACTTCATTGTAGCTGACCACATGATTGAATTGTCAGCTAAAGTGCAAATTGCCATCCATACATGTAAGGTTCTTCAAGAGAACTGGGATAAAACATTGGCAATTACCCTCAAGGTACACTCTAAATTCTTATCTCATTTTGGTGTCTCTATGTAAATACGTTAGAATAAATCTTTGGCATTACTATCAAAAAGGGGGAGAAGAGCAGAGTTAAAGGGGGAGATGAGATATGAGAAGAGTTACAAGGGGAGATATGTTTATAAGAGAAAAGTTACATGTACGTAATAGATCACATAGTATGGGGGAGATATATGCTATGATGCAAATATACTCTGTATATACCTTAAAAATCTCAAAAATAGACCAAGCTAGTATTACATGGTGATGAATAAAAGGTATTCAGTTTTGGACTAATAAGTGTTTTTGTCACTAATGCCAAAGGGGGAGATTGTTGACATATCAGTCAAGTTTTTTATTAGTAACACACACTTATTCAAATTCTATATAGCTATCAATCTCTTTGAATATTTTACAGTGTTTGTCATGTAATTTAGTAGCCACAGGGCTTCTATAGTTGCTATTGAGTCCTTTGGACTAACTCGAGTGGTTACTGAGCTAGTGTGACGTTTAGTAGTTCAAACCAAGTAGTTCAATGTATACCAAGTTCATTAGTGGTTATCGAGTTTGTAGTTCATGTGATGCGAAGCCTAAGGTTATCGAGCATTGTAGTATCTATCAAGTTATTAGTTCATGTGATGTGAAGACAGTGTTAACCGAGCCACTTCATGGTAACCAAGTAATTTAGTGTTTTCCAAGTTACACAATATCTACCAAGTCACTGGTGCAAACCAAGTTCAAGACTACTTGAAAGTGATTAGTATGGACTGATCTTCTATGTTCACCAAGAGCATGATGATGTCGAGCAGTGACAATGGATGTCAAGTATCAAAACCTCATTGAGTCAATCTTTAGAACCCGAGTATCTTCATGTGAGCCAACTTTGTAATTTTTGTGTTAACTTGTGTCATGCCCAACTTTGTAATTTGTAAATTAGATTGGTATATATGTGATGTATTTTATCATATCCTATGTAGTATGGAATGTAATGAATGTGTAATGCAAATGCAAAATGAATGCAGCAGATAAAGAATTGTAAAGGCCATATCAGCACAAGGAGCAATAGTGACAAATCTATCACAGAAGGTGATCAGTACACCAAGGAATCTCTATCAAAAAACTTAGTTTCATACCAAAGATCTACTACTTCATCCTAATAGGTGAACAAGTCAAAATCCTCTAACAAGGTAGACCTAAAATTCTTCTCTAAATCTCTTTACCGAGTGCATACTTCATTGTATGTTTGTAAATCCTCTTACAAGGTGGACCTAGTAGTCCTATTTGCTCCTAATAGGGCAGATCATCTGAAGTGATCAATGTAAGCCTTAACAGACCAACTTTATGTTGCAGTACTAAAGTTTGTGGGTATCATCCCCACCCCAGTTTTACTTTCTATTTGGAAGGTTTCTAGGTCACCAAATCTGTGTGTTCAAGTGTTGTGGATGCTTTTATATTTTCAATTTCTCATGCATGCTATTAGATTAGATGTCATGAATTAAGTGCTAATTGATTTATTGGGTTAAGAATTGAAATTCATAGAAGTTTTAGAAGTTACTGATTTACCCCTCCCTTCTTAGTAACTTAGCATAGTCTTGAATATTTCCAACTCTTTGTGGCATTAATAAATCAACTAAACAATCAGTTCCAAATATCATCCAAAGAAAAATGGAAATACAAACAAAGTTAAACAAGTTTTGGAAGATCATCTTAGGGTATGTTACTTGGACCAATAGTACAAGTGAGAGGATCACTGACCATTAATAGAATTCACTTATAACAATTTCTATTAATCAACCATTAAGATGTCACCCTTCAAGGTACATATAGTAGGAAATACAAAACTACTGTCACTTGGTGTAGACTTGAAGACATAACAGTCCTTGGGTCTAAGATGCTTCCAAAAATGGAAGAACATGTATACCTAATTTAGAAATAGTTAGTTGAAGCTAATGACAAGTAGAATAATTATGTTAATCTAAAATGTACACCTAGAATATTTGAGATTGGAGAGAAAGTATTTCTTAGGGTCAATACCCACAAGAGCTCTATTAAGTTTGGAATGGCCTCTAAACTTGCACTATATCATATAGAATCCTTTGAGGTCTTGGAAGTTATCAACCCGATTGATTAGAGAATTTCTTTGCACCAACTCTTTCCCAATTCCACAATATGTTTCAAGTCTCTTATTTAAAGAAATATAGATTAGATTTTGAGCATATTACTCACTAGAATTCCTTGTAGATGTAGGATCAAGCATTAGTAATAATATAGCTACTCAAGGTACTCAAGATACATAAAGTGTGCTTACCTAACTAGAAGATGAACCAATGTAAGGTCTAATGGGACCAATATGAAGAAAATAGTGCTACATAGGAGGATCGGGATGAGATCTTTCAAACATTTCTTCATATGTTTTAATTTTTTGGAATTAATGTATTGAACTATGTAGAGTTTTTTTAATGTATTTCATAAACAATAATCAAGGAAGATAAGGTGTAAGGGTGGGGGATTTGTGACATCCCTTCCTAGTGACCTTATCATTTTATAACTATAATAACTAACTTTTAGTGAAATGTGACTAAGGTCATTAAATGGATTCCAGTTAAATTTTGTTATAGAAGTTTTAATGAGAATGGAAATGCTGAATTGTATTAATTTTTTGTTATGTAGATTCCAATTAACACTTTGAATTGAATATTCTTTTATGGAAAGTATAAAATTTAAATTTTTGGTACAAATTTACTATTAATTTAAAAATTGAGATGTATTTTTTATAATGGTGTGGATATCTAATTCATCCTTGTCAATGGATGCAAAAGGAGAATCATCTCATGAGTGGGAAAGAGTATCATCAATGCAATTATGCACAAGCAAACACTAAAAGTTGGAAATGTCATCCAAGTTAGAACCTCGTTCATTGTCATTTTTATAGGTTTGGCATAGAGGTATTTCGATGTCTAGTTGGTCTAGTTAGTCTCTAACCTAAGATACTTTCTTTGATTTTGATAAAAAACCTATGTACATAATTATTTAATCGTCTATTTGAAAAAAAAAATATTATATAAAAAAATTTCTTATTTCATGGTATATATCTATGCATTTATGAATGTATCCTCATCATTATCAATTTTGTAAGTTTGAATTTCATTCTCTTATTTAGAAGATTTCTAATTAAGCTCACTCATTGTATTGACGATAGTTACCAACAATTGCAGAAGGGTGGCAAGAGTAACTCCCATGGCAAGGGGTTAGTCTACCTCCTTGTTGCCTATATTATGGAAGGGAACTTCGCTCTTATAACATATTTTTTTGTTATGTATTTGTTCTCTTTCTTAGGATAGAGGATGTTTGATTTTGGATTATTAGTCCCTCACTTATAATGGTGGAGACTAATATTTTTAGCTAACTTATTTGCATTAATTGATTCCTTGAAAATGGTGAAATCTTCATAAAATTGGATTTATGCTATAGTCTTTATGATTTTTCTATTAAAATAAATTTTTCTATAATTAATTGATATTTCTTGATTAGTCATCTCATTTTTTCTTGGTAGTTTTTTCTCATTACCATGCAAGAAAATGGGCATTCATTTCTAGCATCACTTTTGAGGCATTATTTCATTGACAGGTGTTCTCCATGTGTTGTTAGCATGTAATTCTTGAAGAGGATGGATGTTTATATTACTTAACTCTTTCTCATCCCACAAGTATCCATTTTCTTTGATTTTTATGGTTCATGCATTGATCTTTTTGTGGGTTTCTTACATTACCATACATGTAGGATCAATGGGGAAGCCTGTGAATTTTTGGGCTTTTTACAACCTATTTTAAAGAGCATCATTGAAGTCAAAGTTGACATTGTCCCTTATACGTACAAAAGGTGAATGATTTTAAGTTTCATGACAAAAAAAAGTGTTGCTTCCTTTTTATTATTTGTGTTTTGTGATTTGGTTTTCACTATTTGTGTTTTGTGATTTGGGTTGTTGTTTGAGTATCTCATTTTTTAGGGGTGTCTGTCAAAGGAAGGGCATAATTCATTTCATCAACAGCATCTTTTTTCCTATTTCCTTGGTTCAAATGCTTTTTCTTTTATAAATGAATTTTTTTTCCTTCATATGCTTTTATTTTAGATAGCATGTGATGAATCATTTTTCTTGTTCAAATGATTTTGGTTTGGTATAATGAATCATTTCATTTTTGGAGATTACTAATGTTGTCATGTAAAAGCAGATCAAATTGAGAGCTTAATTTTATTTCTTTGTACTTTAATCTTTTTAACTTTGTAGAGCATATTTCAAAATCTCAAGTTTTTGGAGATGTCAAGAGACAATTACATACTACTCTTGTGAAGGCTCTTGATAACATTCATTTTCAAGGTATGACAGAAAAGAGTAAGATGAAATTACAATCAGTGCTAATTATTAGGATTATTACTATAAGGCTAAAAAACCCATAACAATTATCATTTGAAATGTGAATCTATATCTTTTAATTTATACCAATGTTGCATGATTGTACAAATCCTTGAGTAGTGGGCTACAATAATGTGTCTAGAATCTAGATTACTTTTCTTTTGTCATGTTTGAATTTTTTGATTAATATTATGGCTTACATGTATATAATGTATCTATATGAAGCAAAGAAAATGTAGAATATAATTCAAAAATTAAGCATATCTAATTACATTCTACATTAGAGAAGATTTCAATGGAATGAATCCTTGAGTAGTGGGCTACAATAATGTGTCCAAATTTTAGTTTTCTTGTGTTTTGTCATGTTTGAATTTTTGGACTACTATTATGGGTTACATGTAAATAATGAATCTATATAAGATAAATAAAATGTGGAACTTAATTCAAAACTAAACATAGCTAATTATATTCTATACTTTTAACATTAGAGAAAATTGTGACTACAACCATGATTTTCATAAGCTTCTAAGTCTTAAACTATAGATTAATTTCTAAAGCATGACTTAGCTAGATGCATGTTTCCTTTCCCTATAAGGCCTTACCTCAAGGAGTCATAAGGTACATACTTATCTATTTTTTATGTCATGTAGCCAAAGTGGGATTATTATTAGGTACATACTTCTCTATTTTTCATGTCATGTAGCTCAAGTGGGATTATTATCAGGAAGATTAGAGTCAGAATCTATTCCTTCACCTGAATTCCCAAAATTTCACTTCCTAAAATGAAGAAAATGTTAGTTTTCTATTTCTTTATGTTATCAAATATGTACCTCTTTCAATCTCTTTATATCCTTTTTTTATGATTCTCAAGAACCTTCATCAAATGGTTTACAAAGATTCTTTCCATGCAGACAAATATTAAAATATACATCAGGAATTTCATGCCAAACTCAAATCCTCTCCCTTACTTCAAGAGCTACTAAAACATTCAAAATATAATGTAGCAAGGTAGATAAAATCAATTATCCAACAATATACTGAACTCAAACTTCAAATCTTATTTTTTTTTAAATGGACTTTAAATATTTTCTTTAATTTGTCCATCTTGCTTGTCTTGATTTGACACTTCTAAAGCTATTGATATTAGAAATGAGAGTTTACCTATTTCAGCTTTACCTAAGTAACTTGTCTTCCTTTTTTTATATTCATGATTAATGTTCATTTTCAAAAACAAAGAAGGAATTTTTGAAAAGTATAGTGAGCAAGGTGTTGAGAGGTGTTGAGTGGGGTATGGAGGAGTGCTCAACAATAGGAATGTCAAAAGATGAAAGAGATTTTTTTTGGGAAATTTCATTGGAATCAATAATGGGAGAGTAAACTCTGAGAGGGGGGGGTTGAATCAATACTTCAAAACTTTAACCATAAAACATTCACTGCACATCCATCTCATAACTTATCATGTAAATTGAAATAGCTAGCTACACATGTTCATCCATAGCATGAAACAAATAACACATAACACAATAAATTTTTTATTCAAAAACCCTCCAATGAGAAGGTAAAACTGGAGTTAGGATGACACCCACAAATCTTCACTATTGTAGTTGTAAAGTGTATACAATGAAAGTTACAATTGTTCAATCATAAACTATGATCTACCCTGTGAAAAGTTTGCCTTGTTAAAGGCTTACAAAGACTATTAAATCTTACCCCATTAAAGGATTTCAACACCCTACTAAAAGTGTGTCTAATTAAAGGACTTTAACTTACAATAAAGTAAGCACCTTGTTAAAGGATTTACAAAAGCTTGCTAAGACTACTCAGTTAAGAGATTTTCATTGATTCGCCTGTTAGAATGTTTTAGCCTTGATCCTTCAGTTAGCACCTCTCTGCTAGATATTAGATCTCTTATTTCTTGATGCGTACTTGATCTTCCTAATCAAATGTATCTAGTATGTCCTTTAACTACTCTGCTTTGTTCTCTCTAATTGATTTTGTAATTCATATCTCTCTCACAGCCTTTTAGTCATCATGAATGCTCTTTATGTACTTAGCATTCTCCCTTCTCTTATCATCCACACATATAAACTCTTTATATTTTTCCCTCCTTAAGAAGACTTAGGTGAGCTAGGGTTAGGTAGGAAACAACAATTTTGATTCACCCATTTTGCTGCTTAGAACATCCCTTAAATTGATTTGTTGCATGCATTGCATAAGGATTCTCAATATACCTTCATATATATCTTCTAGAATCATAAAATAGTCCTTAAGTTGGCCCAAAAATGGTTTACATAGGAGTTTGTGTCATTACAAACAACTATGCCCAAAACTTTTTACTCAACACTTGAAAGCTCTAATGCTCAGCATTAACTATATCCCTAATGATGTAACTTGGTTCCTGAATGACTTGGCATTCACTATTTTACTTGACATGTGAATCACTTAGCACATATGACTTGCTCGACACTTAAGTGACTTGGCACATGCCATTTTCTTGGCACATACTGGTGCTCTACACTAACTGCATATATTGCTCGACATACACTACTTACTCAGCATATATAGAGTTCTATTAAGTAATGACTTAAGTATTTTGTCACTGCCTTGTCAAAACCAAAATGAGATCAATAATCTCCCCCTTTAACATGAGTGGAAAAAAACACTTTGTAATACATATACAACCTAACTTATGCGCATAACTCAGATAATATGTATCTCATAAAAAATTTCAAAATTGTGTACAACTAATGACTTAATTGTCATACCTCTCCAAAAAATTATATCTCCCCCTCAATTGAGTGTTCCTTGTTGTTTCTAAATTATGTATAACTCATGTTGAGTAAATGTGTTTTATTATTTTTGTCCCCTATTTTTATCTCAAAATTGTGTTCCCCTTGTAAAAACCTTATAATCCTCCTTTTTTAACACTTATGTCATGGGTGGTACACTTATAGTTGTTTGTCTAGAAATGATTTGTGGACCTCCATAATTATTTTCAATGCGACATCTCAGTTGTTGTACACTATCTCTAAAGACTAATATTATATATCTAGCTTGGCAGCAAGGTTAACTAAGCCATCATAAGTGGAAAGATGAGAATCTTTCTTCATCAATATTTCAGCAAAGGCTAGTTCCTTGTGTAACACTTCCATGTGTGGGGTCAACATGGACTAGATACAAATCAAAGTAGCCCTGAGGTTTGCATCTTGTGAATGTAATGTGGCTAGCTTACCTTGAGTAGAGAGTAATCTCTGAAAATGAGTCTAGCTTTAACCAGCAGATAGTTTCAATGTTGTATCTATGGACTGTAGATCTCCTTACAGTAGGTCAATAGCCCTTTGTACTTCTTGTATGAATAAATTCACATCACAAAGATTTGTGTATAGAGAAAAGATATTCTTGAACACCTTTTTAAAATCATCCATTTTGGTTGCAAGATCAACCTATCATAGTGTAATGGCACTAGATATATGTTTAAGAACTTTTGTCTGAAAGTCTTTTTCTAACCATTCTAACAATCTAGTATAGGAGTCTAGATCACATCATTTATCTTGTCAACAATATTTTCAAGTTTCTCAAGAATAGGTTTATCTACATTAGGAACTCAAAGACTAAAAGAATCAAGTAATATATCTTTGATGTCATGAAGCACTTGCTTTTGCTTATGCTCCCTTCTTGGCAACTCTTGGTGTTTCTTCCTATGCAAAGCTTCCTGTAGATGCTCATTTTCTCAATGGTGGTTGTTGTAAGATGAAACTTTGGAAGTTCAATCACCTCATCAAGACTCATATCTCCATAAGGTATCTCTTCTGAGCTCCTTCATGTTTTGATGCAGGAGCATCTTGCATGGAAAAATTATTGGCAAAAAAAAATTGAAAAAAATTGAAAAAAAAAAAAATCTGTAGGAGAGAGAAAGTGACGAAAATTAGAGGAGAAATAATAAATAAATTAAAAGGGAAAAAGGAGAAAAAGAAAAAAATGAGGAATTTCTATTTTCGAGGTGCATAGGTGGGATAAAATAAAAAAATGAGAAATTAGTTGTCATTCCATTAATCAAGGTGTGTAGGTGGCATCTTAGAAGCTTGTGGAAAGTTTCTTAAATCTTGCATTTAATATTTTTTTTGATCCATAAAGGAAATATAATTTTCTAATTGGGCCACATGGTGGTGCTTAGTTGTAATTCTAGAAGGTTATGGAAGTTGTAGAAGGTTGTGGAGGAATTCTAGAACGTTGTGGATAAGTCATGCATGGGGTGGTAATTGCCTATTTAAGCAAGGCATATGAGCATTTCTAAATCAAGCTCAAGGAGAAGCTTGAGGAGTGGAAGCTCAAGGAGAAGCTTGAGGAGTGGAAGCTCAAGGAGAAGCTTGAGAAGTGGAAGCTTTGGAAGGAAAAGCTTGAATGTGTGAAAGTTGGAAGGTGAGAAATTTGGAAGGTGTGAAAGAAAGAGGAGAAAGTGAAGAGTGAGTTTTCCTGAGTCTGTGAACAGAGCACCGAATGTGAGGCAGTTTACAGCAGGATTGTGATGGAGTTGTGAGTGTGTAGACAGAGCGCTGAATGTGAGACAGTTTACACTTGGATTTTGGATAAAGTTGGAGAAGAGCTAGTGACTGCGATTTAGAAACAAGGAGGTTGTTTGGTGGCTTGCGAGCACAAGTTGAGATCTTAGAGATTTCTACCAGAGTGTGGATCTGGACTAGCTTGGGTTTGGATTGGATCTTGAGAGATCTTGTAGAAATGTTATTGTAATTGCTATTGGATTGTATTCATATTGTTGCATTCTTGGTTGTGAGTTGGTAGGGTGGTGTGGCCCTTCGTCAGTGGTATCAAAGTGTATCTGCATTAGTGGTATCAGAGTCATACTTCATCATGTTTTTTCACTAGGCCTAGATATCTAGAATAGTTTGGCTTGAGTGCTTGGCCTCTGAAGAACTTGAATACTGGTAGGAGTTACAGAAACTAGTAAGGTAACCAAAGTCTAGATAAAAATTTGTTCCTATGGAGCAGTAGTCACCTTTAATTCTTTAAGCATGTCCATTTATCTTGTTGGAAATATTCAAGATATGACAGGTTATTGAGAGGGGAGGGTTGAATCAATAACCTTAAAACTTTTTATTAATTTACCACACATCCATCTATACTACTGCATGCATAAATTCTGAAACATAAAACAATCATTACACAAGTGAACACAATATTTGGTGACCCAAAAACCTTCCAAATAGAAAGTAAAACTAGGGTGGGGATGATACCCACAAAACTTCAATATTGTAGTATAAAGTTGGCTGGTTAAGGCTTACATTGACCACTTTTGGTGATCTACCCTATTAGGAGCACAAAGGACTACTAGGTCCACCTTGTTATAGGATTTGTAAACATACAATGAAGTATGCACTCTGTTAGGAGATTTGCACAAATACTGTTAAGTCTACCTTGTTAGAGGATTTGAAAAATTTGATTCACCTATTAGGATGAAGCAGTGGATCTATTTTCAACTGATTCCTAATAAGATCCCTTATGCATTGATCACCTCATGTCATGGATATAACTTTTTAGTCTCTGACTTGACCTTGTTGTGTACCTTGAATTATTGTTGATGATCTTTCGCATATACTTCACATTACTTTGCAATTCCTTCTCATTCCATGCATCATACATACATTCACATGATATCTTATAATACATCTTACACATATACCTTTCAAACTTACAAAATTATAAGGTCGGCCAAAATACAAGTAAACAAATACATTATAGAGTCGACCCAATAGTAAATAACTCAAGTTCATTGAACTAACTCGGTGACCTTTTGATACTCGGTGTCCACTGTATTACTCGGCATCGTCATGCACTTGGTAGAAGTGAAGGCTCGGTCCATACTAATCACTCGATGTAGTTCTAAACTTGGTAACCACTGGTGACTTGGTCGATGTAGTGTCACTCAATAGATACTGTACACTGAGTTTACCTTGCTTTACTCAGTAAACACTGAATATTTCAATCACTCGATTTGCATTGGATCTTCATGACACAAACTATCTGCTTGGTAGACACTATGAAGCACGGTAGATACTAAGAAGCTTAGTAGACACTGCTAGACTTCACATTGTTTGTATTTGCTTAGTAGCCACTGTCTACTCGATGTAAATTGTTGAACTGCTAACCTTACAAGATAACCACTTGGATGCTAGGTAAGCATAAAAAATTGAGTAAGTGTTGTCACTAATGGAAAAATAATCGTAATGCCAACATGTCTATCCTCTTTCTTCTCTTCACCTTGTATTTGTGTGCAGGTGCAGGACTTGCTTCCTAACCTAATCTTATTTATCTTCCATCCTTCTCAACTATAAGTAAGGCTTGCTTGTGAGAAATGAATGGTACTAGAGATAATGCAACTGGTTTTGTAGTAACACCTTTTTTTTAGTGCTTGCAATCTATTTTTCTACAATTTTTACCTCTAGGAGCACACTAGATGTGTCAATTTGCTTCTCACTTGCTTCTGCCATATCTGCCTTTTCAATTTCCATCAATTCTCACCAATATAAGATTTTTGCATAACTATGTTTCCATGGTGGAACTCTTCAATATCTTCTTTAAATTATCCTCAATCAAAGGATTGATGTTCTAAGAAGAATTGTAGTAAAATCCTTGATTTGTATTGAGTCATGTTGACTCACTTGGTCTACATGTGGAGGATTGTTGCGGAGCACTTATACCTCAGGTATAATTTGATCATCTTGTTTCTCTTCTTCATTTGTAGCCTCTTCTTCTACTACTTCTTTCTCAATGTCTTCCACTCTACCATCTTTGACTGACTCATCTTTTGTAGTCTTTGTTGCTTTTTCTATTGTCTCTTGCTCTACTTTCTTAGGGTCTTGTAATGCTTTCTCACCTTTCTCTGTTATTATAGGAGTGGGTAACTTGTAAATAGATTTCCAAATAGTTGTGCTTTTGGTTACCACATCCTTAATCTACTTAGTCAATATATGGAAAGCTCTATTTTTGGGGGCAAATTTTATTTTGTGCTTTTCCATAGCCTTAGTAATTTATCTTTTTTCGAATTCTGCCATTACTTGGGCTAAAGTTGATTCCCTAATTTGTCTTTCTATTTTTAGGTTGTATTGCCATTTCTACTCAACTCGATCATAAAGACTCTTAGGTAATGAGTTGGAAATCTCTATAGGACTTGATTTGGATGTAGCCATCATCACATATATGGCTTCCTCTATAGTATTTTGTTCAACCTTTCCTATCTTATCAAAATATATGTGTGAAAAATCAGATAAATCTACCTTTAATTTTATATTGTCACAAAAATTATCTAAATTAGACGAGGGACTATGGCTTACCACCTTGAATTGACTCATGTCATCAGATTATGTCTTCTCCTCATCTGACTCGGCTAGAGCTACATATTTTCTCCTTTCATATGACTTCTTGACTAGTTGGCGCAGTTCTATTGAAGCAATAGTCCTCTTACCTTTAGGTTTCTCAGTAACCTTGACTTGCTTAGTGGTTTCCCTTGTGCTAGCCCTGGTAACAATTATTGTTGGCTTTTTTTGTGATAGTTTCACAATATTCTTCTTAGGTTTCTCCACTTCAGGCTCTTTAGCCTTTCTTTTCTTTTTAGTAGGCTTAGGTGCTTCCTCACCTTCTTCTTCCTCGACACCTTCTTCATGAGCTCCCTCATCTTCTTTGTGTCCTTGAGCAATTTCCAAAGGTGCTTGGACTTGTTCTTCTTCATCTTCATCTTCTTCTTCATTTCCCCCTTCACCAAATATTTCTTTCAGCTTCTTGATTATTTTGTTCTTCTTCCTAAGAATAGTAGTTGTTTTCAAATCTATTGTGATCTTAGACTTGGATACCTCATAGTTGCCAAATGAGGTGGCACTTTTATCTATTTCATCTACTAGTAAAGTTGTAATAGTTTCAGATGCCTCATCAATATTTATCTCATATGGCAAGGACTTCAGCCATTTGACCCTAGGTAGGATTGCTTGCACATATGTATAATCGGCATCAATAGAAAGAAAACATCATAATGTTTCTCAACTAGTGACACTAGAATCCTTAGTGTCTGCTTCATAGACTTTTGGATACAATTGTCTAATTATGTGTTGTCTTTGATGTTACACAAATGTCATATCAGTTGTCTGTCAGTATCTACTGAGCTCATTTGGTCAGTAAATAAAATTTGTGTGTCTACCGAGCATTCTTAGAAATTACTTTGTGTAGACAGTGTCTACTGAACTCACCCGAGCATCAAAGGAAAATGTGGTAGAAAGCAGTGTTAACCGAGCTCATGTGGTTAACGAAGGAAAGTTAGTGTTTATTGAGTTCACTCGGTCTCCAAAGGATTTTGCAAGATTTGTAGTGTTAATCGAGCTTCAGTTGGTTAACACTAGAAATCATTTTTGGAACAGTGTTTACCAAGTAGGGTCGGCTAATGAAGGATTTGTTAATTTGGGAAATAAAGTTTAATTGTTTCAAGTATTGATTCTAGCTGATTGAGGTAATGATTATTGGTAATTATAAGTTGTAAATGAGCCAACTTGATAATCTGAAAGGTATATATGAAAGGTCAAGTTCAAAATTCAAAAGTGTAATGAGCGAGCATGCAAGTGTATTGATTGTTTTGGAGAGGAAGTGTGAGTGAACTTTGAAGGATGGTCTGATACCCTTGAGGAGAAACAAAGTAATATTTGATCACAGAGGATCTAGTGAAGCAGAACAGAGATCTATATCAGAAATTTTGTTGCATCTCATTCAGGTCATTTCATTGTTACTTTCTCACCATTGTAGTAGTGATTCCTAAATCTTTTAACAGAATTGGCCTAACAACCATTTGTAAATCCTCTAACAAGGTGATAGTTCCATTGAATTGTTCTAAAGACCTTTTGCAAGGCCACTCCTAACAGGGTGATTAAATCCTCTAAAAAGGTCAGACCTAATAGTGTGTTTTGTAACCTTTAACCAAGTTGGCTCCTAAAAGGGCTCACTTCAGAAGAGTGAAAATCAGTAGCTAGTTACTTGGTGGTTTTTCCCATATTGGGTTTCCACATTAAATCTGGTGTCTCATGTGTTCATGTTATTTCTTTTATGGTTGCATGTTAATTACTGTGAATGTTTAAGATCTATTAAAATTAACATACACTGCATCTACCAAGTTACAGCATTTTTTTGTATGTTTATTGAGCGATAGCAGTAACTAGTTTTACCAGATATCTAAGGGATCTGTGGATTTGTTTTTGTGGTAACTGATTCACCACCCCACCCCCCACCCCCTCTTAGTTACTCCATCTATATTTCCAACATTGACTTCTTAAAGTCTTTAAAATAACTTATCATGACTAACTCAAAGTTATCTCCAAGTTGCTCTATGTATTCTGTAGTTTGAACTGCGATAGACCTGTTGGTCTTCCAAGCAACTTTACCAAATGAAGGAAATGTGCTCTTCACATAAAAGAATATAGAAACTAATAAAGAGCCAAATTTTTAAGATGCACTCTTAGTTTTCTTGATCGCCTGTAGGTTTTTGTATAGTTGTTGAATTTGCAACTCGAAAAGGTCATCGGTGTGGTCTCTCTTTACTATTTTGTATCCCAAATCTACAGTTATGTAGGACACACTATTCAATTTGCTAGATTGAAAGAACCTATGAGCTATCACTCTCACAAAAAAAGAAATTAGGGGGTCTAAAATAGAATTTATTGACATTCCCATGTTATTCCATATTGCACCTATGTTCTTCTCAATTATCTATTTTGAATCACTTTGCATGCTCTTCGGTTGGTCTAGGGTAGGATACCTTGACACTTGACTAATGGTCCTTTTAGTGATCTTAATGGGTCACTTTCTATCCAAATGAAGTTGTCATGTATTCTACTGAGCACAATCTTGATCCATTCAATCTTGAATACATTAGGGAAATCTAGGGCATGGGTCAACCCTTTCCTTTCTACGATTATATTCTCTTCCCTTAAAACTCCATCATCACAAAGTGGACTTTATAATTCCCTAATCTCCATGTCACCTATACTGCCAACTTTGCATGTGTAACAACACCTGACATTCTAAATCATTAAGACTTTTGGTGGTATCATTGATAGCGCACCAGACAGGTCTCCTTTGTATGCAATTTTAAGTATTTCCCAGAAAGGTGGTCGTCTAACCTTATTACGAATTAATTGCACATTCAACACTTTCTTTCTCTCTTTCATAACACTTGCAAAAGAGCTTGTTTCCAAATTTGATACCTACGATTTATGAAAACTAAAACAGTGAAACTCAGCATCAGTAAAATACCTTTCCAATCTGATGAATATGTTGAATTGTAGTTGAATTCAATTTGCAAATGCAAGAATCTCCTATTGCAATTCACCTTTGTTCTCTTTGTGTTCTCTTTGATCTCAAATGAATGCAAATGAGTCAAGAAACAACTATATAACCCTTAAAATTTTGTAATAAATACTTAATGCTTACACAGCTATAAGCTCAGTCAATAAAGGGTTTCTATTTCACTCGACTTACACATGACTTCCACTTCAAGTTTGACATCAACTGAATTTTCATTCACGCTCAGCAGTAACTATGAAATCTTTCATGCTTGGAAAAAACATGAAAACTAACAAAACTAAAATTTCTTCCAGGTTCTAACTATTACATTGCATCTTAATTCATGCATATATAATCTTTTCAGAACATAAATTCTTAGAGCTGATGTAAAATATATCATTGAGATATCAGTCCCACACATAACTTTTGATTGCCTAGTTGGGGGTGATGCGATCACCTGATCCATAGGATGAAGTGACCTCATTTGAACTTGACGTGTTGTAATCTTCTTTTTTATTCCATCTCTTGTTCATCTACATTTGAATTTCTCAACATCAACCTTCTCTTTTCCTTTATTGAATTCACTGCTTGGTGCCTTTGACCCTGTTGGATAGTTTCTATTGATATGACCAGTCTTCAAACAACTAAAGCATGTAGTTTGACTCAACCATCTATTGTAATCACTTTTGAAATGTGTTACAATGCAATTCTCAGGAACATATCCATACTCTTGACAATAGTGAAAATTGTACCTTGTATTGCAATCCCAATTGTAGGATTTTCTATTGTGTTGTACCTTTGTATGCTTGTTTGATGTCCACTTGGCATTAGATCTACATTCATATGCTCTATGTACATACTTTTGAAAATTGTGGCAATATCCTTCAAATATTTGTGTGCTTAAGGTCTTGGTCCTACATTCATGTGTGTGATGTCCTTGCTTGTTGCACTTATGACAATAACCCTTGAATTTTTGCTTGGGGTTCTGATTTGCATTGTTGCTCCTACAAACATTTGTTGTATGACCCAAAATTCCACAATTATGACAAGTGGGTTTGTAGTTCTTAACTTTTTTGTTTCTTTGTTTGCCACTCCTTCCTTGGTGCTGGTATATCCCAATCTAGTAGTATCATTGTTAGATCTCTCATTAGTTTCTCAAAGTATTTGATGGCTTTACTGGGTTTGTTGAAACTTTCAAAAAAATCCTTTTCTCTTCTTAGTTCATTTCTCAGTTGTTCATTCTATAACTTCAAGGTTGTGATCTTAATGTCCTTTCCATTCAGTTCATGATTTTCATCATTAATTGATTCATTGTATCCAGTTGCATGTTAACAATCTTTTGTACCTCTGATGTCTTCTCTTCTATTCTGTTGTTCAGTGTTCTTTTGTCATCTTCAATCATGAATTTTTCTTCCTCAGATTTCTTTTTCTTCTAGGTCACCTCACATAGCAATACTGATTGGACTACTTGTTCTATCTTAAGAATTATGACCTCTTCAATTAGGGCACCAATCTTTTCCATTAGATCTAGAACTACTGCATCAAATTCACTTGAGTTTCCATCTGCAAACAACTCGATAGTGTCTTCCTCTTGGTAATGTGTGTCATTTTCCTCAATACCTATCTCTTTCCTTCTCTTCAATGAGCACTTCAACTCATCTCTTGCTTAATTTAAATGATACAAGATAAGCAGAATTTTAATCTTTTGGTTATCAAAATTTTTTCCAATTTGTAGACGTTTATCTTCAAGATCTTTCCTCAAAGCTAAAAAGCTTTCCTTTCCAAAGAAAAAAGCTTTGATACCAATTTTGGGAATTAATAATGGAAAAGTAAACTTTGAGAGGCGGCAATGAATCAGTACCTCAAAACTTTAACCATAGAACATTCACCACACATCCATCTCACAGTTTATCATGTAAGTTGAAATAGCTAGCTACACATGTTCATCTACAACATGAAACAAATAACACATAACACAATAAATTTGTTACCTAGAAACCCTCCAATTAGAAGGTAAAACTAGAGTGGGGATGACACCCACAAATCTTCACTACTACAATTGTAAATTGTATCCAATGAAGGTTACAATTGTTTGATTGTAAACTATAATCTACCTTATGAAAGGTCTATCATGTTAAAGGCTTACAGAGATTGTTAAATCTTACCCTATTAAAGGATTTCAACACCTTGCTAAAAGTGTGCCTAGTTAAAGGACTTTAACTTACAATAAAGTAAGCACCCTGTTAAAGGATTTTTAAAAGCCTACTAGGACTACTCGATTAAAAGATTTTCACTGATTCACCTAATAGAATATTTCAGCCTTGATCCTTCAGTTAGCACCTCTCTGCCAAATA
The DNA here is from genome assembly GCA_028749045.1 of Cupressus sempervirens. NCBI lineage: Eukaryota > Viridiplantae > Streptophyta > Pinopsida > Cupressales > Cupressaceae > Cupressus > Cupressus sempervirens. The sequence goes on from CM053793.1 coordinate 548,398,472, forward strand.
TTAGATCTCCTCTTTCTTGATGTGTACTTGATCCTCCTAATTAGATGTATCTCTTTTGTCCTTTAATTGCTTTGCTTTGTTCTCTCTAACTAATTCTGAAACTCATCTTTCTCTCACAACCTCCTTAGTCACCATGAATGCTCTCTTTGTACTTAGCATTCACCCTTCTCTTCTCATTTGCACATACAAACTCTTTAGGGTTTTCGCTCCTTAAGAAGACTTAGGTGAGCTAGGGTTAAGTAAGAATCAACGATTGTGATTCACCCATTTTTTTTCTTAGAACATCATTTAATATGAATGGTTGCATGCACTACATAGGTATTCTCAATATACTTTCATATATATCTTATAGAATCATAAAATAATCCTTAAGTCAGCCCAAAAATGATTTATATAGGAGTTTGTGCCATTACAAACAATTGTGCCCAAAACTATTTACTTGGCACTTGAAAGCTCTCATGCTTGGCATTCACTATATCATTAATATTAGAACTTGGTTCTTGAATGACTCAGCATACATTGTTTTACTCGACATATATGACTTTCTCAGCACGTGAGTGACTCAGCACATACCATCTGCTTGGCACATAGTGGTGCTTGGCACTAACTGCGTATATGATGTAGGAGTATCTTACATCAAAAAATAAAGGGGAAATTTTCATTTTATTTTATTTTTCAAACAAAACAAAAAAAAGGGAAAAAAAATTAAAAATTGTGGAGGAGAGAGAAAGTGACAAAATTAGAAGAAGAAAAATAAAAATAAAAAATATGGGGAAAAAAGGGTAAAGGCATTTAATAGGTGGCATTATTAAATGTAACTTGTGGCTAGAGGGTTTATTTAATGTTAGGTTTATTTAATGTAACTTGGTAAGCGAACTTGTGGCTTGGTTTGGTATAAGTAGAGGGCCTCGTCTTGTCATTATTCATCATGCATCTTGGAGAAGAGGGTGTGGAGGAACAAACTTTGAAGAGCTAGTAGCTGCGGCTAGGAAAACAATGAGATTGCCTAGTGGGTTTGCGAGCACAAGTTGAGATCTTCCGTGGAGGTTTCTACTAGAGTGTGAATCTGGACTAGCTACAGTTGGGATTGGATCTTGAGGGATCTTGCAGAATTACTATTGTAATTTCTTATGTATTTGGCCCTAACCTGAAAGGCCTTATAGTCGGGCATGTTCAATGTAAATATTATGATTATAATATGAGAATTGGCATTATTTTGGATCTAATTATGTATGTTATTATTTATTCTTTTGTTGTGTGGTTATTTTCTAGAGGCTAGGACATCTCCTTGCGGGATTCTCCTACCATGCATTGCTTCAAGTGGTATCAAAGTGAAGGTTTTTCTTGAGTGTGTTGATCGAGTGCCAAAATGTACACTAGGTCCTTGGATTGAGAGGAGTTTAGCTGAGAAGATCTTGATTTTGTGGTGGATTGTTCTTTCTGGAGTCCTAGATCTCTTTTTTGTGAGGTAGCATATTGTGGTTCTGACTTACAATTGCAAAGGTAATGCAAATGGATCTATGGTTGTGAAGATGGAAGGTTGATCTTGTTTGAAAAGATTGATCTATTGGTGATTTGTTGCAGAGGGTTTGCAAAGATCTTGGAAGATGGCTCTGAGAGGATTGGACCCTGGGATGATTGTGAATCTTCGTGATGTGGTGGAGAGGAGGTTTTCTGAGATGTCTTCTTAGTTTGAAGCTAGATTGGTTGATTGAGTTAAGGATGGTGTGAGAAAGGCATTCCATGGGTGTTCGTGGAGCTGGAGTCTATCAATCTAAAAGAGAATTGTCTGGTTGGTTAAGAGACTTGTTCGAGAGAGAAGATGGCATAACATGGTCGAGGTGGAAGAGGTTAGTTTTTGTTGATCAGTTTGTGGAGTCTGATACAGAACCTGCAGAGAAACTGGAGGTTGTTGCTGAGGATATTCCTAACCTTGTTGATGATGGGATGGATATTGGTTTTCATGATTAGTTGGTTGAGTCTGACATGGATATTGCGAAGCACTTGGTCGTGGATGATCTAGTTTCTGTTGGTGGTGACTTGTATGCTGTAGAGCATCTTGTTGTGAGCAATAAGACCACTAGTGTTGTGAGCTTGGAATGTATTCATGGAGATCTACATATTGTTGTTGATATGGAGTTTGTTGTTCCTAGTGTGGATTCACTAGTTGCTGATGTGGATGAGAGTTTTTTGATGAAGCATTATGTTTAGTTTGTTCCTAAGAGTGAGCATGTTGATTGGATGGTTAAGATTCTGGTGTTTGACAAAGTGATGCAGATGTGGATGATTTGCATGTTAGTTTTCTTACCTATGTTGGAGTGGAGACCTTTGGTGAAGATAAAGATGGTTGCAGATATTTCTTTTGGCATCAAAGTGTGGGACACTTTTCTATCTACCTGGGGAGTCTAATGCAGGAGCATCTTGCATTAGAAAATAAAGGGGGAAATGTTTTTGTTTTTGTTTTTTTTCAAACAAAAAAGGGAAAAAAAATAAATAAATAAAAAATATGGAGAAAAGACGATAAAGGCATTTAATAGGTGGCATTATTAAATGTAACTTGTGGCTAGAGGGTTTATTTAATGTGAGGGTTTGTTTAATGTAACTTGCTAAGCCAAGTTGTGTCTTGGTTTGGTATAAGTGAGGGCCTTGTCTTGTCATTATTCATCATGCAACTTGGAGAAGAGGATGTGGAGGAGGAGCGAACTTTGAAGAGCTAGGAGCTACGGCTTGGATAACAAGGAGATTGCTTGGTGGGCATGTGAGCACAAGTTCAAATCTTCCTTGGAGGTTTCTACCAGAGTGTGGATTTAGACTAGCTAGAGTTGGGATTGGATCTTGAAGGATCTTGCAAAATTACTATTGTAATTTCTTATGTATGTGGTCGTAACCCAGAAGGCCTTATAGTTGGGCATGTTGGATGTAAATCTTATGATTATATTATGAGAATTGGCATTATTTTGGATCTAATTATCTGTGTTACTATTAATTCTTTCGCTGTGTGGTTATTTGTTGTGGGCTAGGACATCTCTTTTGGGGATTCTCCTCCCTTGCATTGCATCAGTATATTGCTCAGCATAAACTACTTACTTGGCACATACAGAGTTCTGTTAAGTAATGACTTAAGTGTTTTGTCACTGCCTTGTCAAAACCAAAATGAGATCAACAAATGTTAAGTAAAAATTGTCTCAACACTTACGCTCTCATGATATGCTATGTGATCTCATAAATATAGCTCATTGTCATTCAGTTCCATATGCAATGACTAGGAGGTATACCTCAAACTCTAGCATACTGCTTGAATATTATTTTACTGAATCAAATTCATTATTACATTTTCAACTCTAGCACTACAATCTATATTAAAAATTAGTATCATCAAAGAAAGACCTATATTAAGCACTCGAATTAATATTATCAAACAAAGTCTGATTAGTAAACAAGAAAAGAGCATTTTCAAAATTGAGGAAATACAGCTCAAGGTAGACAAAGAATTAACATTTATATTAATATTTCCCTCCTTGAGTATCATTTCTACTTCTCTTTAAAAGTGTGTTTACTATTACAAAATTTTATATCATTTAGAGACGATGAAGATTATATTTTGGCAATGGAATGGTACTAGAAAGAGCTGCTAAGGAATAACTAAATAATATTGGTTTTGGTTTTAAGTTAGTTCTAAAGGGTGTGTATTAGCTCTAGATTTATGCTCTTGTTATTTGGAAGATACAGAAGTTCACACCTGTTGGCCATTGTGGCCTGGGTGTTTGGCTTCCTCCCATTTTGCTTTAGGGGTCATCTCTCTATGGACTCTGCACGTCTTCGAGTTGGTGCCTTGCTATGGATCAAACAAATGTGCAACTCATATGCCTAGGAATATTAGAAAGAGTAAATGAAGTGAACTTATTGGGGTTTAATTCCTTCTTTATGACAAGTGAGACCCAGTTTACAAATATTTGGTTAATTTCTTCTTTACAACAAATGAGATGCTATTTAGAGGAGTTCACAGTTTTGGTGCTCAAGGCTCTATGATGCTTTATGAGGACTACATATAATTCTAAATACGGTCAAAGAGATTGCCCACCCTTGTCGTCTTCTTTTGTCTTCCTTCTTTTGAATTGACACCGTTCATATAACTTCAATTCTATCTACTATGCAATGTCCTATTAGTAGAATACTTTCTCCTACTCTTCTACCTAAGGTAGGGACTCCAACTGCATGCAGCCCCTTGTCCCTTGTTTTGTATGTGTTTCCCTATGTGATGGGTGTGCTAGAATAGTCTTCTCTCATGTTTCTCTTTGCTTTGTAATCTTGTGCACACCTTAACTTTGTTATGTTACATACAAACCTTTGGAGCCTATTCTTTAAGCCATAGGAGGATCGATGTCTCCTATCATGAATCACATTTAAACTCAGGCATGTCTTCACTATACTTGCTTAGTCTTTATATCTACATTTTTTTTTACATCAAGGTGACATCATGCATTTTACATGACATCTTTTATCAAGTGTTCCTTACATATTAAAGGGGTACCATTTCGTCTCTTGCACATTATCATGTTCCTACCTACATTTAATATGGACTCATTGCCTTAGAATATTGTGCACCCATTCTTTTTAACACAATACTAGGGCAATATTTCTCTAACTTTAGTGTACCTACATAATTAAGTTTTACCATTGAGAGATGCATCATGCTTCACATTTCATCTATTGAGGATTACATCATACGAGGAAATAATATCTACAAAATTCATACATTCTCATTCTCTATAAGATAATTCTATATGTTACACATTTTTATTGAATGTTGTACTCATTATTTGTATTCATTTAAATGATTTCATATGCTTGCAATACTTCCATGTGTATATTGTTGGAATATGAGGCTGATGGTTGTCATTAATTTCAACATCCTTATCTCCCTACAGACTGAAATAGAACAATAGCTGAAATCATGGGCATCTAATTGCAGCAACCCCGTTTCTTCCTCCCCTCCTTTTGCTACTCTCTCTCACGTAGAGGAGCTAGTCCAGACTAAGATAGTAGATTATAGGGTCAGGTGTGCCCATGAGCTAAACTTGAGAGTCAGCGGTCTCCCCCTTCCTTGCCCCAAACCTATTATTGCAGGCTACTCCTTCCTTAAAAACCAACTAGATATCACTGACATCTCATTTAATTGTGCTTGGGTTGGGCATGACAATACCCTCTTTATCTGGTTCCTTTCACTTGCTAGCAAAGAGGAAACTCTTCTTTCTCCCCATCAAGATTTATCTTGATGAGGATCTCACCAAATCACAAGTGCCAGAACTTAAGGAGGCTCAAGCTCTTGTTGTGGCTGCTAGACAAGAGAGTAAATGGGCAATGATCACAAACCTCAAGGCTATGATCCGAGACACTTTCCCTACTAACTAGGAGTCGAGGTCGAAGTAGGTCCTAAAGGCTACAAACATTTCCTAGGTGGCAGCATTTTTGTCATTCTTTCTTTCTCTTCTTCTCTCTCTATCTTTCTTTCTTTCTCTGAGCTTGGATCCCTACTCCTTGTCAAGGTGGTTCTTGCTCACTTCTTCTTTTGGTTTTTGTTCTTTCTCTTTTGTGAACATTGTTTGATGTTCTCCTATTTGTTGCTTTCATGGTTGTATGTTCTCAGTTCCATAGAGCTGCGTTGGTCTTTCATTGGACATTAATAGAATTATCTTATCTTATCTCAACCTATGGTGTGTCAGTGATTATGAATCAGTAGCTTAGTGCTTATGTCTAGTGTATTCATATCCGTTGGTTCATATTGGATATCTTTCTTCACTAATTGCCTGTAGGAGATATGTATCTATTGTGAGGATTCAAATTACATTTTTTTAAATCTTCAATATTGTCTAATGCAAGGATTCACTATTGACCTTGGAATATAGTGTATAAGAAAAATGATTTCAACTTTAAGTTAATATTCACCCCAACGACCATAGATAATAAAACCCTACAAGTTGCAACATATTTGTGACACTAATTCTGCAACTCACATCCACTGAGAAAAGCACCAATCTTACTAGGAATGCCATTAGTCATGGAAAAATTAACAACTATGCACAATGTGAAAATATGAACTACATGTCAAATTTGTCCCCATATAAGACATTGTTGGGCAATTAAAATTCTAAAATTCTATAAATATGATCTATTCATTGTTTACAATTAGAACATGGCTAAATTGAGGTCTCAAAGCTAAATGTCATATTCAATCTATGGTAGGATAAGATAAGATAAATTTATTAATGTCCAACAAGAGACCAAGGAGTGTATAAGGGACTAGAAATTGTACCAAGGACAAATGCCAGCAGGGGGGAGCACCAAACAATGTTTGTAGAAAGAACATGAAAGCAAAACAACAAAAGAACCAAGAAAAAGAAATAACAACAGCTAAGAATTCCTCACAGGTGAGAAGTAGTCTAGAATGGAAAGGTGGACATTAGGGAAATCAAGTACTCTGGAAGGTCACCTTTGAGATCTACTAGAGGGACGTTATCGAGTGTAATCTTTGTAGGGTCTCACACATCTAGTGTAAACCGAGATAGTGCAGAGAGGTTGCTTTGATCCTCGGGTAGGAACTGTAGGACTAAAGAAAGAGGTGATGAGTTGCGTAGGAGTCGATGTCGAGCAAAGTTGGAGCTGTATAGTGTGCTTACGAAGCCGCATGTCTCCTAAAGGTAAAGTACAAGACAGTGTTGATCAATATATCTGAAGAATGAGGGAAGAGATCAGCACTCTCTAAACAAATAATAGAATCACCCTTGGATCTCATAGTAAATGGGACAACGAAAAATATAGTGAGACTCGATCTCGACCTCCCCGAAATGACAAAGCCAACAAATCTTGTCCTCCCTACCAATCTAGTGATCAGTCTGAATATGTAGCCAGTGAGACCCCACCCTAAAAGATCCCAAGGAGATGTGTAGAGCGTGAGTCCAACGATGAGTGAGGTACTAGGGACGTAAGAGGATCTCGTCCTAGATATCAAGAAAGTGCTCAGCATAGAAGGCAAAGTGCTCAGCATGGAAGGCCATGCAAAGGCCATGTGCGGACAGAGCCCACCTAGGGGATTCCTCCAAGTCGTGATAACATACTATCTGTAGATGTCAAATCTAACATGCTCATTCAACTCCCGCTGAGGTGGAAGAAGATGGGTTGGAGTGTCTAGAGAAAACTGGAAGGGGGGAAGATGATCCAAACTAATACCAATCGAGCCCAAGAGAGCAGAGATGTGGATGTACCAACAATAAGGCCTATGACCAGAGTCTGAACCCACAATCTCCATAGAGGAATAGTAAGCCAAGTAGAAATATCTTTGACGATCGTTGAAGGAGTCAACAAAGCTCCGGAGCCAGTGAATAAGCCAGACTAAATCAAAGATTGACCCAATCTGAAAGGGTGAGCACCAAACTCAGCCAGAACGATGTTGTGTGGTGTGAATTGGTGACATCTAATAATGCACCAAAGGAAAAGAGTTTGGACTCTCTCAATAGAGGCCCAATCAGACTCCAAGAGGGAGGGGTCCTAAACAATAGAGCCATAGAGGATAGTTGACTTGACTAGGGAGTCAAGAAGAGACATCTTAGTTGTGGTGTCCTAGAAGTGGTGTCGAAAGCACTGTTGTTCAAGAATAACGAGGGAGTCAAGCCCTTTGTTAACTTTGGGCTGCATGGCTAGTCTCAGGATGAATTGAGGTCCAGAAAACTTAACCCCCAAGTAAGTATATGAAGATGCAATTTCGATCTCGGTACCCTAGAAGTAAAAATGGAGATGTGATGTCCCCAAAAAATTGAAGACCATAACTCAAGTCTTGTCCAAATTTACAACTAGCTCATGTGAGTTGCAGAAAGAGGCCAAGCCATCAAGGAGCTGCTAAAGACCATCGTGAGAAGATATTAGCAAATAGGAGAATAGAGATCAATACCAGATGTAAATAAAAACCATCACCAAGGAGCTAGCAATCATGGAGAAATGCCTCAAGCTCGTCGATGTAGATGCCAAAAAGAGTGGGGGAGAGAGGACAGCCTTGTTTCACCTTGATAGTGTTGTAGATAGGATTAGAGAAGCCCTGTCAAGTCTTGAATCTTCACACAACGCACTCATATAACCCCATAATAGTTGTAAGAAGAATCTCTGAGATCTCAATGTCCCTAAGACGCTGAAAGAGAGTTGTCTAAGGAACAGAGTCGAAGGCTTTGTGGAAGTCAATAAAATAGCAATAAATTTCACCAAGCATGGCAAGCCTCCTCAATGATGGCCTGTAAAGTCAAAATATGATCAATGGTCTGAAAATCTGTATGAAACCTAGCCTGACCTCTAGCCTGAAAATCTCGTTGATCGAGCTTATTGGATAGGATACCATTCAGCACAGTTGCATAGAGTTTGGTGAAGGTATGCCCAACCATGATGGTCCTATAGTTTCTAGGGTCAGAGGCTGGCCCAGATTTATGGATAAGATAGATAATATGTCATGACCAAGAGTCAGGGAAGCCGAAAAAAATCACTCGATTAAAGAGCACTATAAGAAAGGGACCTAGGACAGAGATACCCAACTTGAAGAATTTGACTTGAAATCCTTCCTCATCTAGAGTTCTACTACTATTCATAACTCTAACTACCTCACTAATGTGGGAAAAGGAGAAGAGGTGACAATGAGTGGGTGGAAGGATGAGATGGAGAGGGGGCTAACCAGGAATATCATAGAGGGTGGAGGTGTGGGAGGCAAGGGAGTGAAGGTCCAGAGTAGAGGGAGGGTGGGGGGGTGGCGAGGAAACACAGTGTGCCAAAAGAGCTTTGGGGACTAGAAGAACATGGCACAAAGAGACTTACACTTTAGTAAAGTGAACTTCCATTTCTTATGGCGAAGAAAGAGGCGATAGTCAAGCCTCAACTAAGAGGAAGAGGACGAAGAAGTAGTGGGTGGAGTAGAGCGAAGCATGTGATGAAAGCATTTGCAGTCCTCATCGAACCACTGGTTCATGAGGCAAGACCTGGGAGTGGGGTGAGGGGTGAGTGGGGAGGTGTAGTGGGGAATGGAGAGAAGGGCAGACTCCCACAAGACGGACGCAAGTGAGTGGAACATGGAGGTGACATCCTCGAAGTCAATGAAGGGGTCCTAAGGGAGAAGTCGTCTAAGGTGATGGATGAAGAGCTCTGTGTCACCATCAAAGAAGCAAAAAGAAGTGCGAGCATGGGGGGAGGGAAGAGGGGGGCAAGAAGAAGCGGATAAGCAAGGGGGAGAAGGTGTCAAGGGTCCCCGAAGGATGATGCTAAGGAGGGCATGGTCAACCAGAGGAAGGCAAGAGATGGTAAGGCGAAAAATGAGAGGGATGAAGGAGGCAGTAGAGAAAACATACTCAACAACGCTAGCACCACCACCATGTGCCCAACAAGTGAAGAGTTTGGATCTAAGAAAGCAAAGAGCCCATTCAAGATCACTAAGTTAGAAGACTCACAAAGCTGTAACAAATTACGACCACACCTGGTGAAGGGCCCCTAACAATCCTCGGACCCGAAGCATACTTACAAAACCAAGATCAAAAGCAGTCGTACACATGGGATCAAACCTATGATCATGGAGAGGAGGCTATAGATCTCTAGTCCGCGCATTAAAAGTCTCCCAAAATAATGATGTCTCCCATGGCAAAGAACCTAGTAATGTGCTCAAGAAGGTCCTCATAGGGGTCCCCACCCTCAATGTTGTGAACTGCATAGTACAAAGATGTTGGTGGGAAGTAGCAGACAGTAATATAGGTATCTCTATAGAGCAAGGTTCCTTGATCAATGTGAATCCACATGAATTTGGCATAGCTATTAGAGTGAACCAAGAAAAATTTACTGAAAAGGTCGTCCCAAAAAAGACAAGCGACCCCACCAGAACCTCTGACCCCACTAGAGCACTTGACCTCATCTCTAAAAGAGGAGAGCCACTGATAGCCAAAAATATTGAGAAGAGGACGCATGGGGCTCTCATGTGTCTCTGTAATAAAAAGGTCGGCAAAACTAATAGCATCATTAAGTAAGTTAGGCATAGACCAGAGGATACCATTATCGTTCTAGTAGTTGAGACACAAAGATCCTGTGCTCAACTGTCGCTGAGCCAGTCATTTGGCCTTAGAGGCTGCCCTCGGAATGCAGCCTGTAGGAAAGATGTCGTGGATTACTACTTTAAAATTTTTGATGACTGCATATTTACCCTCTTGTCTTGCTGCCACAACAAGGGCATGAGCTTGCTTGAGTTCTGCCACCTGTGATCGGGTGAGGTCCTCATCTAGATAGATCTTAGGGGAAAGAAAGAATAACTTTTCTTTACCCTAAGAGCTTGCAACCTGTCAGAAAAGGAGAGGAACCGAATGAAGAGAGCACCATCAGGGCCTAACCAACGCCTGTCAAGAGTGATGTCTAAAATGTCCAACTAGTCCCTGAGCAAAAAGTATCCAACAATCGAGGGATCATTAATGGAGGAGAGACCACGAACCCATAAGTTTAGTTCACGAGTCTCCCTAACCCATTCATCTTCCATCTTCCCTTGTACTAACTTTTCAATGCCTAAAAGGGGAGCCTCAGCCACAGAACTACACAAAGAAGCCCAAGACTTCACCTTTAATTCAATCTCTATTAACAATGAAGAATGCCTATCAACGATCTCCAATTGTTTCTCCTCGATAGTGTCTAACTCCCTAAGCTACATGGTAGTAGATTCCAAATTCCTTGATAGGAAAGTGTTCTGATCACAGTATTCCAGTATCTGCATATATTAAAGTATTTTATCAGTATATATAGTTAGATGCATAATAAATAAGACAAGTGTTTTACATGACTATGAGATTAGATAATGTAATTTCCTTATTACATTATATTTTAAATTTAAAAATCAAACATAATCTATCACTGGATTTATGTATAATTACATGTTTGTTGAACAAATAGGAATATAGGACATTTTATATCTACACTTCATGAATTTGAATGTGGAATTAATAGTATGGATCTACACTCTCATTTATTCATAAATGTATAATGTCATGGTCTTTGCAGGTACTAGAGATATATTGGTCTTTGATTTGTTTAAACAATAGCAAAAGAATTTTTTGCATCATCATTGTTATTATTGCAAATGTGTTATGAAGGTGTGAAAAGAGGACTAGTAAATGATGTCACTACTCTAATTCCTATCTCTATTATTTCTTTAGTGATGTGGAAGTTTGTCAAATTTGTACTGTTGATAAAAGGTTATTAGTTCTTTAAGTATTTTAAGGTCTTGCTCAGTATGGAATTTTCTTATTGGAAAATAAAGTATCAAGTCTTAAGGGTAAGTAGTAATGTTTTGTGGTTTCTTTATTTTTAGTTCTAGGGGAATCCGACCTAGAAGGAATGGATATTGGATAAAAAAAATATTAAGAGTTTTATGCAAATCCAAGCATGGGTTAAATTATTGTAAAACTTGTGTAACTTGTGAGGGATGATTCTATAAGGATAGGATTATCCAATAACTTGGGCCAGGACATCTATGGAATAAGATTGGTGGTGACATTGAAGTTACATAGAGCATGGGCTTATATTTTCTTTGAAACCTTGGCCAAGGTGGTACTATGTTCACTAGAACCAATTGTGCAACATATAGCTAGGAAGGTCACCTATTAGTGAAGGATGCCTTAAGTTAACTGACTACGATGATTTTGGGTTCTACACCAAATCTCACATGAGGGTTGACCTACTTCCTCTAGCAAAGATGACCATGATTGCTAGATAGGATCAAGTTACTTGATCGGCATGATCAAGTTCAATTTGGTTCAAGTTTCTATTATTACATTATTTATTTCCTACATAGTAAATGTAATTAGTTTGTTTATTTCAATTTCATGTAAAAGTAGTCAATAACTACAAATTTAAATTTATTTATTTATTGTCAAGTTCTTAGGAAATTATAAGACGTGTATTCAATTTTCATGTTCAAGAACTAAAAAAAAATCTTTTTATTTAAGTTATCAAGAATTTCGAATAAAAATGTAGAGACAATAAAGGTACTCAATTCAACTTTGGGTCCTAAATAAACAAGTTAACAAAGAAATACTTTTCAAATTTATATAAGAACGTACATCATTTTCCCAAAAGAGTTTGTTTTGTTACCTTCTCTTTGAATTTTTTGAGATTTGTAATCATTTCTTTCATCTATTCAACTATTACTAATCACCTTCTCTTTCCTTTTGATATGTCCCTTAGATCTCACAAGTTGGGATCTAAGGGGAAATTGTAAAGTAGGTGTTGTCTCTGTGAGCGATTGGTGCTTGATTGCTTTATTTTTTGTCATCGCCAGTTTGTTTTTGAGGGGTGCACGTCCCTATGTCCAAAACCTATTCTTTTTCTTTCTAGTCTGTTATTTTTGTTCATATCCATTTTATCTTAGGGCTTCATTGTCTATCTTGTGATATAATTGGATTGTCAAAGGGCTTTAGGGCCCCTTCAAAGCTCGTTTTGCTTATCAAAAACTAATATTAATCGCCACTTTTAAATCTCCTAAATATTTATTGTAAATCCAAATATAGTGAGGATTTGCGACAACAAATCTAAACAAAAGGATCTTATACATCTAAATGCCATATACATATAGAAGCATTGCATAGACATGGATAAGGTCATTTTTTAAGACTTTTAATATGGATACCACATTAATAAAAAACACATTTAACAAATAGAAGAGGAGTTCCTTGTTACTTCAAAAATAATGTACACACAAAAATAAGTTAATCTAGCACTTTACAATATGAAAAATAGTATAGCTCTATTCAAAAACTCATAAAAAAACAAAAATTACAAAATTAAAAACACAAAGAAAGCTTTTTAAAATGTATAGTTTCAAAATTTTAGGACAAATTTATAAAAATCAAAATGCAGCAGTAAATGAAAGAGATCTTGAGTTCGAATCTACTCAAGATTAACAAATAATAATGATTAATCTTATAATAAATAATCTAAACTTCAACCAATTACCTATCAAATAAAAATTAAAAAATTACACTGTATTTAGCATGGTACCTTTCAGAATCTTTCTAGTTGGTTTAGATATTATTTATAACAAGTTTTTTGTTTTTTTAAATGTGTAGATTAAAATATTTAACATATTTGAAATTTAAGACAAATTTATAAAAATCAAATCACACAGTACTTGGCATATAGTTAGAATATTAAAATTTTTAATTTTCCTTTGTACATCCACAGTGAAACTAGGAATAGGTGCAAACTCAATTTAGGAATAGGTGTGCCAAAGCAGACAAAGGAGTTTCTGATGGCTACTTCTCTAATAAATAGACTATCGCGTCTATAATTTAAAAGATATACGTAAGACATCCTAAATATTTAATGTCACATTTTATATATCTGCAAAATTTAAACAACTGTAATAATTCATTTTTCTTATTTTATTTATAGATTTTCTCTACAAGAATGAGAATTTGTCAGAAATATTAAATATCTTCAATCATCTCCAAATATACTAGTTTTGAAAATGTGTAAGTGGCAAATAAGGATATCAATTCCATTAAAAATGATAACAAAACTATTGCAAAATAATTAGATAAAACAATTATGAATTTATTTTATTTTTCTGTGTATCGTTTACGGAGATTATTGTGGTCATGGAGAGAAGAAAATCGAAGACTTGGACTGACAGAATCGTAAGTGATCATAAAGTGCAAGGGAATCGGCTGTATAGCCTACGAAATCAATCCGATTTCATCATTATTAAATAAATTAAGAACAACATGAGAACTGTTTTTTTTTTAATTAATATTTCTTTCATATGAAATAAATATTAATTCATTCAAAAATCAAAAACAGTTGCAATGTAGTTTTTAATTTCTTTAATAATAATGAAATCAGGTTGACTTCCAAGTGTAAGAAAAGACAGTATTTGTTCACAGTTAAAGAGGAGTGCAACCTGGTGGAATAAGATTTAATTTAGCCCACATCAAGTAATGTAAATGTTCATTTAGTATATTTTTAAAAAATTAATCAGCAAAATATCCATAGCTAGATCTACAATGAAGTAATTGAGTCAATGTCGTAGCATCGCCTTTCAGGTGGTCTCTAAGGGTAGGGGGCATGCCTGTCCTGACTGGAATACCCACCTTAGCAATAAAAATAAACTCTTATCATTTAGGGCATCCCAGACTTGTTCTGAATCAGAGCTTTATGCCCATAATAATGATAATGATAATAATTATAATAATAATAATAATGTAGATTCCAAAAACAAACTGAGCTCAGCAGCTTCCCTCTTACTGAAAAATTTGAAGCTACCTTTCGACCAGCCCAAGACCAAGTTTCACCAGAAATTATTAAGTATAGCAAGCTTCCACAATTCCAGTAACAGATACCCTATATTATGCTTTCAGCAATACTTCTAATGCAATTTAAAACCATATAACCTCCAGCTTTCTTTCATGAAACTCAATAATCTACAATATTGTTCCTATGAATCCAATATTGGTTCCCTATTCTAATGCTATTCTGGAAATTGGTGTACATGACAGTGATGCTTTCCAATATTTGAGAAGGCGGTCCACAAGTACCTATGTAGTTGCACTTGCAATGATAGTAACAATCTTGCAAAGCACTCCTTGCTTGTCTGGTGTTGTACTCAATCATAATTATTCATCCGTACCTTTTCCTGTGAATTTTGATCAATCCGAGATGCAACAGCATTCAGTGCCACCAAAAAGTCATCCTACCCCTTAGATGAAGGACTACAGTTCAGATATATTTTCTTATTGGATTCTTTCATTAATGGTGGTGATTTTCATGACAAAACAAACAAGGATGTTACAGGTTTTTATGAGAAAAACACTTGAACGTATAGAGTTACAAATTTATCATGATGACAAAGTACTGTTAATGCTTAAGATTTTCACAGTTTCGAAGTCAACAATCCCACTGTAATGCAACAAAATAAAAAATAAAAAATAAAAAATGTATAACAGCATTATAACCATTTACATATGATAATATGCTAAAATGTTGAAGAAATGAAAAATTAAACTTCATTTTTCTCCTCTCTAACTTCATTTTTCAAGCCTCAAACTAAAAGGTAAGTCAATATCAAAATGATGATATATTGTTTCTTCAAAATGTTGTTTTTCTCCATTGCATCCAATTCTACTGCTGTTTGAGAATTTGATCAAAACTTTGATCCTTAAATCATCTTTTCAAATCATCTTTTGGTTATGTTTGTTCTTAACTTGGTAAAAAGGGCAAATAAGAACCAAAAACATAAAATATAAAAGTAAATTTAAATGTCATTAAAAAGTACAATTGTAATGTCCAAGCGTGAGATAATAGTGTCTGATCAAGATTGGAGAGTCCAAGCTTGAGACTTGGAGTCCTTGGCGTGCAAGTCTAGTTGACTCGACTCAACCAACTTAGGGAATTGCAAGATTGCAAAGGTTCTCAGAGTATTCAGAGTGTCTTCAAACTATGGCATAAAAATACCATGCAAAGTTGCACATAATATGACTCAATTGCACAAATATTGTAACGTGTTATCAGTTGCTCTAAAATTACTAAATGCACTTATATGACAGAAAAGTGTCACCCTTCTTGATGAAATTGTCAATATACCACAGCACCAGAGCACTGCATGAGCACCACATGAAATTGTCTATATTAACTAATCATCTGACAATTATGGTACAGGAGTACCAGAGCACCGCATGAGCACCGCATGAGGAGCATGGAGGCCCATTTTTTTTCTAAGTTGTTTTTTGTTTAATAAGGTCGTAAGAGCCATTACATGTAATTTTGTAAGGATTCCATTTTGTAAGGCAAACAAAGCCATTGATCCTGTTAGGCATGCATTAGCCAACTGAGTCAACTCTGGTCAAAGGTAATTACGAGCATAGGGAAATAATGAAATTGGTCTTTGTTGATGTTTATTTGCAATGTAAATTGGATGATACGAAGTAGATTAATAGAGAGTTGTCAAAATTGTGAAATCTTGACAACTTTTGAGTGACTTTCACACAAATTGAGCAACTTCGTCCAAACAGCCAAAAATGGTTCAAAATTCAGTTGATGTTGGTTGAGGAAGTTGAAACATGCTTGTTTATATCTCAGGTGGTCCGGACATGAGTTACTTAAATTGCTGATTTTTGTTTTGGAGCAATAAATTACTTTCATTTCTTGGCAATTTCACTGTTATTTTGCATTGCAGTTTTGTACAGATTCAAGGATTGATCTGACAAATGTGGATGTTTAGAGCATTGAATTGACTTTCTGTTGCACGTGGTTTGATATCGATCCATTCAGTTTTGAGGAGGATAATGTATTTTTTGTGCAAGCATCAAACCTTGCCTACCTAGGGTTTTGACAATCAAATCTACTGTTGCTCTTACACTTCATTGCAGGCATCCTGATGATGGTTCATGGAGTGTGATATGAAACGTTGATGTTGAAAAATTGCTACAAAAACAAATCGAGAAGCTCATACTAAAAATAAAATGCTTGTACA
The DNA here is from genome assembly GCA_028749045.1 of Cupressus sempervirens. Lineage (NCBI taxonomy): Eukaryota > Viridiplantae > Streptophyta > Pinopsida > Cupressales > Cupressaceae > Cupressus > Cupressus sempervirens. Next base: position 548,414,997 of record CM053793.1, read on the forward strand.
GACTTTCCACTGTAGGAAAATGCTGACCTTTGGTAGAATGTTAGGGCCTTGGCCATTGAATGTGCTTTAGAATGATTTGGTCTTAGACCAGGAGATGAAGGCAGATGGGATAAAAGTCAATTGAAAGACCAGGCATCTTAATGTGACTGGCCCTTGAATGTGCTTTAGAATGCATTTGGTCTTAGATCAGGAGATGAAGGCAGATGGGATAAAAGCCAATTGAAAGACCAGGCATCTCAATGTGACTGGTCACAGGTAAGAAGGAAATTTGATTGCAGAGGCACAAACTGGTGGACTAAGTCCAATCTAATGGTGGATTTGGTGCTTTGGAGGGTGGGCAGACTTAACACAATCATTGGTTTCTGTAGATCAAGCCTTTTCCTAGGTGTCTCTTTGTAAAAGTCACCTAATTCACCAATCAGGTCTTTGATAGCAGTCAACATTTCCAACCATTAATGTGAAGACCCAGAACCCAACTTGGGATATGGTGTGAAGGGGCTAAAAGGGCACTTGAAACTGCAGTTTGTTTTGGTACTTGTTTGGGAAGTTTGGAAGTTTGTGGTGAAAAACCCCTCAAATAGGGCTAGTAGCAAACTAGGTCTCTAAAGGGAAAGAAACCTTGTAAGGTCTGGTGGAAACAAAAGAGAGGATGTTTTTCTGTTGTCTTCGGCCTCTAGGGTTAAGGGATGATATTTTCATATGTCTATTTCATCCTCTGCAACAAAATGTGTTATAGCCTTGTGAGTCAAATGAATGACTTGGTGATGACAGTGTCTTGAGGAGAGAACTGATGGTAGAAATTGTACAAGTGGGTTGTTGAAATTATGCAAAAGGGGTTGGGTGAAGTTGTCATGAGTTGATGAAGGGTAGTTGTTTTGAAAGACAAGTGTGCCTTGAAAAGAGAAAATATTGTGGGTTGTAGGTGAATAACCTTGCTTCCTTTGGACTCTGCATCATATTGGTATCAAGCAAGCCTGATCATTTGGGAGAAGTGATCTTGCTGTATGCCAACAGAAGAAAGTCAGGGAGAGGCTAATATCATGCCTCCAAAAGGGATGACTGTTGAGGAGGTGAGAAAATTCCAAGAAATGGAAGAGATGTTTGAAACCAAGTTGGCTGAGGACGTCAAAAAGATAGAAGGCAAGCAAAAGAAGAGCGAATGTGACTCTGATGAATATGAAGAGGAAGAGGAAGAAGCAGAAACCCCAAGGCAGGTAGTGGATATGCAAGACATTCACTGCGGCCTTGAAGGTGGTATGTAGCGATTCCTTAAACGGAAAAGCTGATGTCCCAATGTATAGTGAAAAAATGGATGTTGAAGCATTTTGGTTTGGATACAGGTGCTAAACACCTACTTTGAATATAAGGAAATAACTGAAAACAAGAAGGGTAAGATTGCAAAGTCAAAGTTGAAAGGGGCAGCACTCACATGGTGGAAATACATACAAGGTGAGAGGGAGAAAGAAGAGAAGAGTATGATCACATCCTGGGCTAGGATGGTGGCAAGGGTAAACACCCACTTTATGACAATCAATTATTAAGTACAAGTGTACAGAAAGTTGCAAAATTTTAAACAAAAGGACCTAGATGTAAGTGCATACACTGAAGAGTTCCATGGATTGCGTCTCAGAGCCAAGCACTATGAAGAAGAAAAGAAGAAGGTTGCAAGATACATTAATGGGTTAAAGTTTAGCATCCAGGATGAGATTACCATCATGGCTCCTGCAACAATGAATAAGTGTTTCTAATTGGCACATAGGGCAGAGGAAAAACTAAGCAGAAAGAATGAGCAGCATAACAGAGGTACAGGTGGAAGAAACTTAGAGTAGAGGGAGTTTTGGTGGAAGAAACCAAACACCAAAGACCCAAGGTGAATCTAGTCAAGGTGAAAGCATAAGGGAACAAATTTTAGAGGGAACTTTAGAGGGAGAAAAACTAATGATAGAGGTAGGTTTGGAGGATCTGGAAGAGACACTGGTCCATTTAGTGGCAAATGTTACACATGCAGTTAAATAGGACATCCTGCAAGCAGATGCCCTAGGAAGAGCACTCCAAATTCCCAAGGTGGAGAAAGAGGATCTCATTTGATTCAAAAAAAGGATTGTCAAAGTGTGAACTCCCCATGCAAGAACCTAATGATGAGGGAATTGTTGAAGGTGCAAACTCCACAGGAACCCCCACAGAGGAAATCGCCCTTCAAAACCTCTTGTAAAGGTAATGTCAAGGTATGTAAAGTGATTGTAGATTCTGGCTCAACTGATAATTTAGCATCCTTGGACAAGGTAGAAAACCTAAAACTAAGAGGGGTACCTCATCTTTTCCATACGAAGTGTCTTGGCTAACTAAGGGGCAACAAACATTGGTAGAGGAACAAGCTTAGGTGGAATTCCAAATAGGAGAATACAAAAGAACAAACTGCTTTGTGATGTAGTTGCTATGGATGAATGTCATTTGCTTCTTATATGCCCTTGGTGATATGATTTGAAATCCCGACACAATGGACAATCCTCAAAGATGGTGTGAGTTACACAATGAGCCCCTTACTTGATAATACAGTTTATAAACAAACTGAGTCAGGTATCATGTTAGTATGAGAGAGAGAGATGTTGCAGACATTAAAGGAGAACATAGGGTTTGCTTTGGTGTTGACACCCAAGGGCACATCAGCACAGTTAAGTACCAAGGACATTCCCAAGGAAGTGCAAGAAATATTGCAAAAGTATGAAGGCTTCGTGGTTGAGGACATGCCTAATTCTCTCCCACATATCAGAGATATAAGTCATCAAATTGACTTATTCCTTGAGCCGCCTTACCAAAGAAAGCAGCATATAAGATGACCTCATCTCAGAATGAAGTGATTGCCAATCAAGTGCAACAACTACTAGATAAGGGGCTGACAAGGAAGAGTCTTAGCTCATGTGCAGTACCTAATATCCTTGCAGCTGAGAAGGATGGTAAGTGGAGACTCTCTAGGAACTCTAGGGCCATTGACAAAACAACTATTAAATACAGATTCCAAAAGCCCAAAATTAAGCTTTGATGGATTGTTTGGGAGGGGCCTGCTATTTCTCCAAAGTTGACATGAAGAGTGGCAATCAACAAATTAGGATAAGGGAAGGAGATGAATGAAAAACAACTTTCAAGACCAATGAGGGTCTGTAGAATGGATGGTTATGCCCTTTAGGTTAACCAGTTCTCCAAGCACTTTTATGCATTTGATCTATAATACCGATTAGGATGCGGATTCCGAAGCGGATACAAGATGCGGGGATTTTTAATTTTTTTGGATGCGGATGCATGAGGAAACGTATATATATATATATATATAATGCAAGAAATATCAAGTATACTAATATATGCAAAGAAATGCAAGAAATGTACAAAAACAAATCATTTATTAATATGACTATGAATCTATGATACTTAACCCTTTATCAAAATTCAAGATATTTCAAAATTCATATGATATCAATATCAATATGTGCTTGTCCAACATTAGCGTTTAGTCTTAATTTTTAAACAATAAGTTCAAATAGGTCATGTTCAAGATTCCAACAAAATAAAAACGTAGTTAATGATTGAAGTCTAAAGATTCAATCAATCAAAGTCTAGCTCTGAATCATAGAGATTCACAAGAAAATTCACATTCTCATCATCATCTCCAACTGCTGAAAGATTATTTGAACCAAGCATGGTTCCACTTATGCTAGATGCACCACATGCCACGCTATCATCATCACCGTCTCCAACTGTAATAAGATCATGAAGTGTTGCATCCAAATCTACACACTCGGGAGCTACATCCCAAAGCTTTGTTGCCCCTTCCTTGTAATGATCATTCTTACGTGACAAAAGACGCAAGTTGGTGTGGACAAAGACCAAGTCCTCAACTTTCTTGGAGCCCAACCGGTTGCGCTTCACTGAATGGATAAAGGAGTATGTACTCCAATTCCTTTCAGCAGCAGAAGAACTAGCAACCTATATAGTTGTCACAAAACATACAAATGAAAAGCAAATTAATTTTAGAGAATGTGTGAAACACTAAATTCTAAAATGCAAGTGTAAACATAAAAGTTTAAAACAAATTTACAAAACAAAATATAAAACTTACTTGTGATATGACCTTGATTGCAAGAAGTTGAAGATGCTTGAAGGTTTGACCATACATGTACCACCATGTGATAGCTCCCATTCTATTTTGGTCCTTTAGTGCAAATGGAGAATGCCTTAACCCCGAAGCAAACAACCGAAATTCTTCCCTCATCTTTTCATGCATTTCTTCCAATGGGAAGAATCTTGTAAGAGCTTTGTGGCACCCCTCAGCAACCTCCTCATCTGCAAATGGTGCAACTCTACCCGGCATACCAACTACCTCCTCACTATAGTACCTAGGAGATAAGGCATATGCAAGGAGGTGCAATCGGGTAGTCATCTTATTCCAGCGATGGTGGATAATTGCTTGCACTTGTGTGCATAAGGCTTCACATTGTGTGGGGTCACTCTCATGTGCTTGTATAGAATGTTTTACCTTCTCAACCATGGTGTCCATACCATCATACACATCCCCCAAGCAAGGTGTATCTGTATCAGCAAAACGAAGCATAGTCATGATGAGCTTGGTGAAATCCAATATATATGCCACACGAGCCCACCAGCTCTCACTCAAGATCAAATCCCTGATCCTTTGTGCTCTTTCTAAATTTGAGATCTTGCATACGCCCCATTGATTACCGATGACCATTTGGCCCAATGCATCTTTTACCTTGAGGAGTCGTCTCATAACAATTGTATGAGATGCAAAACGAGTCTCAGCAACCTAAGCAAGTTAACAATATGTCAATTGACAATATAATTATAATTTTTAATTTTTAACTAAATTACAAAACCATGAAACTTAGTAATTTAAAAAAATTAATTTACCTTCAACAACTCCAATTTGGAGTATGTTCTAAAAATGGATTGTGACATGTGGTGGTTGGTCACAAACATCTGTATGTCCTCCCCCTCTTCATATATTTTCTTCACCCAATCTACTTCAGTGCCAATCCTTTGCATCATCAAGTTAAGGGAGTAAACAGTGCATGGGGTCCAAAAAATATGGTCATACTGACTCTCAAATAAAGCACCCGCACCCCTGCAATTTTTGGCATCGTCTATGACCACCTGTACCACATTCTCACTACCCACCATCTCAATAGCCTCAATGAGAATTCTAGAAATGAATTCAGAATCCTTCACTTGCCCCTCACAATCAATAGCCTTCAAAAACATTGCCCCTTTGGGGGAAACTACAATCACATTAATCAGTGGCCAATTTCTTGTATCCTTCCAACCATCTAACACAATAGTTAGACCCAAAGTTTTCCAAGATTTTTTGATTGGTTGAAGGTCTTTCTCTATATGTGCCTTCTCTTGTTGCAATAGAGTTGTACGCACCTTTTCATACCCCGGGCTTGTGTAGTCAGCTAGTGATTCTTTGATTGTTGCCACTATTTCCTTCCAATATGGCGATCTCACCAAGTTGAAAGGAAGACCATTTGCATAGAGACAACATGCAATAGCTTCATTAGCGCTGTCTCTTGCTCCATTTTAAATGCGGTGTGCAATGTGCCTCTTTTGCAGGTTGAAATTCCCACTTCTTCCTCATCCTCTCCTGGCACAGGTACTTGCAAGAATGGGTGTTGGGAGGATGCAATTGGTTCAGTGGGTGTCTGTAGCTTGCTCTTTGAGGAAGGACCTTAATAGTAGCTTTATTTTGATGTATTGATCAATGCATCAGCAGCTTCTTGTTCTCTTACAAATGAAAGTATTTCTACACTAGTCATCCCAATACCATTTTTGCCTTTGCACATTCCAAATCCTTTGCCAATAGGGCCCATAAAATGAAGCTTCACTCAGGAATATGAGCTATTGAAAGATTTTCCTTTGTTACTTTGACAATAATTGCACTTCCAATAGTATGAGCCACCTCGTGAAACCTGTGATATCCGTGTTGTATGTCTCCGCAAAGTAGAACCTATATCAATTTTGAAATTATCAGTCCCTTCCCCTCCTTGGCCCCCCACTGAGCTTTGACTAGCACTACCACTGGTATCCATTCTTGCCTAGTTTGTTGCAACCTATTTTATAAGAAAATAAATAAATTTTAATTAGTTCCTAACAACTATGAACATCATGCATACAAGTGGAAAGAAGTGAGAAAAACTACTAAAATAGATACCCAAAGTTGCTTCTACATATCTTTCAAAAAAAAAAAATTAAAAAAAACTTTTAAAAAATCTTCAAGAACTTGAAAAAAATCATCAAAATACTCAAGAAAAGGATTGATCACTTACCTTGAATGGTTTAAACTCCTTTGAGAAAGCTATCTCTTCCTCTTCGATCGATCCTCTTCGAAAATGCTGAACTTAGCTTCACAATGAAAAAGTCGTTGTAGGTGCAAAGTTGCAAACAAAGTTCTAAAATGACTCTTGTGAATGCTTCAATATTCACCTTTAGGGTCGTTTTAGGGTTTCATAGTAAAAAAAAACTTTAAAAAATCATTCCATCACATGTCATATTGGTCACTTAAGTCATTAAAAAAGGTTTTTTTTTTTTTTTTTTTTTTTTTGTTTGAAAGGCTATTGGGCCCACAGATGCTCTTGGATGCGCCTGGAAGCCAATCGCAAGCTCCCAAATGCGCCTAGAAGTTGAGCTTGTGATTGGCTTCCGGCCAGCACTCGTAGGGCTTCCAAGCGCATCCGAGATTCGTCTGCCTCCGATGCAAAAGCCACGCCTGGAAGCCACGAATCAATATCTGAGCATTTGATGAATGAAGTCCTTAAGCCTTTTATTGGGAAAATTGTGGTGGTGTATTTAGATGACATCCTTATATTCAGTATGTCAAAAGAGGAGCATCTAAGGCATTTAAACCTAGATTTGAAAAAATTGCATGAGGAGAAACTTTTGATCAACCTAGACAAATGCAACTTCATGAGCAAGGGTTCGCTTACCTTGGGTATGTTATCTCTACAGGAAACCTTGAAATGGATCCATCAAAGGTAGAAGCCATAGTGAATTCGCCAGTCAAAAGAGCATCTAAGACATTTGAACCTAGTTTGAAGAAATCGCATAAGGAGAAACTTCTAATCAACCTAAATAAATGTGACTTCATGAGCAAGGGTTCGTTTACCTTAAGTACGTTATCTCTACGGAAGCCTTGAAATGGGTCCATCAAAGGCGGAAACCATGGTAAACTGGCTTACTCCAAGGATAATGGAAGAAATAAGGAGCTTTTGTGGATTGTCCACATTCTATAGAAAGTTCATTAAGAATTTAAGTCAGATATGTGCACCAATGTTGGAGACAATCAAAGGAGGGCATAAATGAAAGTTTGATTGGGCAGAAGCAGCATACAAGGCTTTTGAACTCTTGAAGGTAAAGATATCCCAACAACTTGTATGATTTTGCCTGATTTTAATAAGATCTTCACTATAGAATGTGATTCAAGTAAGATGGCCATAGAAGGCCAATCGCCTTCTGTAGAGAAAAACTAGAGGAAGCAAACAGGTAATATTCCTCTTATGACCTTGAACTTTATGCTCTAATCTAGGAACCCAAGAAGTGGAGGCATTACTTATTGCCCAACGAATTCATTGTATACACTGATAATCAGGCTTTGAGCTTTTGAACAGTCAAGACAAATTGAATCACAAGCACAAGAAGTGGGTAGAGTCTCTCCAAGCATACACATTCACCATTAAGCATAACAATGGTCAAGATAACAAAGTGGTTGAAGCATTGAGCAGAAGAGTTTTAACAATACAGCGAATACAGTTGCGAAGTGTGGGTGTGGATTCTCTCAAAGCTACGTACAAGGAGGATGAAGACTTCCATGAAATCTACAACGTATGCTTTAAAACTTTTTGTGCTTATCATGTTGAGTTCTCTGATTATCTGATTCAAGACAGGTAGCTATTTAAAGGGAGTCAACTATGCATCCCTAAATGTTCTATGAGGGATAATATTGTAATAGAAAAACATTGTGGGAGTCTAAGTAGGCATTTTGGTCTTGACAAGACCTTAAAACAAGTGAAAGATACTACTACTGGCCTGTGATGCAGTCTGCTATTAGGAAGTTTGTGGAGTCATGTGTGGTATGTCAGAGAGCCAAAAGAGTGTCCACTAATGCAGGACTTTATCAACCAATTCCAATTCCAAACAGACCATGGGAAAGTATCAGTATGGATTTGGTGATGGGTTTACCAAGGACGCAAAAGGGCTATGACAGTGTGTTTGTGGCAGTAGATAGATTTAGTAAACTGGCTCACTTCCTACCTTGTAAAAGCAGCAATGGTGCTTCCAACATTGCAGGGATCTTCTTTAGAGAAGTAGTAAGGATTCATGGGCTACCATTGAACATTGTGTCAGATATAGATGCAAAATTTGCAGGTCACTTTTGGAGGACCTTGTTGAAGAAGCTGGGTCAGTTTTGCCTACCATCCCCAAACAGATGGTCGAACTGAAGCTGTCAATAGGTCCCTTGAAAACCTACTGAGAAGTTCGACAAAGCAGCATGGGCATGCATGGGATGTCGCCCTTCCACAGGCAGAGGATGCCTACAATGATTATGTTAACAGAAGCACGGGTAGGTCATTTCCAAATTGCATATGGGATGAACCTAAGGGAAATACTAGAGCTTAGAGGTTTGCCAAAAGATGACAGGAACAGTGCACAAGGAGACAACTTTGAAGGGGTTATCAAAGACATTCATGAACAGGTTAAGGCTACCCTTCATAAGACTGTAGACAAATACAAGGAACAGGCAGACAAGAAAAGGAGGGATTACAGTTCCGAGTTAGGGATTTGGCGTGGGCACACCTCGAGAAAGAAAGGCTACCAAAGGGCAAACACACAAGGCTAATGATGAAAAAGATTGGTTCATGCAAAATTGTTCACAAATTTGGATCCAATGCTTATGAGATTGAACTACTTCCTGATATAGGTATCTCTCCCATTTTTATTGTTTCATATTCGATCCCTTATAAAGGCGGTATTGCAAGTACTAAGGCAAGTACACATGCAGAGGAAGATGTTGAATAGCTAAAGGAACTCCCACCCAACCAACCCTTGAAACTAGAATGCATTTTGGATACCATGATTGTGAAGAGAACAAGAAAGAACACCTATAAGCAATACCTGGTCAAATAGCAAAGCCTCCCTGAAAAGAATGCAACTTGGACGGATGAGAATGATATCAGAAAGCATGAGAGAAGCATTGCAGAACTCATCTCAAGTGGGACCCAAGATTCATCCACCTTGGGAGTATAGTGCAGGAGCACCAAAGCACTACATGGGGAACATGGAGACCAATTTTTGTTCTAAGTTGTTTTTTTTTGTTTTAATTACATCCTAAGGACCATTGCATGTCATTTTGTAGGGATTTAAATCCATTTTGTACAGCAAACAAAGCCATTGATCCTATTAGGCATGTATAAGCCAGCCTGGTCAACTCTGGTCAAAGGTCATTAGGAGCATATGGAAATGATGAAGTCGGTCTTTGTTGATGTTAAAAGGTCATGTATGACCTATTTGCAATTTAAATTGGATGATAGGAAGTAGGTTGATACAAAGTTGTCAAATTTGCAAAATTACCCAAAAAGTTGCTCGACAACATTTAAGCAACTTTTACACAAACTATGCAACTTCGTCACAACAGCCAAAAATGGTCCAAATTTTGGTTGATGTTAGTTGAAAAAGTTGAAATATGCTTATTTTTTGTCTCAAATGGTTGAGACATGAGTTGTTGATGAAAAAATTTGATTTTGGAGCAATAAACTACTTCATTTCTTGGTGATTTCATTGTTCTTTTGCATTGCATAGTTTTGTACAGATTCAAATATTCACATGGATGATTAAGGCATCGAGTTAACCTTCTATTGCAAGTGGTTTGAGATCAATCCATTCAGTTTTGAGGAAGACATTGTAATTTTTGTGCAGATTGTAATCAAACCCACGCCTACCTAAGGTTTTGACAATAAAACGCTTGTATACTGACTTTCCACAGTAGGAAAATTTCAGCCTTTAGTGGAAAGTTAGGGCCTTGAATATACTTTAGAATGCATTTGGTCTTAGATTAGGAGATGGAGATAGATGGGAGAAAAGCCAATTGAAATACTAGGCATCTCGATGTGACTAGGCACGGATAAGAAGAAGATATGATTGCAGAGGCATAAACTGGTGGACCCAATCTAATGGTGGATTTGGTGCTTTAGAAGGTGTGCAAACTTAACGCAATCATTGGTCTCTGTGTATCGAACCTTTTCTGAGGGTTTCTTTGTAAAAGTGACCCAATTCACCAATTACGTTTGTGATAGCAATCAACATTAGAGATCCTTAATGTGGAGACCCATAACCCAATTTAGGTAAAGCTGTAAAGGGCTAAAAGGGTACTCAAAACTGCAGTTTGTTTTGGTGCTTGTTCGGGAAGTTTACAAATTGTTGGTGAAAATCCCCTTAAACAAGGCTAGTAGCAAACTAGGTCTCTATAGGGAAAGTGCCCTTACGTGTGGTTGAAACAAAGAGTGGCTATTTTTCTATTGTCTTAGGCATTTAGGGCTAAGGGATGGTATTTTCATGTGTCTAGTCCATCCTATGCAACAGAATGTGTTATACCCTTATAAGTCAAATGAATGACTTGGTGATGATAGCGTCTTGAGGGGACAATATATGTAAGAAGTTAATGGGGGGGTTGGATGAAGTTGTGATGAGTTGATTAGGCTTCCTTGAAGGGTAGTTGTTTTGAAAGACAAGTGTGCCTTAGTGAGAGCAATATTGTGGGTTGTGGGTAAATAACCTTGCTTCCTTTGGGCTCAACATCACATTGTTCCCCATAATTTATTAACTATTACTAATAATAGCAACTATATAGTTAGAGCCTTCCAAATCAAGGGGATTGCTTAAGATTGTGTCTCCTAAATCACGGAAGTCAATTCACATAATTCTCCCCTTCGTTTTAAAATTTTGAGCCTATTGGTTCAAAGCTCATTTACAATGAAAGCGAACTTCAAAAAATTAAGTAACATACTTATTACATTTTTTTGTGATGTGGGGTTGTTTATCTCAAGATGCTACCACATCAAACATCAAGGAAAGAGTTTGGAATAGACAATATAACCATCCTTCTGGCTTGAGGAATTAAGCCACAAAATTCCCTTCCCCCTAATTAAATCTCTTTAAATTGTTATAATTTTCTTCTTTCACTTTAAACCACTTGTTGGAATAGCAATCCTCCTCCTTTTTCAATTGATCTTCCTCTTTTTCCCATCTCCTCCAAAGCATGGTAGTCCTCCTGCATTGAAAATTGTCATTACTCTTTGTATTACTCATACCAACTTCTATTGCACCTGCACTTAAATCATTAAAAACAAAAATAAAGAGACTAAAAATCTCTCAAATGTGCTTTCTCCCCTTCTCGACTATGCCATCCAAAAATATTTTCCATTTCATATATTGTGAAGAGGCTTTCATTTCATAACTCAATGTGATGTTTTCACAAGAAAATTCCTTCTAGGCATTGTTGTTTCTATCTAACTTTCCGTATATTTATTCTCACCCTAAATCATTCTTGTTTCCTCCTTGGGAAGGCAATGGTCCTATACTTCTTGTTCATCATTGATGGGATTCTCAAGACAATCCTCAAGCTACTTCCGGTAAGGCATGTACTCTAAAACCAATAAATCTTCATCACATATAGGGCTTCCAAAGACCCCCATATTTGTTACAACTTCCTCTGCAACATGGACCACTTCCACTTCTACAACATTTTGGGCCTCCTCTTGTGGTAGACTGCACTCCCTCTCGTTGTAGCCTTCTAACTTTCTCAATTTGCATTGTAACCTTCAACGTATTTACCTGCTTTGAGGTAACACAACTTAGTAACTCCATCAAACTCAACTATGTCTTCATCATCATTCCATTCATCTACTTCTGCTCTCTACAACTCTTGGAAGGTCTGATTCAAAGGTATTTTATCCACTAATATTTCTGCCAACTCTTCAATTGATCCTACCTTTCCTTTTTCTAACAGTTCCACTTTGTGTCTAAAGCGAGTATTCATCCTTAGAATTCTTTCCCACCTTATCACTCTTCAATGTTTTTACTGTTGACTTCTTTCTCTTTGGTTTCTTATTGTTGTGTGCCTCATAATCTTCCAACGTGCAACATAACTCCTCCAACTCATATTCTAGTTGTCTCAACTCCTTTTGTTGGTCCCTTGATAAACTTTTGTCACTACCTTTGCTTTATATACTTTTCTACTTTATTTATCCTCTTTCTTACATTTTGATACAATTCTATATTTGAATTCACAACCCAATCCACATAGCTAAAATAGAGCTGCAACTCTCTCTTTTTACTTCTGGTTAAACAGTCCCTTTTTTTTGGACTACTCTTCATGCCTTCAAATAAGTTAAACAGATGATTTAAAGAGGAGACCTGCAAAATTTATATTCTGTGGACGAGTACGGGATGTCTTCAATTCTTTGCAAACTTTGACTTAAACAGCTACACTGAGAAACACTAATACCCATAAGCTGTAATAGCAAAAAGACTCTCCAATTCCTTGGATATCTGTACGAAAACATTACCACACTTATTTTCTTGTAACTCTGATATGGCAGTCCACTCATTGGCATGGTATAGTTGAAAGGGCAAGGTATGTTAGGCCCATAGAAACTTCAAACCCCCAACCTTTTTCTTTTTAGTAGACAAAGTCTACTTACCATTATGCCCTTTAAACACCCTTTAAATAGTCACTACTCACATACTAATCGTTGAAGGCTGCTAATTATTTATGATCATGTCAATTATCTGCCCTCTTCACAATTCTATGCTGCTCAAGTTCTACCATGTTTTAAAAAATGGTTATTATTTTCTTCAATGATTCTAAGGAATGACCTCGATTCTTAGTGGATGTTCTCCCATGATGACTACAACCTCCACAATGGTCACTTAGCTAAAGATTCTATTAAATAAACAACTCTCTTACCTCTGACAACTTGATTGCCTAGTAGATTTAGTCAGCTGTAGAAATTTCATGCCACTATCAACACTAATCTTGCTGAATTAAATTCAGAGCTTCCACCTCAAGCACCCTCATGTTATTTTCCTGTACTGTAACCTCTCTTCAACTGAATGCTTACACACAATGCTCATGGCTGCTCACATCCCCATAATGCTAATATAGTAATAAAGGGAATAAAGGGACTGCTTGATAAGAAATGGAGATTAAAAACAAAACAAAAATGATCTCAAATGCTTTGCAATGCAGGAACAATTCGCTCTGATACAAAACTAGTGTAGATAACCAAAAACAGATTGGGAAACATTTCTCCTACTCATCAATTGATGAGCTTCATAGACTTTCTAATGAATAGTCCATAAGGCACAACGCTTGTTGAAAGTTTTACAAATGGGGTTGCAAGCAAAGGGGATTTAACTATGGAGGAAACTCTGTAGTTAAGCGTGTTCGAATTGGAGTAGTACTGTGAAGGGTGACCTTTTGGGAAGTCCTGGTGTTTCACCTCCGTGAGCATCACCTAGATGCAATGAGCGCTGAGTGTTCCATTTGCTCTCATGAAAGATGGGTTTATGTGAACCACCACTTATGAAATACAGGTCAATGACACTGACTCAAAAAAACTACAAAGTTGAATTCTCATAACAATATCACAAATAACCATCAATAAAACTGTGATCAGATATAAAACTAAGAAACAATATTTTTGCCCTACATGGGCTTTTGTCTCTTCATACCCCAAATCTTCCCCCTCCATCAGTCTAATTCCTGTCTGATATATCTTTCTCTTCCCACAAAGAGACACACTCCTAACTGACAACTAAGCATGTGACAGTTGTTACCCACTGGTGTGTGTCATTACTGACTATTACTAAATTTAGTAACTATAGTTACACTCTTCTCCTAAATCGAAGGGATTGATTAGATTGCATCTCCTAAACCACTGGAGTTAGCTTGCATAAAAAAGTCTCAAAAGCACAATGGTAGCAGGATAGGGAAGATCAGATTCATTTAGATGCATAACGTGGAACAAGGCTTTGTGCAGCTTCTTAGCTTATTTTTACTAGGTCAATATTTAGCAAGTTAGTGACCCCATGCAGCTGCTAATTTTACTTTTAATTTTTAGCACTCATTTTAATATTATTTTTTCACAAAAAATTTGAGAGAAAATTTTGATGATAACAGAGAAAACTTAGAGGGAAATAAATTTATGAAGACATCTAGCAGTTTTTTTCAATAAACAACTGCTGCTTATTTTAACTGTAACCTTTTTCTTCATAGCTTACTTTAATTTCCTATTTCCTACGCAATAACTGCTACACAAAAATAGAAAAAGATTTTGTATTATATCCCTTCTAAACAATTTCCATTTTCCATAAGAACTGAAACTGATAAAATTGAAGTTCAAAATGCACTTAAACAGCTGCATAAAACATGGGGTCATCTTTGAATGCCTCGACTTCCAGCGTATAACCATCGATCAGATGTCAAATTTATTAGAAAAAAGAAGATTTTGATTGCATCCATATACGACTGACAAGTGACTCTCTGGATGACAAAAAGGCTGCTACAAGTCAACATCACAAGCAGAAGTTAACCTGGACTTTATTAGGTTTTGTTTTCTTCCAATCTTCCTCACCTTCCTTTATCTTCTCCTCTATCTCGATTTTTTATTTCCACATCATCTACTCGAGTCTTGTCAACCATTCCAATCCACCTGCAGATAAAATATCAAACAGCCAGCATGTTAATCATTCAGGCCCTGGGGTATTTCAAAAAAATTCAAATAACAAGCAACCCGTTGTTTGATTATTTTTGGACCTCCAAAAGAAAAATTAAAAAATGTGATAAATATGCTGCATAAACAGCTTAGAAATATCCCCAAGACATGTAAGGTTAGACTTGTGGAACCACGTATTCAATTTGGCAAGGATAAACGATAAATTTGAAGTTGTTGAAGATCTTTTATAATAACAGCCTCCATTACTAGAATGTGAAGAGTTTTCCCTTTCACACGAGACCATTTTCTACACATTTCAAGCACCAATTATCCTTTTGAAAGAAAACATATTTCTTGGAGATTGGCCAAATTGCCGAATATCATTTGCATTTAGGAATTCAGTCCCTTTAATGGAAAAAATAATGATTTCATTTGTGCAAGATTAAATTGTCAATGTATTTGGGGGTTGACCCCACAATGCAACGGCAAAAGTTGGCTGTTGCAAGCCGTGTTGATACAGCGTCCCAGGTTGCAAAAAGGAGGCCGTGCTTGGGGAGTTATATGGTGGTGCGAGCTAGTCAGTGTTCATGCGGACTTGGTTGGTGGTTTCGGGGAGAGGTCCCCCAGATTGTAGCCACACTGGTTCGTAGCTCCAGTCAAAAGTGAATTGTTACCAATCAAAAATAAAATTGTCAACATATTTTATTTTTAATCCTTCAATGAAAAATTGGAACCAATCTTTTCGTCTCATTATCCTCAAATTTAAGAACTTTTGTATTCCCCTGAGCATTTGAATTTAAAGAAATTCTTATAAGCAGCCTTATGCATGAAGCTGTGAAATATATTTATAATCAGTTTTACCGATCAACTCAACTAGATGTCACAGTTACTCTGCAAAATATTCAAAACCTTGAAATTTTCAAATATTGAACACATTTTAACAATGTAGAGATAATGGCGTACTAAAATCAACTTTACAAAAGACAGAAATTAGCACAAAATAAACTTGGGCATTGGGCTTATATAAAGATGTTCATCTACTCCTCAACAAAGTCTGTACTATTACCATTTTTTTAGGGTTTAAAATCCTTTTCTGCATCCATTCTACCATTGTTAATCACCACTTATTTCTATCTAATAAAACTCAAGGCAGGATCTGGGTGCTCAGCTGCTCTTATTTGCCTATAACTAAATCTTAAAGATAATTATAAAATAAACAGATAGCAAAAAAAATCACACATAATTGTTCAGAATAAAGGAACTTACATAAAAATATGTCTAGTGTCATAATTGGAGGGATAAGCCAGCAGCTACAAGACACATCAGACGCTGATTTCAGCCTGAGCTTTGCTTTATAATCCTTTTCTGCATCCATTCTACCATTGTTAGTCACCACTTATTTCTATCTAATAAAACTCAAGGCAGGATTGGGTGCTCAGCTGCTCTAATTTGCCTATAACTAAATCTTAAAGACAATTATAAAATAAACAGATAGCCAAAAAATCACAATAAGAGTTCGAATAAAGGAACTTACATAAATCTATGTCTCACATCATATTTGGAGGGATAAGCCAGCAGCTACAAGACACATCAGGCGCTGATTTCAGCCTGAGCTTTGATTTTAATCTAATGTTCCTCGCTTTCTTTTACCTTTTCTTCCATCTCGCCATTTGTTTGTTCTCCTCACTTAATGTCTCGCAAATCCATTTGAAAATAAATGATTACACAGTTGGCACAGTATTTATTATTTGAAGGAAAAACTTCATATAACAAACAACCTGCCGGTTGTTTATTCCTGAACTTCCAAAAATCTGTGATGAATAATTCTTCACTTACAAATTGTAAGTTGTGTGAGACTCATAAAATCACATCTCCATCCTTGCAATGAGAAACAATCTAGATGAAAATATTGAATATTTTTCAGAATATTTATTTTCTCTTGTAGAATGCCAGATATCACCCTCCATTGTGGGAATGTTCAAAATTTTATTTTCACAAGCCAAAACTGATGTCTTCAGAAGTATTCAACCTGTCAACATCATTTACATTGATTCACTATCTTTACTGGATAGTGAGAATAAATATGATCTCATCTTTACCGGATAGTGAGAATAAATATGATCTCATTGTCTAACATCAAATTGCAAACATATTTTACATTCTAATATTCAATCCCTTCAATAGATAATGAAAACCAATTTTATCTGCTCTGTACTCAAACTCAAACTTTGGTATTTCCAACTCTTGTACCCATTCTTTTTTTATCAAGATTGGAGAAATATTTAAGTTCACTTATCCACTGAAGTAGATCCTCAAGGAAATTTGAGTTCACTTATCCATTCTAATAAATATTGATTGACATTTAAATCACTTATTCACGAAGATAGAAGATGCAATATTCTTCAATAAATTCAAGACTTTGAGGAGTTTTAACGAGACAACACATTTTGGCAAAATATAGATGATAGTGCTGCTAAAACTCAACTCTTAAAGTCAAAAATTTAAAAATAATTTTACAATGGCATCAAGATTATCAGATTATTGCATCCATGGATAGTGTCTAGCACTGAAACTCTCTATAATTCTGTCAAACCCATTTCAAGTTGATGTATATTATTTAACCCAATATCAAACTGTTATTTTTCATTTCACTGTGGCATAAAACCTTCAGCTATCCACACATACGTGAAATGATATATAACACAACAAGATTTGAGATAAGGAAAAAGAGTGTAACAGGCCAAAAACATTCACGATCTTAAGACCATCAGACATATGGGATACTTCTGCTCCCAAAATAATCTGTGAACTCTATTAATGGCGAGTGGTAACTTACCACATTCCTGTGTAACCTAATGGAATATGTTTCCCGATTCGCCCGTTCCCACAAGGGCAACAATCTGTTTAGTTCAGCCGTCTTGTGCTCCACGATAACGCCCATTTCCTGCTGCCATTCTTCCACACAGATCTTGAGCTCTTATTTGATTTGCAACTTGCAGATAACCCCAAAAACGTATGATCTTCTTCTCCAACCATTCAGAGACACCTTTCAAGGTGAGCAACAGTGTTGCTCGATCAAATACTTGCCGATCGACGGCAAACCTTGATGCCATCTTTTAACAGAAATTACCCATGGATACAAAAACTACAATACGATTACAGCAGTCGTGATTTGTAGACAAAGAACAGAAAAGGATCAAATCTGATCCTGTAGGGTTTCCCGCGTTTGAGATAAAAGTAAATAAAATTGAAGCTTACAGTAATTATTAACTTGAGGGTTTGGTTTACGTATGGCTTTAAGGTTTTTAGGTCATGTTAATCAAATTAAGATGTTTAGGTTTGTCAAATTAGTTTTGTTATTATTAATATTTTTAACAATTAGTTAAAGCTTTAAAAATTAAGTGATTGATGTAATATCTTATATGATTGGGATCGAAATAACTTAGTCTAATTGATTATTATGTGAGATATTTTTATTCATAGCTCTTTTTATTTAATAGTTTAGATGTTGTAGAAGTCACGAGCATCAAATCTATTATATGATGCAATATGATTCAACTAACATGGATACATTCATTCACTAAACAAGTGATAAGTAAATACATTGATACATTCATTCACCAAAGACATGATAAGTATATTATTTTTAAGGTCTTTTATACATGTTTTAAATTTATATTTTAGAGCTCTTCAAAGTGAAATTGCTACCTATGACTTTCATAAGTTATATAGACAACTAAAACTACCACTTGCATAGGAGCTCGAATGTGAGGTGAAGAGCATAAATATATGTTAACAACATAAAAATAAAGTATGAACAAATATAGATTTATGCATGCATATTAGTATATAATATAATTTTGTACAAGATTTTTTAAATCCTTTCATTGTTTAGCGACAAATTCATTCTTCTACAACCACAACACTAGTACATCTACACACAACTACAACACCAGTACATCTACATAAAAAAAACTCTTGAATTTTAAATTGGTGTTCTTCGATAAATTGCCTGTAATGGTTGGCTACATTCCTCACATGATTTTTCATTCTCCATTCCATATGATTTATCCATATGACTATAAATTAGACATTTAAAACAAAAACAAAAACAACCATTTCTTATCTTGCAAGTCTCACTACTCACTATGGAAAAGGATTTCTTACTATTGTTTCAGCAAACTATTTCTTTATTTTCTTGAATGGTGAATAAATGGAATATTTTCTTGCACATTTGTTCATCTATAAAAAATCTATTTACTTGATAGATGTATGTTTTTTTTTGTGCTTTCTTCATCTTTGGATTTTGGTTTGGTTGTTTTCAGTCTATGAAATACATAACAACAAAAGTCTAAATCTTTCATGTGTTTGCACTCAATACAAACAAAAAAAAGAAGGAAGGAGTCGCAAATAGGCGACTATTAGTGTAACTAGTCTTTATGACTTCATTTTTCCTTAAGAAAACGTTGTAGAAATTTACTTATTTTTTGTTTCTAAATATGCATCTTATTATGTCCTTTGTAGGCACCATTTTCTATATGATTGGCATGGTAGTTAATAAGGATTGTATGGTTGTTGTGAGTGATGCCAAAGCTTCCAATGGGGGGAAGTTCAAATTTTACATGATTTTGATTTGAAGTGTTATAATGTAGCATTCAATTGTATAGTTCCTTACATAACTTCTTGCTTAGTTATAAGTAGTGTGATCACTTGATCCATTAGATTGGGTGACCTTAGCTTTACTAGTTCCACTACTGCCTTTTGCTTCCTTCTTTCTCCAAGTTTGATTCATCCCGTTCTGTGTTTGTTCTATATCAACTTTGCCTTTTCATTTGAATTGTTCATTGCTAGGTGTTGATGCTTGGGTCCTGCAGTTCTTGCTTGCATGTCCAATCTTATGACAACTAAAACAAACCAAAATTTTATTCATCTAACTCTTGTATTTGCCTCTAAAATGTGTCCTAATGTAGTTTCCTGCAATATGACCATATTCACCACAATAATGGTAGCTTTACAATGTGTTATAATCCTAGTTATAGGATTTACCTTGTTCGGATGCATTAGCTTGTTTCTTGGTTGTCCAATTAGGTTTTGTCTTTGATTTGCATGCTTGAGCTTTATGTCCATACTTCTAATAGTTGTAGCAAATGACCTTCAAGTCTAGGTGCAACTAGTGTATTGCTAACCTTAAACTTGCATTCATGTGCTCGGTGTCCTTGCTTCTTGCAGTTAAAACAGTGTCCATTGAATTTAGGTTTAGGATTTTGCTTACCATTCTTGCTTCTACAAATATTTGTTGTATGTCCTGGCTTACCACAATGATAGCATGTAGGTTTGTTCTTTGCCTTTGCATTTCTTTTCTCTCCACTCTTTGATGATTCTCCTTCCTCAGATAGGTGCTTGGTATAGCCTAGACCAAATGTATCATGTGGTCTTCTTTGTGATCTCATCTACTCTTCATAATATCTCATAGCTTCTTTAGGTTTGTTCAACCTTTCAATGAATTCATTTTCATGTTTTAGTTCATTCTTCAAATGCTCATTCTCAAATTTTAGATTAGCAATCTCCACATCCATTATATTGAACTCTTGAGTTGTAAGGAGCAATTTGCTGGTTGTATCAAACTGATTTTGAGTAAGCATTTTCACTTCATTTTTCTTGTCATCAAGTCTTGTAGATATATGATATTTATCCTCTTCATCTTTTTTTTTATGCTCGATTACTTCACACAATCTTACTCACTAGATTTCATTTTCTCTCATTACTATTCTTACCTCTTCATTCAATGTGTTGTTTGTTTCCAATAGGTTTGATATTGTTGCATCACTTTCACTGGAACTATCATTGTCAAGTAGTCCTTCAGTGTCTTCTTCTTGATATAGAGTGTCATTCTATTGGATAGCCAATTATTTTCTTCTCTTCAAGGATTTCTTGAACTCCTCTCATGTTGTTTCAAGTTGTTGTAGTATGATGTATATGTCAAGCTTTTGATTCTCAATGATCTTTCCCAACTTGTAAGTCTTCATCTCTAAGATCTCAACTCTCAAGTTGTTAGACTTCTTCTAAGAGAACAAAGCTCTAATACCAATTATTGGAAGTCCATTGTGAAAGTGAGATACTAAGATGGGGGGGAGGGGGGAATCATGATCTATTAAACTTTTAACTCTTTGAAACAAATCAAATGTATTCACAATTAACCCATCTCATATCAACATCATGAATCATATAACCATAAGTTGATGTAAGTCTAAGGAGTTAGCTTACTTAGTCATTATCTTCTCCAAGACTTGCTCAAGATTTCTCTTAGCCTATTAGGGTTCACTTTAATACCCTAACATCTAGAGGATCTCTATCCTATCCTCTAACTACCCACTACCTAGTTACACCAACGATTTTTGCTTCTTCCTTCACCGAGTGCCTCTACAAACCAATTGGCCAACTTTAATTCTTGATCCATCTTGTTCATTTCCACAAGTACATGAAGTTAGAGGTTCATACATGAGATGTTAGACTTATCCTAGGCTTCTAGACTCAAATCCCACAAGTTTTCCTCAAGTTCTTTGCATCTACACAAAAACTGTCAAAAATAGGCCTAATTGAATTAGCCCTCCTACTTGGTTTTGGACCATAACTCTAAATTTGTCTCAACAATGTAAAAAATTATGAATTCGACTGCCCTTTTGGAAAACCTAAAGGATTTTTTGGGTCTTGGGTCTCCAAGCCATCCATACACCTGAAAGCAATTTTTATGCCTATAATCAAGGGTTTCACATTGAGAGTGACAATGATGACCAAGGTCTAAACATACCCTTAACCGAACTTGTTTTGAAACTTTATCCTCTTGCATAAAGTATCACTACTCACCCCTCTCCATTCTGCAACTCATGGTTTGAAGTATCTAACACATTTAAACCTCCAAAAGCTTCTTGCCAATATTGTGATTGCCTAATCAAGTGATTGTGACTTGCATAGGCCATCACATTAAAAATGGTTAACCAGCACTCCAAGGCCCAAAAATTTATGTACATAATTTAAATAGGCTCCACTTCCATTCCCCTTAAGCTCATAATTAATCCACGGTAGGAACTCATGGGGGAGCCATTTTTGCAAAAACTACAAAGACTGGAACAACACATAGTCTGCTTACAAAAGATTTTCGAAAGCTAATCAAATGAACTTCTACAACCTAGTAATCTGAAACAAAAAGAACTATAAAAGCATGAAATTCAATAATCCAATGCAAAAGATCAAACTTCAATCAATTATTGTGATCATGCAATCTAAAACATATAAAATTGTCAAAATTGGGGCTGAATTTATGGATTCCACTATCAAAACTTCTTCCTTACAACTTCCAACCTCTAAAATGAGTGTATTTATATGGTTTACCAAGAGGTTTCATGAATTTATATTAACTATCAACCTCAGATCCATGACATGTTCATTTCTTGCTCAAATGTTGTCAAGCAACTTTTCAAAGTTGCTGACAACTTTTGCATTTTTGCACTTTTTAAACATCTATCACTTGGAACCTTCCAAGTAGGTCTAACATGGTCCATCTATGATTTCTAGACATGATTTAGATTTTATAGCATCAACACACAAATGTTTGACCACTTTTCCCCATTTGACAACTTTGTCAAGATTTGACATCTTTCTCATCTTTTGCTCCAAATGGTATGTAGGATCTCCAATCCATGGACGGGGATGTAAAAACATCATGGAGGAAAATATAGGTTAAAAAGCACACCTTCCATAGGATTTCATGGTCTAAGACCCATAATCACTAGCAATCCTAACACAAGAAACATTAAGCATGCAGAGACAAACCACCTAGAGTGAATTGAACCTAGTTAACTCCACCTAAGAACAAACTCAACCATGAAAAATTCACACTCCTGACTTGGCTAGATTCTGTACATGCCAAAATCAAAACTAGAAATCAAAACAAAGAGCTTTGATTTGGTGCTCTTGCACCATAAGCTAAAATAGATCTAACTATTCATCAAATCCATGAACATGAAAGTAAATGTAAACACATAGCACTAAAGATTTGGTTACCTAGAAACCCTCCAAGGCGAAGGTAAAACTAGGGTGGGGATGACACCCACAAATATTCGCTACTGTAGCAATAAAGTGAGCTTGTTAAGACTACAATGTTTGATCACTTCTAGTGATCTACATTGCGAGGGGCCTGCCCTACTAAGAGCTTACAAGACTTATTGAGTCTACCTTGATTAAAGGATTTGAACTTACAACTAAGTAAGCACTTTGTTAGGATATTTGAATGGGCCTATTAGGACCACTCTATTAAGAGATTTACCCTGATTCACTGGCTAGAATGTATCAGTACATGATCCTTTAGTTAGCACTCTGATGCTAGACTATGAATCCCCTCTTTCTCATTTTTATTTGATATCCTTATCTAATAAAATATGTTATGTCCTTCATTGCTAGGTTGCTTTGTCTAATCTATGCTTCTACTCATCAAACATGGCCTTCCTTTTCTCATACACTTGTCTCTTCAATATCTCCTTTGTTTCTCACATGCATTCATTAATTTAGGTTTTGGACCTTCCTTAAATAAACATTTGGAGAAGATTCTAGATCATGATCAATGATCCATATTTCTCCCTTTCGTCGCTTAGTCCTTCCAATTTTTTGATTGGTTACACTTCCTTCATAGGGATTAATGACCTCTTGCAAAATGTTGGAACAAATCCTTGGTTATCTCTATGATTCTTAAATTGTATATAGAAGTCAACCAAAATAGTTTACATAAGTGGTTATTCCATCACAAAAACATATGCCAAAACTGGTTTACTCGATACTTGAATACCCTAATGCTTAGCCACAACTAATACTTATGTTGTCCCTCGACTTTTGTATGCTCGACAATAATTGTGTGATTCGGCATGAACTGACTATGCTTAGCTCTGCATCTGTTGACTTTTTATTTACTCAACATAAACTGGCTCTTAGTCCATACTATGGTGCTCAAAAACCTAAGACTTGCTTAGCTCAGACTAAAATGTAAACAAGTCCATAATCACTCAGCCTTCATAGGATGACTCAGTCATAGTGATGACTGGCCAACTCTGCCTAGGAAATGACTAAGTGTTTGACACTAAAAGGCAACATGAATTGAAGATCAACACTACATTGATGATCAAATTCAATATGATTTTACATTTGCAAGATCGGTTGAATGGTTTCACGTTAATTTGAAAATATTCCAAAATATTATGGATGTTTGGTAGCCTGTAATATTTTTAATAAAACTAGATCAATCATCTTTTATAATCTACTTTACAACATAGAAGATGAATTCTTGTGTAAAACATGTTTTGAGTGAAAATCCTAATAAATATTTTCATGAGCATATAGGATTCATCATTCTCTCTGAAATTCCCTTCATTCAATGAAATTCCCTTCATTCTCCTACATACAAATAAAAATAAATATACACAAATTAATATTTCTTTTAAATATTATTTTATTTTACTTTTAACAAAATGTACCATATCCCTTGTGTATCTCTATATCAATGTATTCTCTTAAAAATATGCTTACAACAAAACCTTCCATTACATATTTACATTCCTTAAAAAAATCATGAAGTGAATACAATAATTATTTTGTACCATAAAACAAAACATCCATGCAATCTTTTTTTTTCCATTAAATTCACAACATCATGGGCATCATTACACAAATACCTTATGTCATATGTAAAGGATAAATATGCAAGAAAAGATTTTACAAAGTTTATATAGGATGTAACTATCCTCCATACAAAAGAAAAAATGATGAAGGGGAGCGAGCAAGGGAGCGGGCAGGGGAGAGATCGGGAAGTGCATGTTCAAATTTCAAACCTGGCGTCGAGTGGGAAATCTCAGGGGGGTGGATCTCAGAAACTAGGTACGCAGGATGGGATCTAGGCTAACTATGGAGAGGTGGAGTCTGGGGATGGGGACCCACGTGCAGATGGTGGAACCCAGCAAAAGCCAAAAACACAATCCAAGGTGGACAGACTAGGGAATTTCCTAGTGAAATGGGCCTCACTCTTTGGTGTTAAGCCTTCGGGTAAGTCCTCTTTCCCTCTGGTTAAGGTTGTGTCAAGTCTGGAAAAGGGATCGTGCACAATTGCCATTCCAGACGAAATCATTGACCACAATATTGCTACAATGGCTTCCACACTTCTGGGGAAGTTTATGGGTCAGAGATTGAACATCGATGTTGTTCGATCCTTCACATTGAAGAAATGGAGTCTAAAAGGGCAGGTCAGTGTTACTGCTATGGCAAAGAGATTTCTTTCTTTTGAATTCACCTGTAAAGTGGATATGGCCGACATCCTGTGTAAAGGACCCTGGATCATTGGAAGGGCTACCTTGATGCTGCAAAAATGGTCTTCTAATTTGGATTTAAATGAATCTTTCTTTTAGCAAGCTCCAGTATGGGTAAGACTCCCTGAGTTGTCCTTGGAATTCTGGAGTGAGGATGTTTTTATGGGTGTGGCCAGTTCTTTTGGAGAGCTTCTCTCCATAGACCCAACTACTGCTTCTAAGAGCAGGCTGACCTATGCAAGGATCTATATAGGTGTAAGGGAAGGGGATGAAATGCCTAAAGTGGTGTGCTTTCAGTCAAAACTTGACACGCATATTCAGCAGTTGGATTATGAGAGTGTCCCTTTTGGATGTTTTCATTGTTTTAAGACAGGCCATAAGGTTTTTCAATGCCCAAAAGCAAAGTCAGTTCAGAAGAAGAAGAATCCCTCTATTGCTTCTCTCTTCAAGGTCAAGAAAGTATGGAAAATAAAGACCACCAACTAGGGCCAGAAGGGTCCTCTTTCGGTGAATCAGAAGGTAGCAGAAGCTTCAAAGAAGGTAAATCATTTGCAACCCTCTGATTCCACTCTGCCTCTGGGCACAGATGGAAAGACTGTTCCTTAGGTTGAGTTGTCGAAGACAACTTTGAACTCCTCTCTAGTCATTAGGGAGTGGCAAATGATTATTGTTCATCCCCAACTGATTGAGGGTGCTCTAACTAAGGGAAGGTTGGATCCTCATGTGATCTCAGGAGATGAGGAAGGCAAGGAAGCCCCACAGCAGGCTGTTCAAGAGGCTTTGATGTTAAGCTCACCACTTTCTGTGGTTAGGTTTGACCTGGCTTCCATTGAGGTGGAGAAGGATAGAGTTAATAGGGATATTATCATCTATCAAGATCCAGAGGAAAATCTTGTTTCCTCCATAGCTAGAGGGACCAGCACGGGAAAGTTGGATGTTTTGGTGAAGGAATTGGACCAATGGGAGTATCTTCCAACAAACCCAAAGATTGCTCTTAAGGCTTCTAGGTCATTGAATTTTGGCATGGAGAGTGAAGTTATTCTATCCCTTAAGCCTAGGAAGAAAAATGTGAGAGAACCTTCTTTGGCTTCTCTGATGGAGACTAGAAGCAGTTGCAAATCAGATGTGGGCTCAGCGGCCAAAAGAGGCAGAAAATCAAAGAAGGAAGCTAGAGAGGAGGAGACTAGAAGAAGCTTGGCGAATGGGCGCTAGAGAACTCTTTAGGAGTGTTCCAAGAATTAATCATGAAGATCATACCATGGAATATTAGGGGCCTTAATGGAGCCCATAAGCAAGAAATTATCAGGAACTTGATCAGAGATCAGAGACCAGACATTTTGATGATCTAGGATACTAAGATGAAAAAGGACTTTTTGGGGAAGATTAAGTTTAGAAACTTGATGAGTGGGGAGGCTTCAGACTCTGATGGTGCCTCTAGGGGACTGCTGACCCTTTTTAACACCAAAATTTTTAGAATGGAATTTGCTTACAATGAAGGTAATATTCTTTTGTGTAAAGTTTTTCATATCCCTTCCAATGATAGCTAGTTCTTGCTAAATTTATATGCTCCCAACAATAAGAGAGAAAGAAAGAATTACTGGACTAGAGCTCAGAGTCTGGTGCAGAGTAGCAATTTAAAGAAATGAATTATTATGGGTGACTTTAACACTCCTTTGTTGGATGAGGAGAAGAGGGGAGGTTTGCCTCCGGACTAGGAAAGTAAAAATGACCTTTCAAACTTCATTAATGGTCTAGCTTTTTTGGATATGGACCTCATGGGAGGTGCCTTTGCTTGGTCAAATAAACGCATTGGTTAGGAATGTATTCAAGTCAGATTGGAGAGAGCTCTTATCGCTCCCGACTGGCTGCAGTCTTCCTCTTGCAAATTAGCTCTTTTGCCCAGAGTGGGTTTTAAGCAATCCCCTATTTCCCATTCAGTTGTTCCTTTAGGCCCCAAAAGGCCTCCCCCTTTTCATTTTGAAAAATTGTGGACCTCCCACCCTGATCTTTTAGACAAGATTAAGCTTTGGTGGAGTATTGATGTGGAAGGCATAGCTATGTACAGGGTAGCCAAAAAACTAAACAACGTTAAAAGGATGGTTAAAGCTTGGAACAAGTCTAATTTTGGCCACATATTTTTTGAGAAGGAAGTCTTATCTAACAATCTTTCTTCTATCCAAGCCTCAATTCAGGAGGATGGGTATGACGAGTTAAATAGGGAGGTTGAGCTGTCTATACTTTCAGATTTACACAATATTATTAGTAAAGAGGAGAAGTTCTGGAGACAAAAATCAAGGGTTAACTGGCTCAAAGAGGGAGACTAGAATATGAAGTTTTTTCATCTTACTACTCTAAAACATCATGCTAATAACAGAATCACAGGTTTAAAGAAAGGTCAGGGAACACTGACCAAGGATGAGGAAATCTCTACTGAGGCTGTTTCTTTCTTCTCCTCCCTATTGTCTTGGGATCCTATGTTATCCAAAGTGGATTAGGATGACATTGTTTCCTGCATCCCTCAAATCATCCTTCCTCACCATAATAAACTGCTCCAAGCCATTCCCTCTGATTCAGAAGTTGAAGAAGCTCTCTTCTCTCTGTCGGTAGATAAATCTCTTGGCCCTAATGGTTTCCCTTCTTTCTTTTTCCAATTGTTTTGGCCTATTTTGATGAAGGATGTGGTGAAGGCTATTTAGGAATTCTTTGGGGCTAGAAGCATTCTCAAGGAGATTAACTCTAATTTTTTAGTTCTCGTTCCTAAAGTTCCTAGAGCCAATTCCTTGGACAAGTTTAGACCAATTAGTCTTTGCAATTCTTTTTACAAGATCATTTCGAACGTTCTTACTTCCAGGTTGCTCAAACTCCTCCCTTTGATTATTTCTCAACAACAAACTAGTTTTGTCTCAAGCAGACAAATTTTAGACTCCATAATGATGGTGCATGAAGTGATTCACTCTATGGAAGCTGGAAAAAAGGAAGGGATGTTACTTAAATTGGACCTCTCAGAAGCCTATGACAGGGTTGACTGGTCTTTCCTAGATATGGTGCTTAAGGCTTTTGGGTTTGATGACAAAACTTGTAAGCTAATCTCTCAGCTAGTTACTACTTCCTCACTTGCTGTCTTAGTCAATGGATCCCCCTCTGATTTTTTCAAACCTTCTTGCGGTCTTCGTCAGGGGATCCTCTCTCGCTTATTCTATTCACAATCTTGGCGAAATGCATAGGCAAACTTATAGAGAAGAATAAGAAGGAAGGGAGAATCAAAAGTTTTAAACCTTCTTCTAAAAGTGCCCCTTTTACGCATCAACAATTTGTTGATGATACTATAATGGGAGGGGAGGCTTCTATTAAGGAGGCAAAGGCAATAAAGGACATCTTGGATATCTACTCTAGAGGGTCGGGATAGTCCATCAACTGGGAAAAGAGTTATGTTTTCTTTATCAACACTCCTGAGGACAGACATAAGAAAATCTCCAAAATTCTAGGATGTAGTGTGGGGAAGCTTCCCTCTACCTATCTTGGGCTTCCTTTGGGGATGAATCCTCTTGATTGTTTTTGGAATGACATTATGGACAGATTCAGTAAGAAGCTGGTTAGTTGGAAAGGGGCCTCTCTTAGCCAAGATGGAAAATGCCAACTAGTTAAATCCACCCTTCAGAACTTGCCTGTTTATGCTTTGAGCCTTTTTGTGATCCCTGGGAAATTTGCCGAGAGGATGGAAAAAATTTAGAGAGACTTCTTATGGACGGGGGCTAAAAAGAATAAAAGGTATCCTCTCATTGCTTGGGAAAAAGTTTGCCTCCCCAAGAAATATGGAGGTCTAGGCATCAGGAAGCTTATTCACCTCAACAAGACTCTTTTGGCTAAGCAAATATGGTGTATCTTCAGTAGCACAGGGGAATGGAGAGACATTATGGAAAAAAAGTATATAAAGAGGCCCTCTAAACACTTTACCCTCTTTAGCGAAGATATCCCAAGAGGTTTCGTTATTTGGAATGGTTTTTTAAAAGCCAGGGACGTGGCAAATTCTAAAGTCTCTTGGAAATTGGGAAATGGGGAGGATATCCAGTTCTGGTCTGATAACTGGCTTATTCAGGGCCCTCTATGAACAACCCCAGTTATGAGGTCTCGGTGAATGACTGCATCAACGATTTTGGGCAGAAAGTTAGTAACTATAGGAACGACCAGAGATGGATAGACCTATCTGTCATCTCCGAAGATCTTAATCCTATCATGATATTGCTAAAATCTACGGCCCTAAATAACAACAGGGATGAATTGGTCTGGGGAGATAACGCCAATGGGATATATACTACTGCCTCTGGGTATTCGGCCCTTTGGAGATTAAATGAGATTCCTCCTTGGTTGAGGGCTTGGCTTCTTGGCCTCATTCCAAAAATTAATATGTTCTATTGGCTGGCTCTACATGACAAAATCCTCACCCATGATAACCTCATTAAAAGAGGTCATATTATGCCTAGTAGATGTGTGTTATGTAAAGATCAAACGGAGATTGGTAATCATTTGTTCATTCATTGCTCTTTCTCTAGGGAGGTTTGGGTTTTCCTAACCCAGGACTTGGGCTTCAGCTGGTGTGTGCCTTTTAACCTTCTGGATTTCTTCTATCAATGGAAATGCATGTTCAATAGGTTTGATTTGCAGGAATTAAGTTCCTGGATCCTGCCTCATTTCTGTTGGAGCATCTGGAAGGAGAGAAATAACATAATCTTCAGAGATAAAGAGGAGCCGACTATAGTGATAGGAAAGAAAATATTTGCAAACATTAAGGAAAACTATTTAGTGAGGAAAGGGGGAGATATAGAATCAGGTGGCAGAAAAAAGGAGAAGGCAAAAGATAGAAAGACAAAAAGACAAGAAGCCAAATGGCTTCTCCCCCCAAAAGGATGGCATAAAGCCAACTTTGACGGAGCATCCAAGGGAAATCTTGGCTCCTCAAGAAGTGGAGGCATAATAAGGAATGAAAATGGCAATGGTATTGCGGCTTTTTCCCTACTACTAGGATTTCAAACCAACCACTTTGTGGAAGCAAATGCTGCGTGTAATGCTATCAAACTGACGTTTGAAATTGGAGTTACTAACCTTTGGCTTGAAGGGGATTCGAACAACATTATAAATTTTATTAATGGCAACTCTCAGCCATCATGGTCGATTATAAATCTTATTGATGAGACACGTGAGACTCTTGCCAAATTCGGTAGAGGCCATGTCACTCATATTTTTAGGGAAGCTAACCTGGTTGCTGACAGGTTTGCTAATATAGGGGTCGGCGCAAACCAAATTATGACATGGCATCCTGAAAATATTTTGCCAGAGGATGTCAAAAGCATGATCAAATTGGACAAGATCTAAGGAAGTACGGAGAAGATCAATGTGCAATTATGAGTATGAATGGATCAAGGGGAAAGGGTACTTCCCAAAAAGGTAGCATGGGAAATCATAATTGTTGTAATTTAATATAAACTTTTCGACACACTTTTTGGGTCATTTTTTGCATTTGCAATAGGAGCAACAGAAAGGTTATTTCTTTTTGTATTCTACTCAAACAAAGAGGTTCCTATCAGTCATAGTGCGAGGTGCATATGAGAATTGAGGGTGCGCGGAGTGCAGATATGGTAGGTGAAAGGTGCAGAAAGGAGCCGGTTGGTGAAATAGAGAAATGGAGTAGGGAAAAAGTTTGGGAGTAGTTGGATCAGGGCGAGATTACCAGATACATTGCGAAACTACATGGTTTTGATCAGGAGGTGACCAATAGTATGGTTGGTTCATGGAAGGACGATAGAGTTAAGGTGAATGGGGTTTCTTTCATGATTACTGAGGAGGTGATATCGACTATTTCTGAAATCTTGATTGAGGGTTTTAAGTTTTTTAGGGACAAGAAGCTCTCAGCTAACGCTGTGCGGGATTTTGTGAAGGATATGAAAGAATCGAAAGCCCTGAAGAAGATTGACACGTACTATGTTCTTGATACCATGAGGAAACTATGGAGGTATGTTCTGAGAGCTATAATCGAGTACATTACTCTCGACCCTAGGTTTGATCAGGCTCATACCCACCACTTTGTTCTTTTGAATCATTTTCGGCATAGTTGTAAAATTTCTTTTCCTTTTTACTTGTTAACTTCCATGAGCAAGGTGGTGGTTAGCTTCAAAAAGAAGCCCACTGATAACCCCACTCTGCATGAGGGGCTCTTGTTGCTCATTTATGAGCACTTTAAGGCTCAGACTATAAGCAATGCCCCCGCTCAGACTGAGAATGTGACCTCTGGAAGCTCCAACTTCTCTTTAGACTCATATGATATTCAGAACTTTAGCTCTGAGGATGGCAAGATTTCTTCCACTGTTAAAATTGTCACCCTTTAGGTCAAGAATTCGCCTTCTTCCATTACCCCAAGTAGGAAAAGCCCTAGGGCTCATGGGCAGAAGCAATCTATGAAGGATGTGAAGGTTGACAACGATGATGAGGAGGATGTGGAGATGAAAGAGGAGGAAAAGGAGATGCAAGAGGAAAATAAGGAAGACTGGGGAGGGAAGAAACACAAGAGGGAGGGTCTGGAGGATGAGAGATTGCAGCAAGAACAGGATATGTCTTCGCTGCCTCTTTCTCCTATCCATACTCGAGCCCAAATTGAGGAGCAAAAAATGGATTCTGAGACTGAGGGTGGGGAGGTACAGGTTAAAGACAGGAGGAAAGCTCGGAAAAAATTTAATGTTAGGACCTCAAAAATGGACATTTTTAGAGAGGCCATGAACCCGCAAGTTCTTGTGGAAAACCAAGAAGAGGCGCAGCTTGAAGAACTTATAGACCCAACGATTGTGACTATTTTGGATAATGCTAAGGAATCTGGGCTGAACCTCTTGAACAATGCCCACAACAGTATGATTGATAACTTCAGGTCAATCAAGTGGCTTTTCCATGAGCTGGAGGAAGTCAAAGAGCAGGTGAGTCATATGGAGGATAACAGGAATGGAGCAAATTTTGATAATAGAGACGGTAATGATGAGAGGCTTAGTCCAATGGAGAGAAGGATTAACAACCTCAAAATCTACAATCATAATCTCTCGAACCAAATGATCTCGTTGCTAAGCTCCATTAACAACAACATTATTTCTTTAATTGGCTGGATCAAAGACAAAGTTATGAAGGAAGAAGAGGAAGGAAAAGATAGGGAAAAAGCCAAACTGGTGGTTGACATTGCAAAGGACAACATCAACAATGGTCAGGACCAAGAGGATCAAAGGGCGCACTAGTAAGAGGTTGAGGAGAACCAGATGGCCTATGAGGCTGCTCAGGCCATGCAAGACATGGAGAGAAAGAACGAGGACTAATCTACTGCCTGTTCTTTTGTCTCAATCTATTTTTTGCCTTTTTGTTAGGGCTTTTGCCTTTGTCGTTTCTAAGTAGTTTCTATTCTTGGTCTTTTCTTTGAACTTTGTTTTTAGGCTGGGCCTTGGGCTTATTTTCAGCGTTTGAACTTGAACTCTTTTGGCTGGGCTTTTCACACTTATTATCAGCCTTGTTATTGTTTTAACTCTTGGGTTTCAGGGTCCCTGTAAAACTTGTTTATCTAATAAAAAACTATCCTCCATACAAAATGTATTTTTGAAAATGAAGAAAACAGAACAAAATTTCATGAAAAATTCAGCATGTGATCTTCATAATTTTTACCCCCTTAATGTAAATTCACAAAAAAAAAATTGCAAAAATTATATTTTTTCAACATTTGTTGAATTTTCTAGGAAAAAATTATTTGTCTCTTACTACATTACATTACATATGAAGATTACTAGCATGGTTCATATACTCCTTCCAAACACAACTATTTTATGGAACATTCTCCATCTACAAAATGAGAAGCCTTAATGCATTTCTGACTATTACAGGGAAACATTGTGCATAACGTTACAAATATGTTTACACAATAATAACATCCAAACTAAAAATAAAGTAAAGTCTAGCATCTTGTGAGACCTTCCGCCTTTGATTGAGATGGTATAAGCTATGTAGCATCCTTGTAGCAAGCACATAATATTGGGTACTGAAATCAACCTTGACAATAGTGGTATCATTTTTGTCAAGAAGAAACCGAGAACAAACACATCTGCTAGATATGCATCACTTGATGATATTTGAACATTGAAATCATCATACACAAATGCGACCTTGTTAGGACTTTTAGCAGTTAACTGCAAGATGATTTCAAATGTAAGATGGGTATTCTTGGTAACAATAAATTTGGGGATTTTTGATGAGCTCAATTTGAGCTCTTAGGACATGCATAAAATTCTTTACACAAAAACAACAATGACCACAAGAAAAGCCAAAATGAATGCAACAAAAATAGTCTATAGACAACATAAGCAATCCTTAATTCTCCATTTTGTAGGTTACAATGTGTATCCAAGCAAAGCAGTTCCATAAGCTTGACCATTTTTAAATTTGATTGCTCACAATGGAAGCTAGTTTATAGTAGTTAAAAATCATCAAACAAAAGAATTGTGTTCCTTATTTTCAAAAAAAATTATTGAATAGAAAGGGGGTTTTGCAGTGTCAAATAGGTTTCAAGAAAAAGCTCAAAGTGTATCTTATTTTCATGCTTCTAGTAAGACTATGCGTATTCTTTTAGCACCAGAAGCATGAATATAATATCATGAAAATTGTAGAAATATGTTATCAATAGTATATAGCTTATCAGCTAATTAGGTTACCTTTGAAACCTTTCTAACACATGGAAATAGTTTAGTTTATTCTAGGAGCTAAGAGCTATTTCCAAGTTATGGTACCAAAAGTAATTTTTTGTAACTAATTGGACCTTATCTAATTACCTATTTCAACTTCTACAAAGCAATCAAGTCATCCAATGGGAATCATCACTTTTTTTTTTATCATCAATAGTTCCTACTAATAGGTAGGATCGCTATTGCATAGGTTTAGATGTTGCTTTGTTTATTTTGGAGTGTCAATCACCTTTAGAATTTATGCAAACTTGTTTTCATATCACATTTTCAATATTCATACATTTTAAAACATTTTTAAAAAAAATCATTTCTTCATTGACTCGCATTGCAACAATCATTGAACCAAAATGATTGTTGTGATGCCACTCCCACTCGTTGCCTCTTCTCGCTTGTCATTTTCAAACTCTACCCAGATGCCTAATTAAGATCCCCTGCATCGATGGTGATGGTGGTAAAATTTTGTATGTTTTTTATTTGCCCCACATCTTGCTAGTGACAATTTTACCCTAGTTTCTTATGATGTTTCAGCTGAAATATCTTCTTGTAGCGATCCCTCTCACGTGGATGTTTTTGTAACTATTGGGTCTTTTAATTTCTCTCTTATTTTTGGTTTGTATTATGATGGGAGTTTCTCTCTTGATAAAGGTGTAGATTCATATGTGCGAGTATTGAGTGCTTTTATAAGCAATGGTCATCTTGCCTCCTTCAAGGGTTGATATGCCCTCTTATACTGGTGGAAGCATTCTTTTTGCTACTATTGTGCTCACCTCATCTAGTCTTGTAGGGCCTAGACACTCCATTGATGGTGTTTTTTCTTCATTGGGTAGGGTTAAGGGCTTTGACTAGAAACTTTCATTTACCAATGTCGATGATTTGTGCCTAGGGTTTCTGCAATGGTTATTACTGTTATGTCTACTAATTATGGATTGGTAGCTAGGTTTTTTGTTTTAAAGATAAGTGAAATTGATCCGACTATGGTTGGGGATCCTATTACTAAGTGCATTATCGCTACCCATGGCCTCTCAAATGGAACTTCAAATGCTATGATTGTAGTGAATGGTGATGGAAAAATATGGGTTTCTCATTTCCACGTGTTGTGGTTGCACAACACACACCCCATTTTCAACTTTAGAAATGGGGACCCCCTTTTTTTGGCTCAAAAAGCTTGTTTGTCAGAATAGGGTAACTTCCAAGGTGCCTAGAGGAGTGGAACTTTGTAGTTTGGGTTTAGGAGCCTA
Organism: Cupressus sempervirens; assembly: GCA_028749045.1. NCBI lineage: Eukaryota > Viridiplantae > Streptophyta > Pinopsida > Cupressales > Cupressaceae > Cupressus > Cupressus sempervirens. The sequence goes on from CM053793.1 coordinate 548,450,114, forward strand.
GTCAGTTAGCATTATTTTTAACCCCTGGCTCTAGTATATTGATGTTTATCTTTTGTGTAGTTCATCATGGCATCCTCATCATCTATAGCAAGAAAAAATTACCATGGTATTGCATGTGCATTTTCAAAACCGACACCTTGGGATATCAAATAGAAGCAGGAGTTCAAGTCTATGACAATTTTGGGATAAAAATAGGTCTAAATCATCAAAAAAATTAAAATAAGTACACAAGAGTGATCTAAAACGCCATTTGAGAAAAACCCAGAAACTATTTTCAAAGCTGAGAACTTTGATTTTTTGGTGAATTGAGCACCTTGCACAATTCCCTGAAGGTGCACAAGTCGGCAATTTGAAGATTTCGTGAATGAATTATCTCTAGAAGGTACACAAGTGTGCATTGTAATTTATGAGATGTACATAAGTTGAAGAACTCTAGAAGGTGTGCATGTGCGAAGGTGCACAGGTGCACAATTTACAAGTTTTGAAGAGCAAAGCACATTAGTGTGCAAGGTGTGCAAATAGGCCTAAATCATGAAAAAGATTTAAATAAGTATACAAGAGTGATCTAAAACCCCATTTGAGCAAAAGCCAGAAACCATTTTCAAAACTGATAACTTTGATTTTCTGGCGAATTAAGTACCTTTAACAATTCCCTAAAGGTGCACATGTGTGAAATTTGAAGATTTTGTGAATGAATTATCTCTAAAGGTGTGTAAGTGTGCATATCTAGAACATCTAGAGGCCCCCCGAGGTCCCAAATGTTACCATGGCTTCCTAGTCTTCTACAACAATTAAGATCACACTCAAACCCATGACTTTCAAGTTCTATAGAATGCCCAAGAAATCACACTTCATGATTTCCACAAGGAAGTGAGGGTGAAGTATGAAGCTTTAGACTTATTAAATCCTCAATAAATCATCTCTACCATCCAAATTTTCAAAGGGAAACATCCACACATCATTTTGGTATAAAGGAAAAGAAAATCTAGATGCTGGAAGTCAAGTTTTGAAACTTAGAATATTTTTTGGATTTTTGGGTCTGTCACCAAGGTGTGCATGTGCACTCTTCTCAAAGGTGTGTTGATTGTTTTGAAGAGGAAGCAGTGTGTCGATAGTTAATTTCCAATTTCTATTTTAGAGCATTCCATGCATCAGAAACACATTTTGACGGTACTTCAACTCCCAGAAGTGCCTAGAGAAGGCTAAGCTTCCATTTTTAGAGCTTCCCGAGACTCCCAAATCATCTTATAGCTGCATTCTTCTTATCTTATCATTCTTTTATTTTTTTAAGTCATGTAAAGGCTCATGCACCCATTAATTGATATAAACAAGGGTGGAGACCTACTTAGTACCATTTAGAGAGTCAGTTTGTATATAATTAGATTTGTTTTATTAGATTTTAGCATGAGTTGCATTTTAAGAACTCTCTCTCCTAACACAAAGGGAGGAGATGATTTCTCATAAATACATGGATGTAATATGTACTCCAAGTTGTTATTTTGTGCAATAATATATGCTATTGGTGCTCTTATCTAAGTGTAGTTATTTTTGTTAGGGTGTGTTATTTTTGTGAATGCATGTACGTGAATAATAATGGAGCCAATGGTTTTACTATTTTATTATGATTGTGTGACCTTTTAGTTCTATTGTTTGCCTTGTGTTAATGAATTTTGTTGATGTAATGAATTGGAGAAAATATCACCTATTGTTCTTGCATAGTGTCTTGTCTCGCATGAGTGCACTTTCCATGACCTTGCAATTTTATGAGACATGAAACATCTTTCAAATATTATTAAGTTCCCATCAATGATTGCATCAATGGAGTTGAGGAAGCCCTGCTCCTAATTTCATTGGTTTCCTACCCAATCTTTTCAACGATTTAACTTGCAAACGTGTTGTTACCATGTTTTATGTCTATTAGGAATTTCCCTTTGAAGTTATTTGTTTTGATTTCTCATTACCTTATCTTTGTTATTTGCTTTGCTAACACTTGGTTGAAATAGGAATTCATATAGTTGCATTGATAAATTGCATTCATCATAAAACATAAAATACCAAAAATATATCTCATTTTTGTGGTTATCTTTACAAATAACAATAGATCAAACAAATTATTCAAATTTGTTCAGAACTAGTAAAGGCTTCCTCATGAACATACACATTTATCTTCAATTGAGCAAATTTCAGTAGGTCACAAGATCGTCCGAAACCTTGGAGTTGATCCTCGATTAGCTTTTCAAGAGAGGAGTTTGAAAGAATTCATGTTGTCCATCATTGTGCAATATGGCAACTCAATAGAAGTGACACTAGAAGGAGGGCCTAAAACCATTCAACTCAAAAACCCCAAGTTGTTTAAAAATTATGCAGGTTTTAGAAGTTTGGAATTTTTTTCTCAAGACTATCATTGTGCATAGGTGCACTTTTTGAAGATATGTGCTTTTTGGAGGTGCACTTTTCTAGAATAAACACAAACTGGAAGATCTTGATCCATCGTCTCCATTTCAACAAGCTTTTAGGTCTTCACCTAGTGCACGCGATTTCTTAGAACTTAGTCATTTTTACAATCCTCGCAACGATAAAGGGATACTTAGGCTCCACCCATTCACATTACAAATTCCATCATCATCATGCACTCTACATTCTACTTCACACATTCCAATCATTATGCAACATGGCTTTCTTCAATGCCCAAAGTTCACCTTTGAACCTAACTGGTCCATTACATGTCTTGCCCAAAAATCCTATAAAGTTTTGTCCACGGTTCATCTATGCAGAATCATGAACAATAGAAGACCATATTAATTTTTTCAAGGAAATTTTTAATAGAAACCAAATTCAATAAATGGACATGGTAGGTCACATTTTCCCTTACACTTTGGGGAAATGACATTCAATTTTCCACCAGCATCAATAAGGGATTGGAACTCTTTTGAGAGCAAGTTTTTGGCACAATTCAAGGTACATATTGATCCAGCTATCCTACATCATCAATTCATCTCAATCAAGAGGGATCCACACGAGACTATTTCATAGTTTAATCATCGCTTCTCTAGGATGTATTAAAAAATGGAGTTTCCTTACACTATACCACACGAGGTTGTCATCCATATCTATTTGAGAACAATGGATTCATTCACTTCTATTTTTCTAAGAAGGCTCCCACCTAGAGACATTGATACCATTTAAAAGGTCTTCAAAGAGGTTGTTACATTCATGAAGCAGGCATATACCCATGGTGGAGGGAACTTTGTATCTTCCTTTATTTGAATAATATAGTAGGCATACCACCATTTCTTGTAGGAGCATCTACTATGCCCAATCAAATGCCCCTATTGAATCCAGTATCTTCACTGCAATAGGTTAATACTAATCCAATGAAAATAATTACATATTCAGGGTATGAGCCCCAAAAAGACTATATTCAATGAGCAAAAGACTTATCCACCTGCTAACCTTGAGAACAATATGGCTAGTGAGGTTAAGGTCATGAAGAAGATGATGTCTCTTTTATCCAATGAACTTATGAGAATAAAGTTAAATTCCTCAAGAAACCAAGGCAATTATCCAAGACAACTTGTTTCCCAAAACAATTATTCTCAAAATCATAGCATAAATTATGGCCCCTATGATAACATCAACAATGAGAATAATGGTATTATAGGTACGGGTCCAAGTGAAAATGGATATGGGTACAATGATGTTTTGAATCAGCCTCTCCAAATCATGGAGGAACAACCTTTTTAGTTTGGTGCAATGGTGTTTGAATCATATGATAAATATGTAGGAGGACAAAATGATGAAGATGATCAAGAGGAGTTTGTGTTCCCATTCAATGAAGATAAAGAGCATGGACAATTTGGGATACATTTTTATTCTAGTAATAATAAAAACACAAAAAGTTTGAAAAGTAGAGAGGAATATCTAATGGATGATGTCTCTCTATGGTTACATCCTACTCCTCCAGACATGCAGGTCTGTTATACTCCAATTCATTGTGAGGCTCCAACCAAGATTACCCTGATAGTCCAAAAGGAATTGCATGCAAAGGATGAGGTTTTGAAAAGTTCTATGGATAACATAACAATAAATTTGAAGTATCTTGGAGAAGATTAGAATCCAAACATCCTTTTGCTTCCTAACTATTGTCACCTCCATCAAAGGATTCATTTAGAGTTGGAATGTTCTAGTTGCCAAGATGTAGTGTTTAATGTGTTAGCATAGATAGATCGGCCTGTTGAAATTGTCGAAAGTAATGAAATTGTCTTTAGTTTTGATGTTGCAATAAGTGTGGATATCCAAATAAATTTTGAGGGTATTGAACATTTTGAAGTGCCAAAACTCCATGGAGTTGCGAAAATTCTCAAAGTTGTGAAAGATGATGGAAATGCAAAAGATCTAAGGTGATTGAGATTTTTTACTTGGGAAGTCATCAAGATGAAGATACCAATGCTTTCTACTGTGATATTGATTCCCCATTGGATAACGATAAGATACCTCCCTCAAAACAAGATATGTCATTAGATGAGATGGATGTAATGCTTAATTTGGTCTCAAACTTGACTAAGGAAATGTCATTTTTTGGGTATTCTACATATATATTAGACCATGCAGTAACTAAGTCATGTAGAATCCATCCATTTGGGTTCCATTCAGAAGTGAGTTGTCCGGATTTCTTGTTAGCTTGGGATATTGTAATGGAGGGTAAGTATGATTTTGAACATGCTTCTTTGGGATATGAGGTAGAAAAAACCTTAATTAATGATATTAATGAATCTTGTAATTCGAAAGGAAGGCTCACGATTGAGTTTTCTTTTCCCAAGGAGCCTAAAGGTGAAAATTCATGGTTTAAGGTTAATGATGGTTATAATAAGGACCATAAAAACAATGTTCTATCTTTTGGGTCTTGTTATGATAGTTATATTACATCATTGATGCTTGTGTTTCCATGTCCGCGTGGAGTTTTGTACCATGAGATAAGACCATCAGAAGGGGAAATTACAATGTGTGAGTGTACCCCTATGATGGGGGACTCACTAGATTAGGTGATATCTTCCCATTATCCCTCTTAGTTTGATGATTTTCAATTTGAATATGACGCTAAAGGTAAGAGAACTTGTTTTTGGATTAATCATGGCCATGGAAAGTTACCACAACTTCTGATTTTGTGTGATTTGTACCCATAATTTGAATCAAGATTGTCCAAATTTTACTTTTTTGAGTACAAAGGAAAGTCAACATTTTTTAGAACTATATGGGTTGGGTTATTACTATTGCACAAAATGAGAAATCTAGTAACAACCACCCCACATTATTTATATTTAGAGTTTTTTGCATATATGGTTTTGTTTTTATTTATTTATTTAGTCTTTTTAGTTAGGTGTTAGTTTTATTGTGTCAAGTCTATTTTGTTTGGGTTTTTTCACATTTTGCTTCTTCCTTTTTAGTCTTTATAGTCAGGAAGTTAGTGTATTTTGTTGGGCTTTTTCCCAACATGTGGTTCATCCCAACTAGTCTCGACTTTATGGAAGAGGCATTTCTTTGTCAAAGCATTCAGATGATTTTATTTCTTGTACCAACTAAAAAAAGGTGTTGCTTATAATTGTAGATGACTTCTAGTCTTAAAATTAGAATTGTAGATTAAAAGCTCTCAACACCTTACAAACTTAAGAATTGATTATCTAGGTGCTTTTTGAATCTAGGTTGATACTAGCAAGGGAAAATTGAAAACTTGTCAGTTTAGACAAAGGGTCTCTTCAAAGAACTATTGAGATCACTATTTGGCATGAGAGTTTCCTAAAAGTTCATCAAAAGAGGAATGCAAGAGTTATCAACTGAAGTACAGATCTAGAAAATAACAACAATACCTTGGCCACACGGTCTAAGCATAGTCAGGGTAGAAAAGAAAGAAAACAAGAATCACAAAGGTGTTACATCTAAACATTCTAGATGATCATAATAGGTAATCAAATATATAGGGATATGCACTCCAAAATGGCTATCCTATTTTATGAAAATGCTCCAAGGAAGAATCCAGTAGAAACACACGAGCACTATAAAGCAAGCTAAAGAAGATTACTAAAGACTCAAAATGGAAAGAATTGATAATTGGCCAAGAGCCCTCATAATGGATTCTCTCATCTGGTCAGATAATGATGGAAAATAGGTTTACGAGGATACCTGATGAATGGGCTAGTCAAGCTAAAACAATTCTCCAAGTTGCTAGATACTCATGATAGACTACACCTCGAGACATCAAAGGAAATTGATACACTAAACACACATTGAGCTAGAAATTTTGAGATTCTAAGGTTTCAACTTCCAAAAGACTTGAAGATTGCTTGAAATATTTGAAATCCAGTTGTCACTTGACAATGTTATAAGAATGATTGCTAATGAAGAAACGCCTCTATCATTTCTTCCTTTTGTTGGGGCTATTTGTTGTGGTCCCACAAAACATGCCCCATTTTTTACTTCGAAAATGGGGACCCCTTTTTTTTAAATCACAAAAGCTTGTTGGTCAAAATAGGGTATCTTCCAAGGTGTCTCGAAGAGTGGAACTTTATAGTTTAGGTTTAGGATTCTAGTCAATTAGCATCATTTTTAACCCCTCGCACTAGTATATTGATGTTTATCTCTTGCATAGGTCATCATGGAATCCTCATCATCTATAACACAAAAAAATTACCATGGTATTGCATGTGCATTTTCAAAACAGACACCTTGGGATTTCAGATAGAAGAAGTAGGAGTTAAAGTCTATGACAATGTTGGGCTAAAAATAGGTCTAAATCATCAAAAAGATCAAAATAAGTACACAAGAGTGATCTAAAACCTCATTTGAGTAAAATCCAGAAACCATTTTCAAAATTGAGAACTTTGATTTTTTTATGAATTGAGCACCTTGCACAATTCCCTGAAGGTGTGCAGGTGCGCAATTTAAAGATTTGGTAAATGAATTGTTTCTAGAAGGAGCATAGGTGCACATTGTAATTTTGAGATATGCATAAGTTGAAGAACTCCAAAAGGTGTGCATGTGCAAAGGTGCGCAAGTGTGCAATTTTACAAGTTTTGAAGAGAAAAGTACATAGGTGTGCAAATAGGCCTAAATCATCAAAAAGATCAAATTAAGTACACAAGAGTGATCTAAAAGCCCACTTGAGAAAAATCCACAAACTATTTTCAAAACTAGGAACTTTGATTTTTTGGTGAATTGAGCACTTTGCATAATTCCCTAAAGGTGTGTAGGGGTGAAGGTGCACAATTTGAAGATTTTGTGAATGAATTGTCATTAAAGGTGTGCAAGTGTGCATATCTAAAAAATCTAGAAGCCTCCTGAGGTCCTGAACATTACTAAGGCTTCCTGGTCTTCTATAGCAATTAAGTTCACACTAGAACCCATGACTTTCAAGTTCCAAGAATACCCAAGAAGTCACACTTCATGATTTCAACAGGGAAGTGAGGGTGAAGTATGAAGCTTTAGACTTATTAAAAACTCCTCAATAAATCACCTCTGTCATCCAAAATTTCAAAGGGAAACATCCACACATCATTTTGGTATAAAGGAAAAGAAAACCTAGATGTTGGAAGTCAAGTTTTGATGCAGGAGCATCCTAGGTTGCCTTGTAATCCTGCACCTTTTGTTCATTCTGCCAATTAGTGCCGAGTTCTTTGTGGATGTCGAGCATTTAGTTAGTGCCGAGCATTTAGTTGATGTCGAGTTCTTAGTTGTTGCCCAGTGATCCATTAGTTTTCAAGTGATCCTTTGATTGCCAAGTGATCCTTTGGTTGTCGAGTTCTTTGTGGTTGTTGAGTTCTCCGTGGTTGCCGAGCATTGGAGGATGTTGAGTTTGTAGTAATTGTTGAGTGATTCCTTTAGATGTTGAGTTTGTGCGGATGCAGCGTGCCAGTATTTTGTGAAGTCTTCATTTTCCAAGAGGTCTGTGTCTAGTTCCAGTTTGGGCCAACATGGTACGCATTTAATTTCGTGATGGGCATTTAATATTTATTGAGAGTTGACTTGTGGCTTGGTTATGCATTTAATGTAAGGGTTTATTAGTTGGTATTTGCATCAAGCTGACTTGTGGCCTTTCTATGCTCTAGAATCTTCTGCAAGCTATTTTGGCAAGTATTTAAAGGGGCCTTGGGTAGAGTCTTAGGCATTATGATTTAGTGACGAATTATTGCAAAAGCATGCAGATGTAGAATTTGGAAGTGTGGAGTCTTAGTTTGGAGTAGTTTGGAGATAGAAGTTTGTATTTGAGTCTGAGATTTGTTCTTCTTTGAAAGATGTATTCTTCTTTGTAATGGTCGTAACTCGGAAGGCTGTATAGTCGAACATGTTGGATGTAATCTTTTTAATTAGAATATATGAAATCTCTTATCTCTAGATCTGAATCTTGTTCCTCTTGTTCATTTTTCGCAGTGTATTTGTTTGTTGGTTTCTAGATCACCTCATTTTTGGGTACATCTGGATTAGCGCTACATCAGGTGGTATCAAAGCTCAGTTGTTCCTAAGTGTGCAAGAAGATCGCCAAAGTGTGAGGTAGTATGTACCAGGACCATGGTTGGGCAAAGTTTATTAGAGAAGGGTTTTTGGATTTCAGAAGTCCTAGCTAGTTGGTGATTTGGTGTAGGGTTGCAGACCTATGGATTTGGCCTGCACTTGTAGAGGACTTGCCATTCGATTGTTGTTTGTATGTGTAAAGATGGTTTGTGGGAGGAAAAATGAAGATCCATAATTATTTGACATGTCGAGGAAACTTGCAGTCAAAGTAGAAGCTATTGAGTTAGTGCAAGACCGTGGAAGACATCTTGATGATGTTGAGAGTGACGAGTATGATTCCTTTTGGGATGATTTACATGAAAGGATTGATAATCTGGAATAGTCTTATTTGAGTTGGCATCTGAGGATTAGAAAGAAGGTTTGTTGGCCGATTAAAAGGATTATGAAGAGAAGAAGATAGATTGTGGAAGTGCATGATGATTTCGCTAGAGTTGATAAAGTATCTTTTGGTCTTCACGAGAAGATGGATAGATCTAACATGGAAATTGCAGAGCATCTTGCTGTGCACAATGAGATTACTGAAGAGGAGAGTTTCACTTATGTTGGTAAGGATTTGGATGTTATTGTTCAAGATTATATTAATGTTGAAATGGATGTGATGGAGGACTTATTTGTTGCTGATGTTTTTGATCTAGAGTTATATGTTCATTATATTATTGATATGGATGTTTCTTGTGATAAGAAGATGGATTTAGTTGATGGTAATGTGGTTGAAGGTTTTAGAGATGTTATTGATGTGGATTTACATGGTGATGTTCTTACTGATATGGATTTGAACTTATATGTGAGATGCTGAAGGATATAGATGTTATTACTAAAGTGGATTTTGATGATATTGTTGATCTATATGTTGCTGGAAGAATGAATATACATGTTGTTTTTGTTATGTATTTACATGTTGCTACTATTATGGATCTAAGTTCATATATTGTTGTTGATCGAGTTTGTGATTTGGATGTTATTACTGATCTGGTTTTCATGTATGAGAGTGATGTTATGGATGATGGTGATGATAAGTTGCAAATGGAGCATTGTGATTTTTAGTTGAGTGAGTATATCGATTGGTTGGATGAGATTTTGATTTTTGAATGGTTGAATCATAGATGGTTGATTTTCATATTTGATCTATTCTCTTTGATGGAGTTGAAACCTTTTGTGAAGATGAAGCTATCTATAGAATTTTCTTTTGGGAGCAAAATGTGGGACACATTTTTCTATTTACCTGGGGAGTTTGATGCAGGAGCATCCTGGGTTGCCTTGTAATCCTGCACCTTTTGTTCATTCTACCAGTTGGTGTCAAATTCTTAGTGGATGTCGAGCATTTAGTTGGTGCCGAGCATTTAGTTGATGTCAAGCTCTTAGTTGTTGTCGAGTGATCCTTTGGTTGTCGAGTTCTCTATGGTTGTCGAGTTCTCCATGGTTGTCAAGCATTGGAGGGTGCCAAGTTCATAGTAGCTGCCAAGTGATTCCTTTAGATGCCGAGTTCATGTTGATGCTGAGTGCCAATATTTTGCGAAGTCTTCATTTGCCGAGTAGTCTGTGTCTGGTTCCAGTTTGGGTCGACCTAGTGCGTATTTAATTTTATGATGGGCATTTAATATTTATTGAGAGCCAATTTTTGGCTTGCTTATGCATTTGATGTAAGGGTTTATTAGTTGGTATTTGCATCAGGCTGACTTGTGGCGTTTCTATGTCCTAGAATTTTCTGTAAGCCATTTTGAAAAGTATTTAAAAAGGTCTTCGGTAGAGTCTTAGGCATTATGATTCAATGATGAATTATTGCAAAAGCATGGAGATGTAGAATTTGGAAGTGTGGAGTCTTAGTCTGGAGTAGTTTGCAGATAGAAGTTTGTATTTGAATCTGATATATGTTCTTCTTTGAAAGATGTATTCTTCTTTGTTGGGCATGTTGGATGAAATATTCTTAATTGGAATATATGAAATCTCTTGTCTCTAGATCTGAATCTTGTTCCTCTTGTTCATTTTCCGCTATGTATTCATTTTCTGGTTTCTGGATCACCTCATTTTGGGGCACATCCAGGTTAGCAATACATCAAGTTTTGACACATAGAAGATTTTTTGGACTTTTGGGTCATGTCACCATGGTGTGCATGTGCATAGGTGCACTTTTCTCAGAGATGCGTCGACAGTTTTGAAGAAGACGAAGTGCGTCGATAGTTAACTATTGATATAAGATTGTTTTGAAATGAAGAACCTATAATGGAACAATCATTATTTTGTCAATGATGTCAAACTTGCTACCTATTGGTGAGAAAATTGCTTTTTGGTCTGAAAGCTATCATTTAGTTGATTGATGAAGAGGATTTGAAAAGAGGAGATAACAATAGCATCTAGAGAAAGGTTAAGTTATTTGGTATGTAAAAGAAGCACTAAGACCAAGTAAGATATTGATACTATAGTGTATTGTTTATCTACTTAAAGTTTGAAATGAACAATTACTCAAATTAAGATTGGAAGAAGATAAAGTAAGAAAAGTGTCTGCCAATCTTTTCCAAGCAGTTAGTGCAAGCCGAGCATAAATTAGAAGAAGTTGGGTGAAAATCAAGAGGTGTCGAGTAAAGATGAAAAATAGTGCATGCCAAGTAATTGTTAGTATATGCCAAGTAAAGTTTAGTTAGCATCAAGCATCAATAAAATTTAATGTTTTCCAAGTGAACTAGTATTGGTTGAGTAACAAAACAATATAGATTTTGAGTGACAACAAATAATGTTAAATCAAAGATTTGATGAATCGAAGCCGACTATATTGTTTTCTTGAATTATGTGAAGTGTGTGGAATATAACCATGATGAGCTGGTGGCATAAAATTCAAGGTAAACCATTTTGTGGCAAATACAAGGAAGATTGTAGAGGAATTTTCTAAAGGAACCAAATGGAAAAGTGAGTAGATTCATTGAATCCTACCTAACCCTAAAATGGACGATTGTGGTTAAGCAACAAAAGATCTAAATTCTCTATTTATAGAGATAGCTAGTCAAAAGCAAGGGTTGTCATGTGCGAGAACCTAAGGAAGACAAGGAGTCTAGGGTATTGCTTCATTCAATGGCTAAACAAAAGAGACCACAGTTGGCATGCAAAGCAAGAAGGCTTAAGAGTATGAATGCTTGAAGGACGAATAAGTTATCAGAGCTTAAGAGTATGAATACCAAGCAAAATGGAGGATTGAAACAAAGATCTATAATTTGCAAATGAGTTGTAATTGTAGACACCTAAAAACCTTTAGAAAATAAAGTATTTTTATTTTCTGAAAAATTTCTGATGACATCATCATTAATTAATTAATTAATTATTTAATTAATTTATTTATTTTTATGCCATTAAATCCCTTTATCTTAATTAAAAATATTTAATTAAGGAATCCCTCCCAAAAATGTTTAAATCTTATTTAAACATTATTTCCTTATTTATTAATTATTTAATTAATAAATTGACCAAAAAACCCAAAATAAATAAATAAATTATTTTTTGCCCAAAAATTGGCCAATTTCCTTAAGATCACTAACCTCTTCCAAAATCTTCTAATCCTTCTTTAATTTTGATTAAAGGCTAATCCCATCATTTCCTACCCCTAATCCCAACTCAAAATATTTAATTAAGATTGAATATTAATCCTCATGTTTATTAAAAAAGTTTTAATAAATATCTCCTCAACCCAAACCCTTTCAATAAATAAAACTTTATTTATTTCTTAAAAATCTAATTTATCCTCATCCTAAGAAGTTGTAGACTCTTCTAGAAAGTCTTCATCCTCATCCTAGGAAGTTCTAGACTATTCTAGAAAGTCTTTATCCTCATCCAAAGTCTAGACTCTTCTAGAAGATGTCTTTAAACCTAATCCTAATCCCCTCCTAACCTTGTCACATTCTCTAAACATGGGTTAAAACTTACTAACCCAAGCCAAAGTTAACAAATATCTCCTCCTTCACCCACCCTCATTAAATGTCATCCACTTGCCTATCCCTAAGCTAATCCTAAACCATCCTAATCCATCCTCTAATCATTTGCACAATCCTAAGCAAGCTTAAAACCTTCCTAATCAAGCCCAAGTCAAAATTCCTCTCATCTCCTTCAAAATATCCCAACCATAAAACTTTATGAAGCCCACTAGGCCATAAATGACTCTTCCAAGCCCTTTTATTTCTCTTACAAGCCATTATGAGGGTCTTTATGAAGATTTTATCCCTTGAGCCTCCTTTGTTGACTCATCCTTCCTCTTTCCTCCATCCTCTCACCCTGTGACATTTGTTACTCCTTGATTGGCTGTAAGGAAGCACAATCCATGTGCTCTCCTCTCATGCAATCTGAGCCCTCCATGAGCTTTTCCCCATCCTTGCATCTTAACCCTCAAACCCTCAAGCCTCTTGCCTATAAATTGGATCCTTCCCCTTTGCAAAATAACACAATCCATGAAGTAAAGTCATAATGCCATTTTACATCAAAACCATACACTCACACCCAAATTCCAACTCCATTTGAAGCCATTTTTGAAGCATAAGCTTGAGCATACATCCTATATATTGAGACAAAGCCACTCAACAAGAGAGCTTCTCATTGAGAGAGTCCATTAATGGCTCATATTCTCAATTGAGAGCTCATCTTAGTCTATCTTGAAGTTTATGAATTTTGTTTAGTTTGTAGAAGCTTTATTTAAATTTGGTTTCTATTAGCATACTAACATTGCTCATATACATTTTGGCACGCCCGGTGGGACCCCGCATGGGTCATCTTCATTAGCTTTTTTAGTCAAGTTTTGTATGTCATTTGCTAATTTTGGCTAATTTTGCTTGTTTTTGTGATTGGTAGGATTTTATAAATTGGTTTTGTAGGTCCACATGAGCATGAAGAAGACAAAGGAACTCATAGTCTATCTCATAGTATTTGCAGATTTTTCAAGCTTATAGGTGGACAAAGCACTTGGAATTCTTCTTCCTCTTCTTGTCTATATTCTTCTTATTCCATCCACTTCTTCTTCTTCTTCTTGTGGGAGATCTTGGCCATTTTTTTTTAAGGAAGCAAAATCATACACACTTCTTTTCAGTGCTTAAAATGAACCCCCAAATGATACTTAAATCCATTAAAAAATTAAAAATTTGCAAAAAAGAAAAAATCTTTTAACAAGTGAAACTAAACCAATCCAATCATTTGCATCCTTGCAACATCAAGGTTTTAGATGCATTCATGCAAAATTAGGAACACTTCATTTTTTGAGAATTTAAAAAGAACTTCAAGTTTCCATTTCAAAAGGTTCAAAATCAACACTAAGTGCACACTAAAATCTAAATCAAACTCAAAGCATCAATCAAGGATAAAATGAACCTCATTTGCAAATATTTTAAAGTTCTTTTAAAAATCTCATGAAAACTAAGAGTCCTAAATGGTTGCCAAAAATTGTCCTAAAAGCTTTGTTATTTGTTCCAAACAAATGTCTTGTTGCAAAATCTTGAATGTTTCTTAGGTTTTTCATGCATCAAAACAACCTCGGAATATCATTTTTGGGCTTAAAATATGTAAACTAGAACACAAAATCTTGAATGAAAACCAAAGTCCAAAGAGTCATTTTCACTTTTGAGTCCAAAATAATCTTGAATGATCTAAGGTTAAAACAAAGCACTTCAAAGTTCTTAAAACAACACACAAAATCTCAATCTTGAATGCTCAAAGGAAAAAACTTGAATGTTTAATCACTTGTCTTTGAATGCATGTTGCTAAAATCACTCTTGAGTGCCATGGATTAAAATCAAGTTTTTTTTTTTTTTTATGAATGCATTATTAAAACAACAAATCCAATCTTGAATGCCATAGATCAAATAACCATCTTTTGGGGCATAAAAAGAATCCACATTTTTGAAATATTCTAAGTTATAAAAACTAATAAAAACGCTTTGAGTAAGTTTGTAGTTGGACTCACCCTCTTTAGTCACCCATCAATTTAACCATTGGTTGCAATCTCAGCGCCATCTATGGGGATGGGTCTACCTAAGAGGGTGTTAAGTGCTCCACAAAGATCAAACTCCACTCACTTGGGTCTTTAGTGGTTTTTCTAAGTTAGAAAATTCCTTGAATGCGCATTAATCTCGCTCACACTTCATTTGGGCATAAAAATTGGACAAATCTTAACGTGGAGGGCCTCCGGGCGCGCGCTTGGCAATCAAGTTTCACACATCTTTGTTTTGGGCTTAAAACAAACTCACACTCAATCTTGAATGCCTAACAATCAATGAACATTGCATGGTTTGGATGCATTTTCAATGATGCTCGCATTTCTTATGTTGACGATCTCTCGACTTTCATTATGCTGACGATGTTGTCAAATTGGAATGAACATTGTATGCCATAATCATAAGTGTCTTCAATCATAGCTTACAAAATCTAAATCATCAATTGGAATAAATGTGTGTCTTTTAAAGCCCAAGATCATGTATGTGGTCTTGTTTTACACTTTTTAGGAGGCCTGCTTGGGGATTTCATCACCCCTTGGGATGACCTCAACTCCAGCGTTCCGATGGAGTATAAAAATTGGGAGGTGAATCCAAAGACACCTCTCTTGGAATCAAGATTTTGTCACTCGGGCTAAGCCTCAAGGAACTTTATACTCTTGAGAAGTGAAAGAGGAGAAGTGGGTTACCGCTCCTCTCGGCTGTGTGACATATTTTTGGTTTCATCTACGGATTTGGGCCTCACGTACCTTGTGTATATCGAGGACTCCCTAGCTATACCAAATTTCATCCTTGTAGAAAGCTTCCTAGGATGTTGGTGTGTTTGACGTGCTTGCTCCAAAATTTTGTCTGCTTGTTTGTTCATAGCTTTTGAATGAATGTTTGCCAACTTTGGTCAAAATTCAAAAAAAGCAGAAATCTCCCAACTCAAGGCATACTTAGCGTAGTCACAGCCTCATCATAAAGTCATCCAAGCTCCCCCGTTGCAACCGAATCTATCTAGTTCCTTGCTTTAGAACAATCCCAAATCCAAAGTCTCTCCAAATCATCCCCCCCAGCTAGCTAGCAACCCAATCCAAAATCACACCCAAGCCTTTAGAGAGTTGTTGTCATTCTGCTAGAATTTGCTATCCAGTCAATCTGACCAATCCACCAGCCTCACCAAGGTTATCCCTTTGACAGAGCTTTGTCTAGGGTAATCTAGCTTTGCCACTTGTTATCCCTCATCACCTTAAGCTAAAGTTTGGGATCCACAAGTGGTCAATCTCATGTCATGCCCATAGGATCATTAGTCTATCCTTAAGTTGACACAATCTCCACCAATCCAGCCCATAGGAAAGCAAAACTCTCACTTTTTGATAGCATGCCCTTGAAGTCTTCCATCCACAGGAAAGCCAAAAATCTCCAACCAATCCTCCTTAGGTCTATCATACAGATTTGACTCTCCTTAGGAAATCCTTCATCAACCAATCCAAAATCTACGCTTAATCCAAATCCAACCATGAGCTTCCGTGTTCATCCATATGCAAGACCCCATCCCCATCCGACTCATCATCAAAACATGAAATCCCAAACCTATCATGATGTGTTCAGTCGTATTGTCCTTGCTCCCGCCACCTCCTATTCCAATGATGATGAAAATCTTGTTGACTATGACGGGTATATTGAAAGCCTTAGAAACATTCCCCCAAGCATCCCACAAAATCAATGCATTCTTCCAAACTATCTAGTCATGCCATCTGATATCCCAACTTCTCCTCCATCACCCAATCAACCACACTTCCAATCTTCCACCCCCATCACACTAGCTATTCCTCTCAATCCACCTCCACCTCTGACACACGAATCTCCAAGGAATCTCCTAGAGGAAATACAAGAAAAGTCGCCTCCAACAGTCGATAAGCCATGTCATCTAATCCAACCATGTGAAGTAGTCAGTAATGAAGCTTCCCCATCTATAATATCACCTCCATCTCCCATAGCTATCATCCCCATACCATCCATCAAATTGCTTAAAATCCTTCCACTTCCCGCAAGCATCAAAATCCCACCATCTGTCAAAACCCTCCAAATCCTATCCACATCACCTCCAAGCATTTCCCAAATCTCCCATAATGACCCTTATGCATCCATCTTCTACTCACCCATCTCCACTACTGAATCTCCCATCTATCCATCCCCTGCCTTTGAAAAGTCCATCCCTTCACCTCCTATCACACCATCCACTCCAAACCAATCCTATCAAGATCCTGCCCAAAAGCATGTTGACATCCCCCAAAGCATAAATGAAGATATCATCGTACCATGTCTTCCATCCATAGTGCAGTCACTATCCCCTCCATCTCCAAAACCTCAAGCCATACCTCCTCTACTGCAAGATATCTTTTCATCCCATCAGCTAAATCAAGATCCTATCCTACCATCTCCTCCACTCCATGCTTCCATCTTACCACCTATCCAAGCTATTTCACCATCTATAATATACCCTCTTGGTTCACTTACATTCATCCATAGTGGCCTCCTCTCAGCTAGAAGAATTAAGAATAGTATCTCCCTATTGCAGTACATCTGATAAAGCACTTCCACCATTTTTTGCAAGCAAAAAGTATCCTCAGCTAGTTCAAATGCTCAATCGATGGCATTATCAAGGTCAAGGTTTAGGACCACAAGAGCAAGGAATCAGAAATCCTATTATTGCACAAAAAAATCTAGGATTTCATGGTCTTGGATATGTATCCAAAGGCTCACCATCTAAAGGTGTTGGTACACCACACCCCCAAACCAAGCCTATCCCCAAACCCCCCATGCCAGCCTCCCACCACTCCTTCAAGAAATCTTATGTCATCCCCCCTCCACCACCTTTGCAAACCAAAACAACCTACCATATCCCCCCTTCATCCACTAAATCCATTTTGGCTTCCTATGTCCCAAAATCTACCATCCTCCATCCTCCTATCATCCATCATTCAAATCCTATTCCCTCCATTCCTATGCAAGATCAGAAAAGGCACATATCGAGGCACATCATCCATCATCATCCCCCTACACACTCTCCCATATCCTCTCCATCTCACAAAGCTTCTCCTAACCATCTTCCCAAAGCTTACCACAACAATGTAAATGCCAACTTCAAAATGCATAAAGCTAAAAATCCACATCCTAGGCAATCATATGTCTATTCTAAAAGACATACTCCAAAAAGGAAAAATCCAATCAAAGACTGCAAAATAATGCAAACGCCTATGAAACGAAAATCCAAAACCATGTGGATCCCAAAGAAAAAAGTTGAAACCCAATGCATAATAGCATCCACCATTGCTAATCCCCCATCCAGTGACTCATGTCCCCCATCTCCTAACTCTATCTTGGGTGCCTATATCCCCAAGCACACTTCCACAAATCCTCCATCACGCCCACATTTACCATATATCCCCCATATGCTCTTTTCACACCTGTCCCAACATGTGCCAATGTTGATCCTACGAGCATCCCCATCTCATGCTCCTTTCCAACCTTTTCATCCCTCCATCTCCTACCATCAATCCCATCTAATCCAATGTATTGCATAAATCACACATCCAGTGTACCAATGACTAGCAACAAAATTGAACATTCCAACAGCCAGTGAAAAATTCCAAAAAAGCCAAAATAGTTGAAGAAAGCCAAAATCATTCCAGCTAAGTCCAAAGTCAAAAAGTCCAAAAAAAAAATAATAAAGAAAAATAAAGTGTCCACTGGCGAAAACTTGGCAATTCAAGCGCCTTGGACAAGTACCATGATGAAAACTTGGCAAACAAGCATCATGCATAATCCAGCCATCCCTAGCTTAGCCTATCCTCCTCATGCTTTTGGTCACATCTTGCCATCCAAATCCATCTTCCCATTTATCCACCTATCTTTCATCCTCCAGCTTTTATCTATCACTATCCACTTCTCTTCTGCAACCTCACCCCATCATCCTAGCTATCATCCATCTCCCTAACACCTCCAACTTTTCCATCCTAGCTTCAATCCTATCACATCCATCGTAAGACCTCCTTCCGCATGTCATCTTCTAACTAGGGGCATTGTATTCCTTGGAGATCTTGTCTTGTCCATCCTCCCTTGTCATTGGTATCTAGCTCTAGGCTATCCTCATGCAAACCCAATGTCATCTCTTTATATCCATCATAATCCTAGCTATCTACCATCCTATCCAGCCATCTCATCCTGCTCCTCTAGCTATCCTTGGTCACAAAATCTCTCATCATCATTGGATGCATCCTGCCAAATCCATATCTTTCGCTATCACCCCACCCTTAGCTTTCGCATCTTGCACAACATCGAACCATCCCGCTATCCTATCATCCTAAGCTTTTGCCTACTTGTAACTATCTTGGTCAGCTTTAGCTTGTAAATATCTTGGTCCGTCAGCTTGTACATCCTCTTTAGCTTAGTACCATTGTATCTATCCAGCTTTTGTGTCAGTTCCTCCTTGATCAGCATCTTGCACACATCGCACATCTTGGTTAGCTATTCCAATGCATCCTTTAGCTAGATCTCCTGTCACCAAAGTGTTATCCTTCTTAGTTCAGCTTGTCAGACACATCACTCATCTAGATCCATTAGCTTAGGTGCTCTTCGATAGATCCTTGTAGGATATAGCTTTCCTCATGTCTGATCTTGGTCCATTAGTACCTTGTCCTACCCATCTTGTTGGCAAACGGTTCTCTTTTGGATTTTCACTTTCTTTTGATTTGGAATCTTCCCTTTTGGGTCTTGAAGTATCTTTTCCAAGCAATCTTTTTGTTCCCTCCTCAAGGTTGCCACGATCTTCCATATCATGGTATGCTACGAATGGGGCACTCTGAGCATACGGTCTTGATCAAGTCTTTTGTTTGTTTTTCTTTTCTGCTTTTCGGTTACCCAGTGTCGGTTCCACTCTGATTCTTTCGAGATTCATGTGTGATGCTGGGGCAATCCTTGCATGTTTGTTTTGAGTCAGCCCATCAATCCTCTAGACAGTTGGTGAAAAGGCCTTGATGTTCTTGGTAACCTTGGCAATTAACCAACCGTCCTATAGCAAATCTAGTGCTCAACTACATGGTGGTACTTCTCTTTGAAGTATCCCCCCGCTCAAAAAGCTTCAATGGTTTTTCTTCATCTCCATTATCCCCCATCCATATCCAACATCCGTCTCTCCTACCCCAGCTTATGCATTAGTATCTCTTTGAATCACTCCTCACCTTTAGCTTTAGGGATCCACAATCCTAGTCTTAGGGATCCACCAATCCAAATCAATCCACCAAGCCTCATCTTTCGAGATCCACAATCCTAGTCCTAGGGATCTTCGAAACCCATCTTCCGCCAATCTGACTCTTTGAAATCCTGTTGCATTAGCTTTATCATCCCATCATCCATCTCCCTATCCTGGATTCCTTTTTATAGCGCTCCGCTCCTTCATCCTCTGCAATCTCTGAGATCTTAAGCTTGCTTCCTCTTGTGCCTCTGATTCTCCCTTTATCATTCTCCCGTAGTGAGAGTTTGAGCTAATTCAACCCCTTCTCTTTGCCAATCTGAGTCTCCTTGCTCATCCAAGATTCTTGTACTTTTTAAGAAGCCATCGAGCCTTGCTTTCTCTCCCCGCCGCCTTCTTGAGGGGGCATCTTGCAGTCCATTCTCTCCTCTTCTGCTCTAGCCTTGGGCATCTTATTTTCTTATCTTTGATGCCATGCCACTTGCGGCATCACATCAAAGAGGGGCAAAATGTAGACACCTAAAAACCTTTAGAAAATAAAGTATTTTTATTTTCTGAAAAATTTCTAATGACATCATCATTTATTAATTAATTAATTTATTTATTTTTATGCCATTAAATCCTTTTATCTTAATTAAAAATATTTAATTAAGGAATCCCTCCCAAAAATGTTTAAATCTTATTTAAACATTATTTCCTTATTTATTAACTATTTAATTAATAAATTGACCAAAAAACCCAAAATAAATAAATAAAAAATTTTTTGCCCAAAACTTGGCCAATTTCCTTAAGACCACTAACCTCTTCCAAAATCTTCTAATCCTTCTTTAATTTTGATTAAAGGCTAATCCCATAATTTCCTACCCCTAATCCCAACTCAAAATATTTAATTAAGATTAAATATTAATCCTCATGTTTATTAAAAAAGTTTTAATAAATATCTCCTCAACCCAAACCCTTTCAATAAATAAAACTTTATTTATTTCCTAAAAATCTAATTTATCCTCATCCTAAGAAGTTCTAGAATCTTCTAGAAAGTCTTCATCCTCATCCTAGGAAGTTCTAGACTATTCTAGAAAGTCTTTATCCTCATCCAAAGTCTAGACTCTTCTAGAAGATGTCTTTAAATCTAATCCTAATCCCCTCCTAACCTTGTCACATTCTCTAAACATGGGTTAAAACTTACTAACCCAAGCCAAAGTTAACAAATATCTCCTCCTTCACCCGCCCTCATTAAATGCCATCCACTTGCCTATCGCTAAGCTAATCCTAAACCATCCTAATCCATCCTCTAATCATTTGCACAATCCTAAGCAAGCTTAAAACCTTCCTAATCAAGCCCAATTCAAAATTCCTCTCATCTCCTTCAAAATATCCCAACCATAAAACTTTATGAAGCCCACTAGGCCATAAATGACTCTTCCAAGCCCTTTTATTGCCCTTACAAGCCATTATGAGGGTCTTTATGGAGATTTTATCCCTTGAGCCTCCTTTGTTGACTCATCCTTCCCCTTTCCTCCATCCTCTCACCCTGTGAAATGTGTCACTTCCTGATTGGCTGTAAGGAAGCACAATCCATGTGCTCTCCTCTCATGCAATCTGAGCCCTCCATGAGCTTTTCTCCATCCTTGCATCTTAACCCTCAAACCCTCAAGCCTCTTGCCTATAAATTGGATCCTTCCCCTTTGCAAAATAACACAATCCATGAAGTAAAGTCATAATGCCATTTTAAGAAGCCATTTTACATCAAAACCATGCACTCACACCCAAATTCCAACTCCATTTGAAGCATAAGCTTGAGCATACATCCTATCTATTTAGACAAAGCCACTCAACAAAAGAGCTTCTCATTGAGAGAGTCCATTAATGGCTCATATTCTCAATTGAGAGCTCATCTTAGTCTATCTTGAAGTTTATGAATTTTGTTTAGTTTGTAGAAGCTTTATTTAAATTTGGTTTCTATTAGCATACTAACACTGCTCATATACAGTAATTTGTTATCAGATCAAGTCTTACTGTTACTTTCTAATCATTGTATCAGTCTAGGGTAAATCCTTTGGATTAAGGTTGACCCAATAGTCATTTGTAAACACTTTAGCCAAGTGGCATTCTAATAGAATGGTCTAAAGTCCTCTAACAAGGCTCACGCCTAACAAGGTGATTGAAATCCTTTAATCAGGTCACATTTAACAATGTGCATTGTAACCTTTAATAGGGTTGGCCTTTCATAGGGCATCACTTTAGAAGAGTGAAAATTGGTAGCATGTTACTGGTGGTTTTTCCCAAATTGGGTTCCCACATAAAATCCTTCTGTCAAATTGTGTGAATGCTCTTATGTTGTTTCATGTTTACATTTTTGCAAAGTTGTTTTGACCTAGGACAGTAACCTACAAAAATTTAGTATTGTACGATCTAATGGATGCATGCATATTGAAGTTTTATGGATATGAGTCTACTAAGCATTGAAATTTTTTGTTTGTGCATCTGGACCTTGGAGAACTCTCTCCTAACACAAAGGGAGGAGATGATTTCTTATAAATACATGGATTTAAATTATACCCCAAGCCGTTATTTTGATGCAATAATATATGCTATTGGTGCTCTTACTCTGAGTGTTGTTACTTTTTCCAGAGTGTGTTATTTTTGTGAATGCATGTTTATGAATAATAATGGAGCCAATGGTTTAATTGTGTTGTTATGATTTTGTGACCTTTTAGTTCTGGTGTTTTTCTCATGTTGACGAATTTCACTAATGTAACAAATTGGACAAAAGATCACCTATTGTTCTTGCATAGAGTCTTGTCTCACATGAGCACACTTTCCATGGCCTTTCGATTTGATGAGATGTGAAATATCTTTCGGTTATGATTGAGTTCCATCAATGATTGCATCAGTGGAGTTGAGGAAGCACTACTCCTAATTTCATTGGTTTCCTACCTGATCTTTTCGATGATTTAACTCACAGACGTGTTTTTATCGTGGTTTATGTCTATTAGGAATTTCCCTTTCAAGTTATTTATTTTAATCTCTCGTTACTTTTTTTCTTTATTATTTTATTTTCTAACAATTGGTTAAAATAGGAATTCATGTAGTTGCATTGATAAATTACATTCATCATAAAACATAATATACCAAAAATATATCTCATTTTTGTGGTTACCTTTTCAAACAACAACAAACCAACAAGATTTTCCAAAATTGTTTAGAACAAGAAAAGGCCTCCTCATGAACATACACATTTATCTTCAATTGAGCATATTTTAGTAGGTCACAAGATTGCCTAGAACCTTGGAGTTGATCCTTGATTAGCTTTTCAAGAGAGTAGTTTGAAACGATTCCTATTGTTTAGCATTGTGCAAAACAACAGCTCAACACCCTGTTAGTCATTATATTTTTGTCAGACTAAAGGCAAAGCATATGTAAGAGATCAATAATATGGCCTCTGAACTATTTGCACGTGCTACCATGTGCAAATTTAGGGGCTCTTGACCATTTCTTCCTTAACTTCACTAGTGGATTTCTTATCATCAAAAGCTTCTTATTTTAGACATTGTTCGCATCTTTCCTTTGACCAAAGGGTTTTTTGCTTCCAAGTTTGAGAAAGCTTTAGATAGACAAATTATCATGTGCAAGAATTTTTTTACATGGGAGAATCATTTTCCTTTGATGATGAAACCATGGCGCACGAATTTCAACCTTTCTTCGAAAACCTTCAGCAAGATGCCTATTTAGGTTTGGCTCCCCTACCTACCTCTTCATCTTTAGGTGGATCTTGTCCTAGAAGTAGTTGGTGATTCTCTAGGCAACTTCCTGATGATTGACAAGGAATCATTTGATATGTTCCACTCTGCCTTTTCCCACATTCTTGTTGATATTAATACTTCTAAGGGTTTACCTACTAAGATTGTGATAAAGTCTCCAATGGGCTCTTTGATCTAGCCTTTGGACTTTGAGGGCTTCCCTTTCAAATGCAAACAATATTTCAAGACAAGGCATATTGCAATTGATTGTGGGACAAGGAACACTAAATCAAAAAAGTCTCCCTCATGGTGGAAAGGTGCTTTTACTAATCATTACATAGTTTTTAAGGACCCCCCTCATTTGGATGGGCATGCCAATGATTCAATGTTGGCACATGATGGTAAGTCTCCTCTTGATTCCACTAAGGGTGCTACCTCTTTGGAAGGTGATGTTGCTCGCTCTAACAAAGAAACTAAAAGTGTGTATGTTGTCTCTACTAATAGTAACTCAACTAACTCTACTATTGTCGTTGTTTCTTCTTCTCCTATTCCTAAGGAGCTCATTGCCCCTACTATAGTGGGAAATGTTGTGTCCTCTGTTGCTATTGGTTTTGCACCCCTTGTTAATTTTATTATCCTTGTCACTACTTTTGTTGTCTTTGTCTCCTTAGGTGAGTTTGTTATCCTTGTCACCATTGTTTCTAATAGGTATGTGGTTTCATTGTCTCGGCATTCTATGGTGAATAAGGTTGAAGATGGATGGATTACAGTCAAAGGAAAACATTCAAATAAACCCTCTCTCTCTTTCAACATGACCCTTAGATCACACAAGGAGGGACCTAATGGGAAGTCTTAATCTTGTTATTTTATTCCTTTTTTTATGGGGAAGTCTATTGATTTAGTGTATATCCTTTTCTTGATTGCCATCTTTTGTTTGTGGGGGTTGTATGTTGCTTGGCACCCCCTTCTTTGTCTTTATCATGTATTGTACATTTTCTATATCTCTTTGTGGAGCATATGCATATCTTTCAATGTAGGTTTCAGGTCCATTTATTTTAAAACCTTCATTTTTACGGATTTCAAGATCCAAGTTCAAAACCTATAGTCACTTAACAAAAAACAATCATTGGACCAATTTTTTTTTAGCTTTACTTTGAACCATTTTTCTTTTTTTCTTTTTGCAACTTTATGTTTGTGCACTAGCATAGCCAATTTTGGAGTCTACAATGTATTGGGAAGGCGATTCTTTTATTACAAAATCAAAAGGAAATAGAGAAAATCTATAGATACTTGTAGCAGTATATCGTTAACAATTAAAAGATACACCAAAAATGACCAAGAATATGTAGTTATCTTTCAAGTAAAGGTTGCACTTGATTTATGTTTTCATCAATGTTTGGATTAAAGATATGCTCCTTTAGTCAATCTAACTTTTAAAAGTAGAGCATTGGAGATGATTGCTTGTGTGAAAAGTAATTTTCCCCTCCTACTTACTATTTTGTCCTTGGTGTAATTATTAGCATTTGCACCTTCAAGGGGTACAATAGTTACATTGATATAAAATATACATAGTGATATAATAGTATTAGAATAAAAGTAGACACAACGAAAAGGAGCTCTGCAACTACGTACGAAAGCCAAACATTTATGTGTCTTGGCTCTCATACCCTACAATGTGTTTCTTGTCCATATTTTCTCTCTTCGTGCCCTTTTTACCTTGTTTTTGATGCTTTTGTTTCCTCTCTTTTGGCTTGTGTGGTCTCTTGCTTATTTTTTCGTGATTGCTTGAGTGTGTCGATTAGGATTCTCTGCTGGTAATAGATAAATCTTACCCCGCCATTATTTTCCCACCCTGGATCACTCGTGAGAGAATGAAGGGCTAAAATTATGAATGATGGTGGAGGAGATGTTTTTGAAGAAATGATGAAAGGAGATGAGGATATAAGCAATACTCATGTCCAAGATGATAATTTACAAATTCAAGAAAACGAGTAGCATGAGAAACCATCTTATAAGGAAGTTGTGGAGGGATCTACAACATCTTGCCCACCGTCAGCTTTTTTTCTGGTAAGATTTGTAAAATCACTATGGATGGGAACTGAAATGATGGACCCACAATCAATGGAGATAGACTTAGGGATAGAGGAAATATCATGTCTAGTGTTGGTAGAGGAAAGGAGGAAGGCGATCCCTCATCCCATGAACTGAGGACCCTTTCTCTCTCACTGAATGAGGATATGGTAAGAGCTATTAAAACAAAACAATCTTGGTTAAAAAATATTGCAGTTTCTTTGCTTGTTTGGATAAAGGGTTCTTACCTTTCTGAAAGTTTTTTGATGAATGGATTGTTAATGTATGGGGTGAGAAACTTGGGATTCATGTTATATTCTATAGAATGATCCAAAAAGGGCTTTTTGTTTTATTTGTTAAGCCTCATAGTATGCAAGAAAGAATCCTTAACAAGAAATTTTGGAATGTGGATAAATCTCTATTTCGAGCCTTCCCATGGTCGTCGACTGGGAATGTAGAAGAAGTTTCTTCTAGGGCTTCACCGAATTGGGAAGAAATTGAGAATTTGAATGTTGAATTTGGCTACTTATTCACCAGTTATTGAAGTCTATTGGCTTGGTTTTGCAAATTAAACAGTCTAAGACTACCCTTCCACATTTAAATGCTAGGGTTCTGGTTGCTTGTAAACCTAGAATTGTATTCCCTAATAATATCTCTCTTAATATTGATTTTGAAGTTTTTTCATGGAAATTCTCCTGACTTGGTAATCGAGGTGCTTGTTTTCATTGTAAAAGGAATGGACATGCAAGAAAAGACTCTCTGGATTTATCAAAACCTCAATTAGCTAACTTTGAGATTTCTAAAGATATTGTTAAAAAAGCATCTAGTTCTAGAAAAGAGAAATCCTCAGAACCATCCTCAAATAATTCTAATAGTATTTCAGGGCTGGATAAGCCTATGGAGACTGATAAAAATAAGGTTCCTCACTCTTTTTTAGAAAAAAGAATTTGATACAATTGCCAATCCTCTTTATGATTCTGAGATAACTCTTACTAATGATGCCGTCCCTAGTTCTAAGATCATCCCAATTGTCTCTAACTGGATAAAATATATTATTTTTTAAAAAGATAGTGTAGATCAAGTGCCCTTAGTTGAAACCCTCATCAAACTTAATGCTCAACACTTGCTCTTAGTTCTTTAGTTGAGAGAGCAGAGCTGGTTAAGATTGCCAATCACTCTCTAATTGATAAGAATATGCAATTGAATGGATCGAAGCCTTCAGGGATGGAAATTTCTCCAGATAAAAACAAAATTGAGCCCCCTTTTTGTTGAAGTCATCAATAAAAGGAGCAAGAAAAGAAAGGGAAATTATAATAAGATTTTAACCAATACTAATGGTTATAAAAGTAAATAGGGATATATCTCTGATTTCTTTAACAAACTTTATAACAATGGAAATAACACTTCTAAAAATCATGAACATGATTGACATCCATAGCTGGAATGTTAGAGATTTGGAAATGAATGATAGAAAATACATTGTAAGAAGATGGTGTAGTAAGATTATACAAAAGGATTTCATATGTTTACAAGAGATTAAAGTAGTTGGATTCCAGGCTCACACTATCCTAAAAATGCTTTGGGATCAAGCCATTGCATTCTACTCCAACCATGAAAGAGGGAGGGGGGGAGTTGCTATTCTTGTGGGACCTAATTAGGTTGATCATATGGTAAGCAAAGGAGTCTCTCCTTGTCATAGGGTATTTTGGATTGTATTTAGTAAAGATGGTCAGAATTTTGGGATTTGTAACTTCTATGCACCTAATGATTATAGAGATAGAGCAGTACTATGGGAATGAGCTACAACTAATTTTCCTAATACCTGGTGAATCTTTATTGGTGACTTTAATATGGTTGAATATAGAAAGGACAAAATAGGAGGAAACTCCTTCATTTCGAAAGGTAATGAGTTATTCTTCTCTAACAAACTTAAGAGGAAGATTAATGTTAGATCCTTTAGAAAGAAGAAAATCTGAATTTCAAGATATTTGGTACACTTGGTGTAATAATCAAAAGGGCTCTCAAAGAGTTTATTGTAGACTTGATAGAATCTATGTTGACTATGCTCTCCTCTATTTTTATTCTGAACTTGGACACTCACCTATCTCAGTTAATCATGCTTCTCTCTCACCCCATTCCCCTATCTTTGCAAGGATTGGTTTGCAAAATGAGATACCAGATTCTAGGGTGATTACTAACAAGCCCTTTAAACTTAATCTTTCTCTTCTCAAAGACCTAGACATAATCGGTGCACTCTAGTAGGTCACTGTTCTTTATAAGCTGGTTAGTGGTGATATTCAACTTAAGAAATGTGGGAAGGACTAGTTGAATCCTGACAAAAACTCTTTCAGATCATTGACAAGAAAAAAGGTATGGATTTAAATATGGGAGAAAATAGGGCACATGCTAATCTTAATCTGCTAGAAATTTATCTTCAGGTCAGATTACAAGATTTTGAGTTAGAAGCTTCTTTGATTAAGATTAAAAACTCCCTAATGAAGATTCAAAATTATAAGATTCAAGGTTAGAGAGCTAGATCCAAATTGAATTGGAGTATGGAAGGAGATATGGGGTCTAAATATTTCTTTAATATTATCAAGGAAAAGAATAAAAGGGAATTCATTGAGCATATTCTTAATAATGGTGAAAATTCTTCGGACCCAATTATAATGCAATCAACCTTCTTTGAGTATTACTCTCAGCTTTTTTCATCTAAGATGTCTGATGCTAATTATGAGGCCCTTGAAAAGTGTCTTCAATTAATCCCCAAGAAAGTTTCAAAAGAAGATAGTATCAGGTTAAATAATCCTATTACTCTAGAAGAAATTATATGGGCTATTAACTCCTTAGCCAATGAAAAATCTCCAGGATGTGATGGTCTTCCTTCTGAGTTCTACAAAATCAATATAGATTGGATATCTAATGATCTGTTGACACTCTATGAAGACTCATTCATTAGAGGATCCTTGGGTAGGAACATTAATAAAGGCATGATCAAGTTGATCCCAAAGAATGGTGACAAAGTTGAAATCAAGAATTGAAGGCCAATAACATTATTGAATATCTCTTATAAGATTATTGCAAAATTGTTAGCTAAAAGAATTTAGAACTTGCTCAATAGGTTTATCTTAGTTACACAAACAGGTTTCATTAAGGGAAAAAATATATTGGAAAATTTAATAACAAGTTGGGAAGCAATGCATTGGCTTAAGAAGAGCAACTAGAATGTGGCTATGATCTTACTTGATTTTGAAAAAAGCCTATGATAGAATTGAGTGGCCTTTTGTTACTGGAATGTTGAAAGCTTTTGAATTTCTTGAATATTTTTTCATATGGATAAAGGTGTTGTTTAAATATTCTTCCACAATCATAGATGTGAATGGCAATCTTACCAGCCCTATTCCTCTTGGGAGATCATTTAGACAGGGTTGTCCCATTGCCCCTTCCCTCTTTGTGATTGTTGTTGATGCTCTATTTTATTTGCTTAGAGCTCCTTCCCTTGGTCCCCCTATTAAAGGTCTCCTCCTTCCTAATGATGATACTTTACTAAATTCTTAGTTTGTTGATGACACAACATTGTTCTTGGAACTCGAGGAGATGATTTTTCGTAACACCTTAGATAGACTTGATTTTTTTAATTTAGCCTTAGGTGCTAAAGTTGCTCCTTATAAATCCTCAGTTCTAGGTTGATCTAACTCTCCTCCTAATTGGTTGCAATCGATGTGTTGGCAATGGAAAGGCCCTAATGAGATTTTTAGGTACCTTGGTATCCCTTTTGATATCAATCCTTCTACTAAAGTTATGTGGGAGTGGGTTTTTGATAAAATACAAAAGAAGCATATTAAATGACAAACTCACTATCTCTCCTTGGCAGGGAGGGTTCAAGTTGTGCATAAAGTTTTGTCATTTCAACACCTCTACTTTGCTTCTCCTTGGTTGATGACTAATTATCAAATGGATAAAATTGAAAAGATTTTGAGAGATTTCTTGTGGTCTGATGGGATGGGGAACAAAAAAGACATTGTGTGAATTGGCAGTGTTGTTGTAAACCTAAACAATATGGTGGACTAGGTTTGAACGATTTAAAAAAACATGCTATTGCCCTTGCTTCTAAGTGGATTCTTAAGGTTGTCTATGGTAATGAACCTTGGAAAGTTCTAATTAGAAATAACATTCAATGCTCTATCATCTCCAAAGGCAAAAGTGGGATGAACATTCCATTTCGTGATATGCTATTAGGTGATTTTAAAATCAAGGTTTTTGGTTCTAATGTTTTTGCTACCCTGTGGAAGGCTTGGATTCAAGGATATTCTTACTAATTAGAATAGTTGTTGGTTCTTCTCCATTTTATGTTGTTTCAAATACATCAATTTGGTGGGGACTATACTTAAATGGAAAACCTTTGGCACTTACACAAAATTGCTCAGAAAAACATTGGAATGTGTTGGGCGTGTCTTTAATTAGTGATTTAATAATTGACAACCGGATGGGCACTTGGGATGAATTAGAACTAGATATTGTATCACACAGACTCAGAGGAAAACCTATACATTAATTTGCAAGACATTTGCTATATGTAATTTCTCAAAGGTTATTGATTTTGATAGTTTTTTCAAACAATTGATGTGGTGTGATGGAACAATGATTAATGAAGTAACATTAAAGCAGTTATATAATATGCTTGTTTCCGATCGAAAAATCTTTCAAAGAGAGATCCAAGGGTGTGGATTGTGTTCCCCTTTTTCTAAATGGTCTTTCTTTTTCTAGTAATTTTGGTAGTCAAAAGTGGAACCCAACAAATTCTGTTTTAGATGGCTACTATTACTTTAAAAACTTGCTTTAGGATCTAATATGGAGTCTTTAGGTCTCATTCCTGGCCATTGCAAAGTCTATAATGTAGTTGAGTCTTTTGAACATATTATTTTTCACTGTGATTTTGCTATCAAGATCTAGTCAATTCTTTTAGGTAATCCTATTGTATGGAACTCAAAACCAGGTCTTTCCTTGAGTGAAATTTTAGCTAGATATGTTGAAGGTTTTGATTCTAAGCTTAATTCTTTTTGGTATGTTCTTATATGTGAGATCTTATTGTTTCTTTTGAAAGCAAGAAATGAAGAGGTATTTCTGTAGAAAGATAGAGGACTTGCTGAGTTTAGTCATAAACTCACACATTTTTCCATTATGTCTTAGGTATCACTTTCTCTGGAAATTTCTATGGTCCAATTTATGATGTTGGTTAGGGATGATATGCTTCTTATTTATAAAGATGAGGTCAAGACTTTCCAGTATCTTGATCACTTCAAAGATATGATGGGCCCAAATGATATTAAGCAAATTGAGAGAATAATGGAGGATCTGCATATTTTCACTAGTACCCAACAGCCTGCTCTGCTTATTAATGATGGTGATGAGAATAAGTTAAATAATGATTATGTTTTAGCAGGATGGAATGATGAACTGTTTGATGCAGCTTTCTTACACACTAGATTCTAATGATGGATGAGGCCTGACCACAAATGAATAGCATGTCTTGAACCTGATAATCAACCTTATATAATTTTTTGATAAACATTATAAATCTTATATGTTTTAGTTTCACTCTCAAGAGGATTAAATGGGTTGACTACTCTGTAAGTAATGTATAGTGGTGATCTTGTATCTTAAAGTATATTACTCTGAAAGTTTTTCTACACTGAACAGTTCTAGATGAACCTATTGTAATCAATTTTTATACTATTCTAATAAAAAATTGTATTAGAATAAAATAAACTTGGTGTCAAAAATTATGCAAGAATATGTTAGTAACAAACTTTAAGAAACATAATGTGCACATGATTTACTATAAATTATACAATACTTTTTAATGACATTTTTTGTAATTAGTTATGAAGATTAAACAATATATGATATAGTTATGTAATAGACTCTTTCAAATATATAATTGGATTTTTAATTATTTTTAAATCTACAATATATATTTATATTCATTCTAATTTAATTGATATTTATTTAAGAGTTCAAAATAATCATATTCTATATTTATTATTCATTTAGTAATTATTATTATTCTTTAGGGATAAATTTAAATTAGATCATATCAAAATCTAGTTCATTATAAGGTTTTATCCATACTTTAATATATTTGTTTTGAACTCTTTAATTCACTATGTAAATAAAATAAGTATTATTATTTATAATGAAATGTTATTTATCATTTTAAACCATATTTATTATTTATTTTAAAACAATATTTTGCAATTAAATAAAAGCACTTCCATAATTATCTAATCTTCCATGGTTATCTCATTGTCAAAATGGATTGATGTAAAAGTTTTAACTTATGGGCTATTCATAAAATCCAATGTTATTTACATCTTTGTACATTGTTTATTCCAATTGTGTTTAGTAAATATTATCTTTTATTCGATTTATTCGACTGTAGATAACCCTCATTCGACTGTAGATTTATCCTAAAAAAAACTTGAAATTCAATTTATTCTCATTTTGGACCAAAATTGAAATAGATTTATTCCAATTTTCCTATTCCCATTTCCTTATTCCAGGTTAATTCCAGCAAACAAACAGACCCTAAATACACCAAACAAAAGAAATGAGCATTTATATGGTGATCTCACTAGATAGATTGAATGGATAACCCTCATTCCATTCTCGGAAAGTCTGAAACATATCCGTTTATTCTATTTTATTTTAATTTATCGCAGATTGAATTCTTAGATTTTGTGAAAAAACATTTTTGTACCACCAATACATTTTTGTAATGGATCCGTTCGTTTGCCCCAAGGGTTCAATTCATGCGATATTAGGCAAATGCTTTAAGCTGTTATTTTTGTATGTAAGGTGATTATCATGTGAAATAAAATATATTCTGAATTAATCTAATTATAATCGGAGCAGATGTATCCTATTTAATCGTGTTGGTGCGAAGAGGCTTTATTTCACAATTCTATTGCGGCTGGAAACCCAGGTTTTCTCTTATTTAGAAATTTTAATTTGATAAAACTTTTTTCACTTTTATATGAATATCCTAATA
Source organism: Cupressus sempervirens (assembly GCA_028749045.1). Lineage (NCBI taxonomy): Eukaryota > Viridiplantae > Streptophyta > Pinopsida > Cupressales > Cupressaceae > Cupressus > Cupressus sempervirens. The sequence goes on from CM053793.1 coordinate 548,482,730, forward strand.
CTAATAATGTCCGATGACCATGCTAATTATTCACCATCTGGAGGCTACAACTGTAAATATTTTAACAACTTTATCACATGTTTTATTTCCACAAAATATTGTGGTTTTCTGTGTTGCATGGTGATAATCAACTCTCCCCAAGCTGCCACTGGAATGCACAAGCACAACAGAGATGCTAGCCGCTTTGACAAGTGAGGACAACATGTTCTGAGATCAACAGCCCTGCCCGCCAGCCTGCCCTGCCAATCTCCAGTAGCACTGCTTACAAACCCCCAGGGGCAATCAACAATCAGGAAATGCTAATAATAACATCAAACAGTGCGCTTTCTCAGAGGAAGATCTTGTTCTTGCTTTGTTGTTTCTTCATCATTTTCTTCTTTCCCTGCCTATTTTATTATCACAAGGACAATCTGCCCAAAAAATATCCCTTCATCTCACACAATCACCCAATGCTTATCCAAAGCTTGCAAGAAAATTTGTGCAAAAATGGTATGCATACCCCTTGAAACCACCAAAAACCTGTGCAAAAACACCATCAATTACGCCCTAAGCACAATTTGTGGCACCAATCTTTTCTGGATGGCCTCCTGACAGGACTAGAAGTCTGCGATGTGTCAAGTACTATTCCAAATTTCTGATATTCTCATCCTAGTTCCATTGTTATAGAAAAATTGACAAATCCATATTCTATTTCACTAAGGCAGGGACTCTGGCTCCTCAAGAGCTCTTGTTAAATCTTTTATTGTTGTAGTAGAGTAAGGAGTTGTAGAGCTATTTGTGAAATGAAGAGTGTATTTCTAAGAGAAAATCAACCCTTTTCATATACAAGGTACTCTCAAGCAAACACAAGTTTGGATTTTTGTCAAATACTGCCGGAAATGCTTTACCATAACATAAGATGGAAATGCTCTGGTTGATATGCTTCCAAAATGTGGAAGCACAAAGCATGTGAGCTTTTTGTTTGAAGTCTCAGAGAGATGAGATTTCATGGAATATAATAGTTACAAGATTTGCAGAAAATGGATTTGTTGAAAAGGCTTTAGAAACTTTCAAACAACTGGAAAGTATATAGTCAAATTGTTTGACAGTCTCTTCCCTGCATGTGCCAAAATGGTAGCTTTGGAATAGGGTATGGACATGCATATATCATAATATAGGAGAATTTTAGTCCAATATTATAGTTCGAAAAGCTGTAGTGGACATGCATGCAAGATGGAATCATAGACAAAGCAACTGAATTGTTTGACAGAATCCCTTTTGTCATCTCAAAGAATGGAACAAGATGATTGCACTGTGCACAAAATAAATTTTGTAAGGAAGCTCACAAAATATTTAAATTAATGAGGTACTCTGCAACACAATAGACATTGTAAGCTCAAAAACCCTAGTATCACAACATATGAGAGCGATATCCCCACTTCAAGAAGGTCCATAATGGTCCCTATATTATGGCCATCACCAATGTCTTCAACCATGAGGTTACAGAATCAAATGCAGTTTAGTTCAATTTCATACAAAGCAGACATTTGCGGGCAGATTCTTAGATAAATTATTGCCAACAGAAAGCAAAGCATTGGACGCATTTGAAACATTACTTGCATTAACATAAATGCTTAGGTTTCTGCCGTCATATTGGACCGAAGCAACAATCAGGACATTGTGAGTGCTGAGAGAAGCACAAGTGACTGACTTTATCGAATTTACATCTATTCCAACATGATTATCATCTGGATCCTCTGCACCAGTGTTCTTTCTGTATCAAACTCCACAGCACCAATATCGCTGCTGTTACTACCATCTGTCGACTGATTAAAGGGACTCTGATAATCCCCGTAGCTATTCTGAAGTGGACTGGACTTTGACTTGGCTATAATGAAGGCCAACCATTCACCCCCTGACGCGGTCTGATTAATATCATCAATTATCAGGACTACTTATAGTACCAAATGGATTCCCAACAGAGACAAAGGTTTAACTGTTAACAGCATTGGTAAGTTGTTTAGGAGTGTCAGACAAAGATGCCAGTCTTCCATACAAGTACAAACTCGCAGAGCAAGCCTATCTGCTAATAATGTAGATTCTGAAAACAAACTAAGCTCTGCAACTCCTCTGTTAGCTGAAATAATTGAAGCTGCCTTTCAACATGCCCGACACCAAGTTTCACCAGATGGAGCTTCAACAAATTTCTGTAACAGATACCCTATATTATGCTTTCAATGATACTTCTAATGGCACTTCAAACCATTTACCCCCACCTTCCTTTCATGAAACTCAATACTCTAGCAATGCTATTCACATGAATCCAATCTAGGTTCCCTGTTCAAATGCCATTCTAGAAATACATGATTGTGATGCTTCCCAATATTTATGAAGGGAGCCTACAAATAGCTATTTGTGGCACCTGCAATGATAGAATCAATCCTGCAAAGCATTCCTTGCTAATCTGGTGCTGTGATCAATCAAAAATAATGATCACAAACTTTTCCTGTGAGTTTTGATCAGTCTGAGATGCAACAATGCTGAGTGCTACCAAACAAAAGTCAGTTTACCAGTCAAGATGGACTACAATTCAGATATATTTTCTTCCTTTCTAGATTCTTTTATGGATGGTGGTCAGTTTCATGATGAAACAAACAAGGATGTTACAGATTTCTACGAGAAAAACACTTAAAAAATGTAAAGAGTTGCAAATTTATCATGATGACAAAGTAATGTTAATGATTTAAGAGTTCTGCATCAATGAGATTCCTGCTAGTGCATTTTAGTTAAGGAGAAGAATGAAACAATGAATGCAGAGATCAACTCTAGTCAGATTCTTTGTCTTTTGTTTACTCAATTATTTTTTAATTTCCCAATCCACTTGGATTACATTGCTTATCATTTCTTATTAAGACATTCATCTGCTACAAAATGGCGCAGTTGTACTTGTTTGGAAGTTTATAAAACCTTCAATACAAATCTAATGTCTGCAAATCCTGCAATTGTTGCAACATTATTTTAGGCATTCTGTCAGACAGTTGCGTGTCTGTCTATACTTCAACGTTTGCAAACATATCCTACATGGCATTACCATTTGCTTTAGTTTGCAAATTTTTAAAATGCTTTAATAAATCCATTTTGCACATAGCCCATAGTCATGGATTTTTTTGAGACCTCTTTTCTCTGGGGCTTTCTGTCACACAGTTCACCAGCTTTGACTACGCTTCCACATTTGCCATACATGTCTACAATTGCAAGTACAACATTTGATTAAATTCTTTTGTGCTTTGATGCCTGCACATACTGGTTCCAAAGTTGCATTCTGGTAAACACAAGTGATTGTTGAAGAAGTCTGTAGCCAAGGAAAGTGTCTTTCTTTCAATTTGGATTTGATAATGAACGATCATTTTGTCAATATGACAGAGCCTATTTAGTGCACACAAACTTCCACAAGCTTGAAATCAGATGGAGAGATGCTATGCCAGAAACACACCAAAACCAGAAACCGCACCAAAACAAACATAAATATTTTTGGACAGTGCTGATGCTCATATACCCAGGTGCTCCTGCACCAATATGCCTATATTTCTCCATATTGGCATGAACCATAGTTTAAAAACTTGGACTCGGACTAAACTTGGTAGCCCAAAGTTTTAAATCAGATTCAGAACTTTGCATGGACACAGTGAAAAATCTGGAACAGACTCAACACACAATAAACTTGTAATTGTTCAAAACAGAGAAGAATGAATGCATTTAGTGAACATAAAAGTCAAAATTGGGTACCAATTTATCATAATTCAAACACTACGCTACATATCATGTGATCCTCAAACTCTCAAAATTTGAAATTTCATAGTTTAAAAAGCTGAACAATAAATGTATAACAGCATTATAACAGTTTACATATAATAATATGCCAAAACATAAAAATCAAATCAAATACAGTTTACACTTCGATTTTATCTTCTAGTGTAACTTAATTTTTCAGGCCTTGAACTACAAGGTGCCAATATCAACATGATGATAGATTGCCTCTCCAAAAATGTCTTCATTTTTCTCCATTGCATCCAATTCTATTGCTTTTGTCAGATGATATGATCAACTTTGAATCCTTAAATTCTCTTCTCAAATTATCTTCTTGCTATGTTCATTCTTAATTGGGTGAAATGGATAAAAAAGAGGGAAAAAAAAAACCCTAAAATTTTGAAAATTCATTTAAAAAAGCACGACTACAATTTCTATAAGTCAGAAAAAAGAATCTTAGCTCAAGACTCGAGAGTCCAAGCTCGAGACTTAGAAAATTGGATTAGGATTTGGCCAAGTACTCTCCGAGACGCAGCTGGACTTGGCATGTGAATCTAGTCAACTTGATTCAACCTGCTCAGGGATTAGAATATTTGCAGAGTATTCAGTATCTTCAAACTATAGCATGAAAATACTGCACAATGTTACACACATAATATGACTGGATTGCTTACAGATTGGGAACACACAATCAGGTGCTCTAACATTACTAATGCACTGCAGCGACAGAGAAATGTCGCCCTTCTTGATGAAATTGTCCACATACCCTTTCCAGGGAAAATCATAAGGCAATCTAGCAGGGAGTTGCACCGATGCCATTACTGCTAAAGTGGGAAACTGCACACCCATCAGCAGAGCCAGACTTAGCCACCTGGGTAATTCTGACAACAGTATTTTGACCCTACTAAAAATGCCAAATCTCTGAGAGATAAAAACACCCAACTGTGAAATCTTCAGAATGCTTACATCCATATTCAAAAGGACCGCTCCAACTCCATGATTCCCTCAAAATGAAGAGCTCAAGCAGTGATTTCTGATTTTTCTACCAAACTTTAAAAAAACATTGTTTTATATAAATAATTACATCATCTACACTATGCAGGAAACCTCACTCAAACTCTAAACTCTTAACAAATTTTTTTTGTCAAAAAACACGATTAAAACTTGAAGATTTCCCTAACCAACCTGTTTAAATTCTGAAACTTATCAATGCAAGCTGCTCAAACTCTGATTATTTAAAGCGATTTAATCTAAATATCTCATCTCCATCACTCAAATGCAGTATTTTCTCTAGGAAAATGAAGAACAAGAATCGCTAGCCCTAGAATGACCACAGACAAAATCTTTCCCAAACCACCAGCCCAAATCATGATATTTTCAACAAACAACCAAAAAGGCCCTAAAAATTTACAACAAGATAAAAATGAGAATATTTTCCACATCAAGTCAAATTGTGATATTGTTCTCAGCTTAGTTACCGATTCGTGAAACAAATCCAATTTGGGCACGTGAATTGGGTCCAAGGATTCGTGATTTTTTTCCCCCAACTATGATTCGTGGAGGATTCATGTGTGTGTATGTGTATAATACTAAAAAATGAGAGAAATATACATAATTCTAGAACTAAATCATTTCATAAGTATGAATCTATGATTCTAAATCATTTCATAGTATTAATCTGTGATTCTGGTATGAATCTATGGATCAAAGTTGTTATGATTATAAGAAAATAATTGGAAAAATAAAAAAATCTGGAAGAATCCTGACGAATCCAGGCATGGATCTGGATCTGGATGGGATCCGAATCCGGATCCAGCCTCTACGGCACGAATCCGGTAACTAAGGTTCTCAATTCAAATGTGTAGTTTTTCAGTCAATCTCATTGACACATAAATATGGGTCAATAAGTTTGACTGGAAAACTATACAGTTGAATACTGACAGCAATATCACAATATAAGAATTAGAAGGTATATTTGCAACAGCTCCTGTATACTTGCCTACAAACTTTGAAAGCTCAAACAAGGCATGCAAACTGTTTGATAGAAAATCCTCAAAGGAAGGAAATCTCAAGGGCGTGATGGATGGTAGCATGATATGGAAAAATAGATTCATTTCAAACGAATAACTTACCTTTTAACACCTCATCTTTGATGCCTTCAAATGCCTTCCCTTCCAGAATTTAACCATCAATCCGACATTGCATTTATTAAGGCAGTGTTTATATTTAGATTGATTGCATCCCTATACAACTGACAAGTGACTATCAGGTTGATTAAAAGGCTGCTACCAGTCAACACGAGAAGCAGAACTTAACCTGGACTTTATTAGCTTTTACTTTCTTCCAATCTTCCCCACCTTCCTTTATCCCCTTCTCTAGCTTACACGTGTCTATTTCCGCATCATCTTTTGAGTCTTGTCAACCATTCCAATTTGCCTAGAGATAAAAGCACAAACAGCCAGCATGTCTGATGTTGAGGGCATCCAAAGAATTCAAATAACAAACAATCTGCTTTTTAAAATTATCAGATTTCCACATTCCATTTGTAAAGTAAGTTGTTTTCTGAATTCGATTGTGTGTTTTTTTAACATCAACATTTCAGATCACATTACATTATTCATCATCAGAATGAGAAAGTACGGTATTAGTAGTAGTTAAAAAGAGAAATTCAAAAATCTGACTGAGTATGCAGCATAACCAAGTTAGAATTATCCTTGACACACGATGACAGGGTAAGATTTAACAGGCCGAATATTCAACTTAGCAAGGAGAATGATAAAGATGAAGTTGTTGAAGATCTCTTATATTATCACCTTCCATTACAAAAATATCCAGAATTTTCATTTCCACAATACCCCATTTTCCACACGTTTCAAGCACATTTTCTTAGAGATTGGTAAAATTGTCAAATATCATTTACACTCTTGGAAATCACTCCAAGAATGGGAAAACTAATGATTTTGTTGTCCAATATTAAACTGTCAACATCTTTTATATTTATTTATTTAAATCCTTCAATAGGGGACTGGAACCAATCTTTTAATCTCATTATCCTCAAATTTAAGAACTTTCATATTCTCTTGAGCATTTAAACATAAAGAAATTCTTATGAGTAGCCCTATGCATGAAGACGGGAAAGATAAAGACATTTAAATTTAGTTTAGCCATCTACTCAACTAGATATTGCAATCTCCAGCAAAGTTTTCAAAACCTTGAAATTTTTTCAAATATTAAACACGTTTGACAATGGAGAGATAATAGCATTAATAAAATCAAGTTTATAATTCTTAGACAAAGAAGTTAGCACAAAATAAATTTTAGCTTTGGATTTCAACCGAAATGTTCATCTCCTCCTCAGCAAACTCTGTTCTATTACCATTTTCTTAGTGTTAATAATCGATTCTACCATTGTTAGTCACCACTTGTTTCTATTTTATAAAACTCAAGACAGAAACAGGGTGCTCAGCTGCTCTTGTTTAACTATAACTAACTTTTAAATACAATTATAAAATCTAAACAGATAGCAAAGAATTTCACAAAATCAATTTTGAGTAAAGGGATCTTACACCAGTATATGTCATATTTGGATGCCATGTTTGAAGTGACAAAAAAGCTGCTACAAGACACATCAGATGCACAATTCAGCTTGGCATTATTAGCCTTGACTTTGTTCCAAAAATCCTTGCTTTCCTTTAAACTTCCCAGTAACTCGTCACTTCTTCGCTTCTACATATCTTCTCAATTTTTGCAGATCCATTTGAACATTAAAAAAATAAACAGCTGGCAAGGTGTTTATTATTTGAAAGATAAAAAAACTTCAAATAACAAACAACCTGCTGGCTGTTTATCTGTGTGCCTCCAAAAAATTATGCGATGAATAATCTCTCACTCACAAAATATATAATCATTTAATCACATATCCAACTTGGCACTTCACATATCCAACTTGGCACTGAGAAACAACTCATATTTAGATGTTGAAGATTTTTCATAACAATTTGGTCCTGGAGTGTCACATATCACCCTCCATCAAAACCATCTCAAGTTGATGTAAATAATTCAATTCTGGAGGTTCTTAGAAGGAAAAGGAATGACAATCCAGAAATAGACATTGTCCTAGTATTTCAACAAAAATGGGAGACTTCTGCTCCCAAAACTTTGTGTGAACTCTATTAATGGCGAGTGGCAACTTACCACATTCCTATGTAATTTGATGGAATGTTTTTCACAGTCCGCCCCTTTCCATAAGGGCAACAATCTGATAGATTCATCCGCCTTATGCTCCATAATTTCCCTCACTTCCTGCTCGGACAGATCATGCGCTTTCAGTTGATCAGGAGCTTGCACATAACCGCTTAAACGTCTGAGCTTCTTCTCCAACCATTGAAAGCCCTCTTTAAGTTGGGCAGCAGGGTTACTTTATCCAACACTTGCAGATCCAAGCCAACCATTGCTGCCATCTTTAACAGAAATTACTAATGGACACAAAAACTAAATATGATCGGAGCTATCGTGATTTCCAGACATATACAACAGAAAAGGGAAAAAATTGATCCCTAAGGGTTTCTAGGGTTTGGAGACAAAATAAATACACCAATTATTATTATTATTAATAATAATAATAAAGCGGAGCTGTATTCAAGGGTTGTAATAATAAAGGGACCGCACTCCTAATCTAGTGCCGATTTTGCTAATTCAATCTGTAAGAAACAAAAATTAATAGAAAACGCATAAACCTAATATGGTTCCCTTATTCTTCAACAAGTGCCACCAACTATAGTTTATAAATTATTTACTAGCACTTGCACCAGCAAGAGGTGCAAAGGATATGCTGATAGGTTTTATTAAAAAAGAAAAAATGAAGAGACGTCAAATTAGATGAAAGATTTCAAATTGATAGCATCAAATTAATTTTTTACATAGAATAGAGACATATATACATGAGTAACCTCTGCAAGACAGTGTACAACTTTAATATTTTATTTAGTGTATGACATCCTAATTTAATAGTTGATTTAAATTGTGTTGACATTACAATCAAGTTTGTTATTAGTGACACACGCACTTAATCAGATGGTTAGCAGCTACCAAGCTTATTTTTAAAGTGTTAACCAAGCAGTTCAGGCTCTACTGAGTTCTACAGTTGTTTTGATTATGTAAAAACAGTTTTTAAAGGACCCGAAACCTTACATCAGTAGAGTATTAAGAAAGTATCATGAAAAGAGAACAAACAAACAAAATGAAACAGACCTCAGAAAACAAAAAGAGGTCACAGACAACATTGTTGGAAAAGACAACAAAAAATCAGCAAAGGAACAACAAACGACCAACTAAGGAGTATTAATCAAATGCACAGCCTGGTCCACCAAAGAATGCATAGTCTCAGCAGCAGCATTCACCTCGTCCTTCTTAGTGGTTTCCTCCATCTTCTTTGAATTGGCCCAAGTACGCTTGCTAGGACCTTGAGAGTCTACCCTCGGGGGAGAAACCTGACTTTTATCTGCCTCATTCTTTTTCAGGAAGCTGGTCATGTTATCCCCCAATTGTCTGAGTTGTTTATCCATATTACCCAGCCTAGTTTCAAATTTAGACACCTTCCCCTGGATGTTGTTAATGTCCTCGTCCATCACCTTCTGCTTGGCTTCCAACACAGGGATCTTATGCATCTGATTTTTCACTTCTTTTGCATTACCTATGACCTCCGAGAGCTTGTCAATATGCTGACCTAATGTTCTTTCCCCTCTGGCTGTCTTGCTAAGATGCTCCATTTCTTTGTTCAACAACACCATTTTATGTTTAAGAATGTCAATGTCCTTCATTATAGAACCAGGGTTACCAAATAAGCCTTTAGAGGGCCCAATTCCACCACCAACACAATCACCTCCGTCAGATTTGGACCCCTATTCACCATCATCAGAAAAGTTGGAAGCCTCAATCCTTGTTTTCACATTTTTGTTTTCCTTTCGCCATAAAGACTTTCTTTTTCTTTCCAAACATTTAGCAAGGGGCTCATAATCCGACAGAGGAGAAACCCTCTCATCAATATGACCTTTGCCCTTCCCTTTGCTACATCCCCTATTTTTTGCATGTTCTCTAACAATTTCATCAACAAAATCACTTTCCCTTTCCCAATCAGAAACATCCTTCTCAACACTCTGTTTTTTCTTTTTAGTGCTACCACCCAAACCTCTTTTAGGACTAACCAGACCCCCTTTCGCCTCATCTTGTGTCTCAGAGTTGTAGCCCTTTTCCTGAATACTTCCTTCAGTATCTTAATCTTCCCCTTTAAAATTTCTAGGTTTCAGGATTTTTTTAGATTTCAACACATTCATAATCAAAACCATTAATCCTTCATGATAAACATGTTCACCAGTCGGGTCATGTTGAATAGCTAGGGTAGAATTGGAGAGAGATTGCAACAGGTATGAAGGAAAATTAACCCTAATGTCATGACAATATTCAGTTCACACCGAGCAGTATCTACCTGTATATGTGAATTACGGGCCTTGGATCCTCACACGCACTTCAACATGGTCATTACCTAAGAGATAATCTCAGAACGAACATTGAATTGTTTATCTAAGTAATCCAACAGTCTGACATGTTGCCTTCTAACTATAAGGATTTTGCCTTTGCTCTCAGACCAAGAAGCAGGCAACCAAACCTTTTAGTATGAAGGATTTATGCAGCTATATGATAGTGTAATTAATCTAGATAAAATGCAATTCTAATCTAATAATAAGAAAAGCAAATTAAGCTATATGAGTGCATTTTAATCTAGATGATATTTAATGCTAAGCAATTATAAAAGCTATGAAAATATTAAGCAATTGAGCATCTATTTCAACAATAATTCGATGCAATTCAATTCCCATCCCTGTAATGAGGAATTAGAAGCCTCTTAAATAGAATTCCCGAAATCAACCAATGATCAAGATCATTTGGAATGGATGGCCAAGATTGAAGCTGAGATTCAGTCAGGATGGAAGATTCCCAGTGTAGGTGAGGTTAACTAACTTAGATCCTGAGTATAATGAAGAGTTAATTGAAATTCACCTGAGTGTGAGAATAAGTTGATTAAGTCAACCCCAATTCGAGAGATAGATCACTTAGAATTCCCATTCCTAAATTGAAGATAAGATTTGGAAGATTATTTAATTTAATAAAATGAGATATGATTTCATAAATGCATATTTCTAATTAATTCAGTAATTAAACTCAATAATTGAAATAAAGACATTATCTCATTAAATTAAATATGTTTAATTCCTTCGTACATTGGCTTAAAGAAGTAATTTAATTTAATTAAAGTATGAACACTTACAATTAAATCAAATTTAATCAATAGGTGTAATGTAGCTAATTTGAGTTGATACTTAAAAATTAAATAGAGAATGTGATTAATGCAAATTAGGATTTTCTACATCTGACAATTAGGTCAAGTAGCGATAACCAAAATAAGAATTTCCTAGTAAAATAGGACTTAGGGTTGATCAAGATAGACCAAAATTGGTTTAGATGGCAATGTGCCAATTTTGGGGTATTACATTTGCCCCTCTTTGAATGAATGTGCGAGCAACACATTCAATTCAAAGAAATCAGAAGTATGATGCGAAGATCAAGAAATGAGATTGGTTCCGAAATTGATGATACAGAGACCAATTGGTAAGCTTTTAAAGGTTATCTCCAAAATGAAGCTTAACCTTAGGGAATCTAGATAGAACACCTAGATGTTGAGATTGATAAGCTTTTAAAGATTATCTCTAGAATGAAGCTTAACCTTAAGGGATCCAGATAGAACACCTAGATTGATAAGCTTTTAAAGATTATCTCCAGAAGAGAGCTTAACCTTAAGGGATCCAGATAGAACACCTAAATACCTAGATTGATAAGCTTTTAAAGATTATCTTTAGAACAGAGCTTAACCTTAAGGGATCCAGATAGAACACCTAGATACCTAGATTGATAAGCTTTTAAAGATCATCTCCAGAATGGAGCTTAACCTTAAGGGATCTAAATAGAACACCTAGATACCTAGATTGATAAGCTTTTAAAGATTATCTCCTGAACGAATCTTAACCTTAAGAGATCTAGATAGAACACCTAAATACCTATATTCATAAGCTTTTAAAGATTATCTCTAGAATAAAGCTTAACCTTAAGAGGTCCAAATAGAACACCTAGATACCTAGCTTGATAAGCTTTTAAAGATTATCTCCATAATGGAGCTTAATCCTTAGCAAGAATTTGGAATTATCTCCAGAACAGAGCTTAATCCCCCGAAGTCCAAATAGAACACCTAAATACTAGTCCATAAAAGATAACAAAATCTAATCATGAGTCATAGAATAATCCCCAGAATGAGGCTTGATCCTCAGGAGTCAGGGTTTAGACTGTCCTGATACTTATCCATCAAACTCTGATAAGAACTGCTTATAAGATGTAATTAGCTGATCAAAATATGAGATAGATGACATATATGTCAGATAGAAAGGGGACAAGATGCCCTGAGTGATATGGACATGAGTTTCAGATTGAGTTGAAATTCAGATTCAATGATGCAATCATCCTGCCCCCTCGAGAGCAAAATCAAAAGATGACACACTAGAAATATGATATAGAACAGTATATTGAAAGATACTAAAGAAATCTGAGGATCAGAAGAATATAAAAGAGATCAGAATGATCTAAAAAAAATTTGGAGTCGATTCAAAGTGATTTCAAGGTCTAAAAGGCCAAGTTTGACCAAATTTTGACCATAGTTGACTTGAGCTGACTTTTCCAGAGGATTGGAAAATTTTGAAGAGAATTGTGATTTGAAAAGATTCTAAGATTCACAAAGTATTAAAAAAATTGGATTGCACAAGCGTTCAATCATGTCGATCCAAAAAAAAATTAATGCGATTTTTAGTTGCTTAAGTTTGTCAGAATTTGAATTCAATCTCGAAAATGGATTCAGAGTGGTCAAATTAGCTAGGGGTGATTTTGACAACAATTGAAGCACTTTGAAAATTTAGGTCAAAACCTATATAAGGGCCCAAAGGGTCATTTGCACTTTTGTCTTTTGTGAAGAAGAGAGCTTTGAGGTGAAAATGGTGGTCCCCTTGTCTACACATCAATTTGACCGCTCCTGATGACATAGCTAGCTAGTGGACTATGGACATTCGATGAGTAGTTGATAACTTGTTTCACATTTAATTTTTCATGCTTTTCAAGGTAGTTTAGGTCATTTTTAGGTGTTTTAAATTGTTGGCTTGTCGGTTCTCACGCAAGGATGTCTCTCCTTGCACGAAGCAAATCGAAGTTTGCGCGAATAAGCACCATCCTGATACTTCATCGCATGGCTTTTCTTGCATGGTGGATACCCATCTGTCATGTGGAAAACCCTAATGTTGGTTCATTTTTGGCTTAATAATTGAGCGCTTCTTGTGTGAGAAAGTGTCACCTCACACAAAGATGTGCAATCTTGCACGAGAACATGAGATCATGCGTGAAATTCTGGTGTTAAGAGCAAGTTTTTTGCATGTGAAATTTGATTTTTCATTGCAATTTCATGATTTCTTTTGTCATGCTTGTTTAGCAAAGACTGGTCGTTTGGCTATTATTTTCATGTGTGTGCAGGTTACTTTTGAGGATGTCAGATTTTGATCCCATTACCCGTCGTACAGAGCTTTGTTGTGGAGACTTGATGACGCTGATATGGCTCACATTGACAAATGCTTATCATATCTTTGTCGAATTCCACCAATGTTGGTGAATCATGGCCTACGGACTGCACTGGAGCATTTCCATTCAGAGACAAACACATTCCACTTGCCATAGGGAGAGATGATAGTGACATTGGAGGACATCTACCAGATACTGCAGATACCCTTCCATGGGCCGAGAGTAGTGTATAACACAGTGCTGTGGACGGGCATTGTGGCACTGGAGTCGTGTTTTAGGAGGAGTTGATCATGGATTGAGCCATCACATGGGATGAGCTTGTGCATATCTATAGGCACACAGATAGATTGGCAACAATGTTAGGGATATTCATCAATTGTTTCTTGATGTCTGACAGAGGCTAGCATGGACTAGAGTGCGGATGGGGCAAGATGTTGCAAATGATGTTGGAGACCCTAGAGAGATAAGGGCGGGGACCATGCATGCTCGCGCACATGTTCTATGAGATGCATGAGATCATATATCACGAGCAGAAGAGCATGGTCATCAAGGTTTATGTTCTTTAAATTTGGGCCTAGGAGCACCTTTCAGTGACTAGACCCCTTTTTGCCGATGAGCGACACCTGATGGAGCCATATATTTGCAGATACAAAGGCTAGCTTACCCAGACAGTTGTAGGGAAGACTAAATAGTGGAGAGGTAATCTCGATGGCTTGGTGGCAGTAGTATGGCGACCCTAGAGAGAGAGTGAGGATTGGGATGATGCACCTCGGGAGCTAGGGCACATGTTCACTTCACAACCATTGATAGGTTGATCTATGCAGATAGTGGAGAGATTCCTACTGACTCGCGTGTGGCGATAGTATGGGAGACCATAGGATACATCGCAAGAGTACTACTCCTATGCGCGACTAGCTAGAGATTTGGACCAGGGGTGGTCTCTGAGATTGGATCTTGGGAGATTGATGATAGATGTGTGCAACTTGGTTGCGACACAGTGGGAGTACCTGCCAGTAGTAGCAGACGAGGGGATGACTCATGCATATTAGGCTTACTTTGTGAGTCATCCTTTCCCGGGGTTTATAGATCTAGTGGGGATGGTTGTACCGATCCAGCCAATACAAGCACCACAAGGACCACCACAACAGCCACAACAGGTGAGACATAAGATGACCCAGGTGTAGATCTTGGTTCAGTAGATGAGAGTAGACTCAGGTGTGGGTGGCAGTGGGACAGGGTAGAGGAGGCCACAAGGGGAGATGGGGTCCTTGGGATCCATAGGAGGTGACATGTAGAGACCTCAGATAGAGGCAAAGCAACTGATAGAGTAGGCTGAGCATGGAGATGAGGAGATGTAGGACTAGCCTGCTGTAGGGACCTAGGGTGGAGATGCCTTAGTGCAGACCTAGGAGGCTCTGAGGAGGGCTAGAGAGCGGATATGCACCACACAACAACAATTAGGAGAGCTACATATACAGGTAGTTGTGAGAGACTCCCAAATTGCAGACAAGAAGCATAAGATCTGAGAGTTGTGAGAGCAGTTAGAGTGAGTGACATAGAGATTAGAGTAATAATAGGATGAGATATGGCTATAGTCAGCTAGAATGACTTACTACTTTGCAGCTTACGTAGCGATTTTTCCAGGTGACACCGAGTAGGTGCCTTGATTTTCATAGTATGCACAAGAGTCTGGGGGTGCATAATTGGCCGCAAGACATGAGATGCCTCCTCCTCCTCCTCCTCCACCAGGAGATGAGGGGGAAGGAGAGAGTTAGATTCATTGTTTGTTACTCCAATTTTGATCTGGCTCTATATCAATTAGTGTGCCAACACTATTTTGTACCATTTTTTATCGACAACACTTGAGTAGCATCCATTTTTGCACTGATGTACACTTTTTGATATATATATATATATATATATATACATATATATATATACATATATATATATACATATATATATATATATATACATACATATATATATACATACATATATATATACATATATACATATATATATATACATACATATATATATACATACATATATATATACATACATATATATATACATATATACATATATATATATACATATATATATATATATATGTATGTATATATATATATGTATATATGTATATATATATATGTATGTATATATATATGTATGTATATATATATGTATGTATATATATATGTATATATATATATATGTATATATATATATATGTATATATATATATATGTATATATATATATATACGAGATTTTGAGTCGAGTACCATTTGCATGTGTCATCTTTCTTTCTTTATAGCTTGTTGTACATGAGATGTTTATATTGTTGTTATGAATTCAAATATGATGTAATGTATGGATGCAGATTTTGATTTTGATGTATGAATGTAGTGTATCATGAGATTATTTATGAAGTGCAAAATGTGAATGAACTAACATCTCATGCAATGTTCTATCATTGTTGATAGTGACAGGTATCCCATGAAGATCAATATGACGAACCAAAGGATCGAATGCTTGTGTAGCCGTGAGGAAACATGATACTTTGAGGAAGCCAACAATCCCTCATCACAAAGGATGTAGGTGAATTAGTCATCAAACCATGTACTTATGCAATGCAAGCCGATACTAGATGCAATTTCTTGGTTCGATGCAACCCTAGGTCTAGTTACCAAGCTTCAACAATTATCATCACTGAGAGTATAGTGAAACCCCATAAGTCATACAATCCCCATTGACATTGCAATCATAGGAATATGAATAGGACATCTGTTCTAGTTTTATCAGGATAAAATGTAAGCATTCGAGGCACAAGAAGCCAGAATGACCAGAACATTTGTCTCTTTTAATGTAGCAAGCAAACATAAGCATCAAAGCATAAATGCTAGGATGACCAGAATGTTTCTTGCGCGCAAACACACCAGACACACGAGAGATCTTTCTTATGCTAAGTAGTCAGTAAGTTTTCTGCCCACAACAACCCTTGCATTCATAACCTAAGACAAAAGTGTGCTATGTATACTCGCAGTGATCTGTACGTTCACCTAGTAGGACGAGTATCGATATTTACTATAGCATAAAGAGTTCACTCTAACAAGCAAGGAGAAGAACCAACCTCACTAACTTATTCATATAAAAGGAGTCGAGGTACACACAACCATCCAATACAAGATGGAGAATCTTATAGTGGACACCCCTTTTATGTGGATGTTTTAGATCATTGGAACTAAACCACAAATAGAAAGCCGAGAAAAGATCATGCCCCTAGTCCTCGCTTCTCTAGTCAAAAGAGACATCATCAAGTTGCTCAAAGAGACATAATAAAGTGAAAGCAAAACAAAGAAAGAAAAGCTTGACGTATCGAAACAAGTTTATCGTTTTGAGTTCATCTTTTGTATTATAGGATTGGTGTCAAGTGTCAATGTCCAAAACATAGATGAAAGAAATCTCTTTAAGGGTAACAATAGTAGATAAACACAGTTAGAACAGCTGGTGACTGAAGTCAAAGAGGAATCTTTAATAGGAAGAACCTTAGTAGGAAACTAAGTGACAATAGACAAACATAGTTAGGACAAACTGGTGACCAAAGCAAGAGATTATCCATGAGAGGAATCTGAAAAAGTGAGACTAGTGATTGTAGGCAAATGTAGTTAGAACAATTGGTGACTATCACGAAAGAGATTGTCCATGAGAGGAATCTTGAAAAGTGACACTAGCAATAGTAGGTAGACGCAGTTAGAATAACTAGTGACTGTCACGAGAGATTATCCATGAGAGGAATCTTGAAAGGTGACACTAGTGATAATAGGCAAACATAGTTAGAATAACTGGTGACTGTCACAAGAGAGACTCCTATGACATTGTAGGGTGTTGCCCTCGAGTTATGACAAGATTCAATCCATGGATACATGAGCAAAAGTAGTAAACTAAAGCAAGAAAGCAACTGTACAAGGGCCAAAAGATGCATTGCAAGATATAACATTTGAAATAAGAGGTGCCTATTTACTAGGTTTTCACCTTCTTGGCTGAGATTTTTTTTTTTGCTACCATGATGCTTGTTTGCCAGGTTTTCATCAATTACACTTTTTTTTCTTTTTCAATTTTTTGACCAAGGTAATTTTTTTTTTTTCAGGACTTTTTGCAATTTTTAAATTTTTTTAAGGACATTTTCAATTTAAAAAAAAAAAACTTTTTTAGAGATTACTAGCTCTCAAGTAGGATCGTATCATTTTGTTCTAGTGTCTAACAAGGTGTAGGACAAGATCTGGCAAGCTGGTGGATATGTAGAGATGGACAGGCATGGAGTATGGAGCGATGAATGTTACCCCCAAGGAAAGACTTCACAAGATTATGCAAGCTAGGGAAAAAGGATATAACAATATAAGCTCATGGTGTAAGGAAGGATATCACGTAAATAAGAACTATTTTTTCTTCTTTCTTTCATTGATCGAGGCCAAAGGGTTAATTGAATAGGATAGCAAAGTTTGTTATGGAGGTTATGAGTGAATGACTTTGGGAATGAGGACATCTAAAGGATAAGCAAAATCATGATAGGATTTCATGAATGGAAGAATTACGCATTATGCCTGTTTACCAAGTTTTCATCATGGTATTTATCCAAGGTGCCACAAGAAGTGGTTTTCACCATAGGATGGATTTATTTTTATTTTACTTTTGCTACCAAGGTGCTACAAGAAGTGGTTTTCACCAAGGCACTTTTTTCATTTTTTATTTTTATTTTTATTTTTTAAAATTTAATTTTTAAATTTTTTTTTTTAAAGAAAGAGCTCAAGCTTTCTCAAGTTAGATAGCATGACTATAAGAAAGATAAGTTATGATAAGCCAAGGCCATAGCAAGGTACACTCAAAGATGTTGATAAGGTAATGGAAGGAAAATGAGAGCTAGATGGAGGATAAGGTTGTTGGTTTTGGAAGACTAAAATGAGAAAGGATAGTAAGTAGGCGTGTGGTTTAGAGGATTTCATGAGTGTGGATGAGATATTAGGCAAGATCAACATTGACACACATCTTGAAGGGTGATGGAATGATGGAGAAATCATGGATGAAACAGATTGAGGCTTAGATATATGAGGTAGCAGAGCCATTTTGGAGAAAGGTGGAGTAGAAGGTTTTGAAACCTTTTTAGGAAGATTTTGGGAAGAAGACGGAATGGAAGCCTTTGGAAGCTTGAATGTCAACTTTGATTTGTTTTCAATATTCAAGTCCCTCAAAAGAGACTTGGGAATCCATATAGCTTTTGGTTTTTCATTAGATGCTTTGGAATGCATTTCCTCTATAACAGATTTAAGAACCCACACTTTCTTTGGTTGAGCTCTTTGAATAGTGGACCTTTGTGGTCTCTTTTTTGCATATTTTCCTTCTTAACATTCACATGTTGATTAGAGGGGACATAGTGTAGTGCCTGCCCCTAGTTCGCATTTTGTTATCATTGCTGAACTCTTTTAGGGCTAGTTTTATGTTGTTGGTTAGTAGCATTCTTTTGAGATTATCAGATATTGTGCTATGGATTCAGTTTATTATGTGATGAGATTACTTAGATTTTGCATTTCATGTATGCATGATGATTATTTTCAGTGATTGCAGTTATTAATGATGATTAGTAAGATTATTTATTATCATATGTGTTTTATTATGGATACTTACCCCATACTTGCATGTGTATGGTGTGTGTGTTTGCTTTGCGTGTCTGCTTTTGTATGGCGTGTCTGATGTGGTTAAGGAAGGGAGTCGTAGTCACCTGCTAGTCGGGATCTACACGATGCACCGCTTCCTGCCATTGCCTGTTTATTTTAGTATATATTGTGCTTGTACATGCATGGTTTTTATGCAGGTTGCAGGTACCGGGTATCGACTTCCCTGAATTGCCAGGATGAGCGTACCCTATCACACTATCTCAATGATAAGAGAGGGGAGATAAATTCTCAAGTCCAAATCCCAACCCTTTAAGCCATTTGTTCTAATTGGAAAATTAGGACAAGTATCCGAGTTGAGTACCCTCCGAATATGTCGGATGACATAATTCGTGATATTAACCCTTGGTTTGATTTTGTATGTATTTTGGCTATGATGGATTTTCATATTTTCACCTTATGAGTATTTGAAGTATTTTCTATTAATTAAGCTTAATTAAAAGATTTAATTAATGGTTTAATTCAAATAGAAAATTAATATGGTATTTTAATATTTATTTTATTTAATTAATTGGGAAATTAATTAAATAAAATAATTAAATTTGAAGATAAAAGTTAAAAGTTTAAATTTGGAATGTGACAATATTTATTTTAATAATAATATATTTGGAGTTCATTTTTAAATAAATGACTAAATAATATTATTATTAAAGCTAATAAATATTTTAGCAATTAAGTTTTGGAAAATGAAATTTAAAAGTGGAGGATATATTTAAATTAATAAAAGATTCTAGATCTCATGTGATAAAAATATAAATATATTAAGATTGAAAAGTGGAATTATAAAAGTTAGTGCATGAGATTTAATAAATAAATAAATTAAATTGGAAAGAGTAAATTAAATATTATTTTAATGTTTGCTCACATAGGAGTTGGCAAATTCTCGAGAGTTGTCATGTAGACAACACTGGAGTTTGCACTCTAAGTTTGCACAAGTTGTCTACACTTAGGAGTTAGCATTTTATTTGAGCACATGGTGTCTACAACCTTAAGACTCATCTAGAAGGTTGGAGAAGGCTCATGCTTGGTTTTCATGCTTATCTTCTAGTTGTCTCTAGAGACACTCTAGATGCATCGTAGAGGCCTTTAAATAGAGGCTCTCCTAGTGTGTTTGGACAAGCTTTATGGAAGCTTTATGGAAGCTGAATGGAAGCCTTATGGAAGCTTAATGGAAACAGAAGTAGAAGCTGAATGGAAGCTGCAAATTACAAGCTCATATTCTTCTTCATATGCTCATATATTTTCTACATGCTTCTATGCTCTTTCTAGCTCTTCTAGTCACTTGGAGGATTCGATTGGCTTGGATCTTGGAGGAATTGCGAATTATGGAGAAGGAAAGAATTTTCTATGGACTTCTGAGGCATGGCGGATTAGCATCAGTGTCCAGGTGCACTCATGATATTCACATATTCTCCTTGCACTATTTCTCTTCCTGTCTTCATCAAGTCTTTTATATGTGTCTGAATACTCTTTGTGATTGAATCTACAATTAAATTGGAATATAGATATTTATTTGGTTGAGTAGAAAATAATAGAAAACCCTAACTTTAATTTAGAGAAGAATTTAGATTTAAATCGGGTTTGGGTTCGGGTTCGAATTGTATTGGATTCAAAGATTGGATTAAACAAGAGTTTGTATGAAGGAAATTCTAAGATTAATTCTATGATCAAACCTATTAGACAAATTAATAGGTAAATCTAAGGAATGGTTATTATGAGTAATTTAGAAAATGATTAATTTAAAGGGAAATTTCTTAATTTAAAGAATTTGAAAAGCCCTTCTTATTTAAAGTTATATATGTTCTCTTTTTAATATATATAGAATCTGCATTCTTTCATAAATATATATTTATATTTACAATGTAGAATACTGAAGTGCAATGATTCTTGATAACGATTTGCATGTATATCCATATATATACATATACATACACACACACACACACACACACACACACACACACACATATATATACATATATACATATATGCGTATATACATATGAAATGCGGAAGTGAAATATATATATTAAAATCTGAATCGCGTGGAATGTAAACATTTTATAAAAACGTTATAAAAAAAAATAGTAATAAAACATGCGTATGGGGGAGGGGATTCACCCCATCCCCACTTCCCTTATTTACTTCCATCGGCGGTCGCCTGTACCCGCTGACGCAGGTACTGCGACTATTGTCGCAGGCCCTGCGTTAGAGGACAGGGCCGCACGGCTTCAGTAATGCCGTGACGCAATTTCTTAAAATCGCTTAAAAGATTATGCCTCTTCGTAATATGTAATCCGGCTTTTCTTTAAATGCATTCAAATTATTTGAAGATTGTTATGTATGGAAATTAAGATTTTAATTTATGTTGTGAATCGATTTTTCATTATTAAGTTATTAAATATTATTTATTGTATATAAATAATATAATATTGTAATTTGACTTTGAAATGATGAAGTTATTGATATATATATATATATATAATATTAGTAAAAGTATAATAAGAGATATAGCTAGAATTCAATAAGTTACTCTCATATAAGATTTTGATGGATTATTGTTAATCAGAAAGAGATTTTGAGTTATTAATATGTATATTGAGGGATTAGAGAATAGATGACTTTTAATTTTAATTATTTAATGTATATTAAATATAATTTAATATATATTAAATAATTAAGAAATGGTAATATGTAGATGTTCAATGACGATTATTTAAATTATGAGACTTTAATGATATTGGATTCAATTAAGTATTATTTAACTAACAAGGAGTCATTGTTACATTATAACAACATTGCTATGATTTGAATTGTTAATACGTTATGTATTATTAAATAAATTATTGATATATCTTAATGCTGTTAAGAGTTAGTTAAATATTAAACTAATGAGGTTTAAAGGAAGGTTCTCTAGGTCGATTGATAATAGTTTCAATAAGTTTATTATTTATTAATGTTTTTTGGGTCTAACAAACTATTAATAAATAATAAATAGTTTAAATAGATATCAAATAATCTGATTA
Source organism: Cupressus sempervirens (assembly GCA_028749045.1). Classification (NCBI taxonomy): domain Eukaryota; kingdom Viridiplantae; phylum Streptophyta; class Pinopsida; order Cupressales; family Cupressaceae; genus Cupressus; species Cupressus sempervirens. The sequence continues at coordinate 548,504,942 of CM053793.1, forward strand.
GAATTAATCTAGAAGAGATTATTTAACGATTGAAGTCTTGTAAAGACATTAATTTTTGGATTTGGATTATAATTGATTAATGAGTTGTCAATATAATTAAATGCGATAGAGATTTAACTAGGAAATGATTATCATAAATACGAAATCGTTAAGAAAGATGAATGTAGTCATTATGGATAAGATTTCTAAAATAACTTTTTAATATTACTATTATTAAATTATTAATATTTGTGTATTGGATTGAAGTTGACTTTGATGTACAAACTATTGTTAGTCAACTAATACTCATTGGGTTGATGGTTTGGTTGTGAAATTATTCATTAAATCAATTAACTAGAGCTAATTGGATTTAATTAATAATTAAGTTATGTAGTAGAGATTTAATTGATATAATTCTTTTAATGAGATTGTAAAAATATTGATATCAGAATTGATAAGTCGTACTCTCATGATTTAAATAATGACCTTAGATGTTTTAATGGTGAGACTGAGTAAGATTGAATTGGAAACTATTAGATGTTAATAGGTCATGGATTGTGTACCTATGTTAATTGATTGATCAAGTTGATCATTTTAATTAAGTTATAATTCTTCTTATTCGAGGATTGATAATTGGTTCTTTTATAAAAGAATAATGATCCTTTGACTATGTTGAAATGTAGAAGTAACATTAAGGAAGAGTTAATCAATTAGAATATGGATCATGGTTAAAATAGAGAACAATTTAATTAAGGTCAATAATGATTAGTTAGTGAATATTTATCCTTAAGTTATTTTTAGAATGTGATTCTGAATAATGAAAGGATAATGCTATCGGGGAACAATTGGGTTGACTTGTAGGTCAAATAATGAAACTTAGACACTTGAAAATATACTTGCAAATGGAAAACTAAAAACTCTACACATTATTCAACTATGTAAATTTTAGTAAACCAAAACATGCGTCTGCATCGTGTATTCTATATGCTTCTTGTTTTGGGTTTTTGGGTTAACTAGTGATGACTAGTCCTAGGTTGTTACCAGAGGCTCGGGGGTTATGAGATGTGATGGCATGTTGATCTTTTTGGTCTCGATCTTTATAAGCCCAACCATGGTTATGTGATCGTATGCTTTATGAAATGTTTGTATTTGTTCATCAGTCTTCATGTGTGAAGCTGAGTTGTATATGTATCTGAGACACTTGAGCTAATCATTTTTGAGTCATCGATCAATTATCTTTGGTTTATTTTCTAGTCACCATGATGGGACTAAAATGTGGATTTATTCTTGATGATGTCATGTTGTGACATGTTTTGACTCAACCATTTTGGAGTCTTCGATCAGTATGATTTTGAGATATTTGATCAGTATGATTTTGAGATATTCTTGGTTGCTTGTTGAAGAACCAATGGATATGGTGATTTATTTTGAGATATATTTTGGTTATTGAGAACGAATTGATACTTATGATTATCAGTGATGCCTTCAGTTGCCAATAGAGAACTGTTGTGGTCATGATTTTCTATGGATGCTTTTCGGATGCTCGTGGAGATTTGATGACTCTTATCTTGGAGATTTGATGATTCTTATTATGGATATTTGATGCTTATATTGTGGATATTTGATGATTCTTTTTATGGATTATCTTTTGGATTTTCTTTACAATCGCTTGTACAGGACTGTGGTGATTTATGATTCCATGAGCATTAGGGTAGGTAATCTACTTGTAGTGTCGGGAAGTGGCTTGCAGTGGGGGCCAAGGCCCTAAGTGGCTGCCAGGGTAACTCATTGTAAGTTTGGTTAATAAGTGATAACATTTACACACTAAATGGGGATTAAATGAACCTAAAAAGATAATTGTTTTGGTTCTCGCCCATGCCTTGAGCGCTTGTACAGGCTAGGATGGGAGTAGTGAGACGCATGGTTGCGACCTTGCATTCCATAGTATGCCTCGTCAGTATGAGAGAATACTAGTGGCTGCATGAGATCTGTATGGACCCGTGGAGTTTAGCTAACTGCCAGGGTAACTTGTACGAGATAAATGCGATGACACTTTCCCGCTTGCAGAGTAGGTTTCCTACATGTCATTGTTGTGCCTTTGGGAATTAGATGTCAAATTTGTGTGATGGAACCCTTGAGTAGTATACTTTTAGGATTCCTAGAGAATTATGCTTTGTGGTTTTGATATCCTGTTTGGGACTTGAGATTATCTCCTCAGCACGGTGGGAGTGGACCACTTAGGTTCCACGCGGTCGGGTGGTAGTGTTTTATCACTCTTATCATTTGAGATCCATTGAGACACCGTGGCTGGAGTATTCTTGGTTGGTATTTATCTTCATTCTGTTCTTGAAGCATTATGATAGACGATATACCTTATGATGGATGTATTTACTGGTATGTTTCTTACATTGATGATTTGCATATGTTAGATGATGGTATCCTATGCTTTACTTTGCATGTTAGTAGGATGTTTTTAGGAGTGACATTCCTACTATGATAATACTGATGATCTCTTCGGTGCTTTGGAATGTTACGCACGGAGGGATGGCTAGGATCCACGATGGTCTAATGATGCTATTAACGGTTGGGAGGAGCCGTGCACTTAGTTAGTTATGTTTGTGATATATGGTTATCTTTTATGTTGGATGTTTATGTCTTTTGCGATGATGTATCATGTATGGTTTATGGTTTCATTATGTTATTGCATCATGGATTAATATTGGATGATGATGTACTTTATTTACATGGATATTTATTCTTTTAAGCTTTTCATACCTTGTAACATGTACAGTGGATGATTGAGCAATCTAAAATGTACACTTGTATATGGTTTAAGGACATTGGATGTATCATTGTTATTTCATTGTTAAGGATGTGATGTTACATGGATAGTTATGATTAGAAGTAATTCAATGTTAAGGGATCTCTAAAGTTTGTAATCTGTTATGTTTACTTTTAGTTGGATGTTACTATTGCTTCCGCAAGTGTTGTGTATGGTTTTACTTTCATGTTTAAAAAAAAATTGTTTGGCAAACTTAGTGAAATTCTTTGGATCCCTTGGCGGGGCATTACACATAGTGACATTTTGAAGATGGATTCATGCACTTGTGTTTGAGTTGATCATCCAAATTTCTTCCAAAGGACTTGGGACTTGTGGATGAATGAGGCCAATATGACTAGTTTAGGTGGAAAGGTTAATGTGAAGAGTTCAATTATGTGTATCTTTGTTGATCTTGGGGTAGGGTAGGAGGAATGTGTAATGAGCTGAGAGTGGAAGTAGGAGATAGATGAACATAAGGTCCCAATATGGATGGAAGACTTGAAGGTTTTAGCTTAGATGGATAGGGACCAAGAATAGATTTAGAAGATGTGAATGGACCATGAGTAGGGATATTAACATCTTTAAAGTGAGCAACATGACCAAAGTCATCAATAGATTTATGAGTAATTGTTAAAGGAGCAATACCTTTGATAGGAGTATTTAAAGTTTGAGCATAGTTTTGAAGTGAATGTAGCAAGGTAGAACAAGAGGGTGAGGGAACACTTTTCTCTTCAAGGAATTTTAGGTAGCATAGGAAAAGTATCCTTCTCTTGGTCTTTAATAATCTCCTTAGAGATGGTGGAAGGAATATCTTGATCTTGCTTAGTAGAGGTGCATGACATGGGAGATGGAGGACTAAGTGGCTCTTGAGATGGAGGCATGAGATATTGGAAGATTTGAAAGGGGATGAAGGAATCTTGGTCTTGATCAACACTTGTTTCTTCATCATTTAAGTAGTCCTCTTGACATGAAACTAATTTCAAGGACGAGGGAGCATCTGAAGTTGTATTCAAATTCATTTATGGAGTCTGCATAATAGGCTCTTGAAGTTCAGAAGGAAAATTACTTGGAGTAGACTTCATATGCATAGCAAGACATTAAGATGTATGATCTATGAAGGTATTGAAAAGACTTGCAGCCCAATATTTGTTGGCTTGAGTTTCTTTTAAAGGCAATCCTTGAGGGTACACATAGTCAACAGGGCAAGTAGCAAGTTCTTTGTTTCGTGAATATGTGTTGGAAAGATTGGACACTTTAGAAGGTGGTTGCATGTTGGAAGAGATAAGTTTCACATTTAAACCATTACTAGACTTGGTTTCATGATGTTGATCCTTTGTGAGAGTAGAATCTCTAGTAGATGAGAGCTTAGATTTTTGAATTATGCCATTATCAAAGAGATCTTGGATTTTGTTTTTCAGCTCCTTACAATGTGAAGTTTTATGTAAATTATGTCTATGATAGGCACAATAGTTACTCATAAAGGAAACTCCCACCAAAGTGATCTTAGGTAAAACAATGAGTTTTTCTTCAAGAAGTTCTTCCAAGGTTAATTTGTAAGATTTTCCCAAAGGTGTGAAATTACAACTTTGGTAAAAATTCCCAAGGTTTGTTTTCAAAGATACCTTTAGATTTCTTGGGTGTTGTACTATTTTCCAAGGATTTAGTTTCAACATTGAAAAAAATTGATGGCTCATTGTTATTAGAGGAACTGGAATAACTTTGCAAGGAGAATGTGCTCGATGATGTGTTTTCCTCTTCTTTTAGTCTTTGAAGTTGAGCATTTATTGTTTCGATTTGTTTCTTCATATTTGTAATTAGAATCCCTTCTTCCTCCCTAGGAACATTAGACTAAGTGTATTTATTGCTAGCCATTTTGATGTACTATATTTCAAGTAGTGACAACCAAGTTTTAGAACATAAGACCATTGTAGATAAAGGAATAATGTAATGTTTACAACCACAGACAATGACGAAAAGAAAAAGCCCAAACAAGGACCACACAAAAATGTAGCCTCGAAGTGAAATAAGAGTGTTGTATACTTGGATACAAGTTGTCTGAGTAATGGCTAGAACAACCAAGAATTATGACTATCGTGACACAAAGTATGATGAACACAAAAGGACATAATAAGATAAACAAGTGAGGAGACTAGTTCATACATAGATCACAAGTTTTCAACTAAGTAAAAGATCACTATTTTGACACTGTTTATAGATAGAGAAGTAGTAAAATGTTGTAGATACATACTAGACTTCGAGTGCAAATAACTCAAACATGATAGTTTGATAGTTTTATGATAAGATCTTGCACGAAGATTCTCAAGGAACCACATAAAAAAGTACAATCAAACAGGCAAAGACTCAGAACAACACTTTTGGATCAGATTTCTCATGCGAGTACTTGTAGAAGACCACATGAGGATGTGCTAGACTGACAAGAAAACAAGATTCTGACAAAAAGGACAGAGTTTGCAAGATATTGCACAGAGATATGCATAGGATTGTGCGAGGACATGGACAAAGCCACGTGAAGAAGTGTTGGCTAAAAATGTACTTGCATAAAATTTTGCAAAATTGGGCGCAAAAATAGAGACCAAAATAACAATTGAGACTAAATTTGAAGAGATTTTACAAGTTTCAGACTATTTTGGACAGATTGTTGGTTGTTTTGATAGATTTTAGATAAACAACAAGATGGTTTTCAAGTTGTTAAATGGAATTTTGGTTTTGAACAAGACAATTATTTTTCAGAAAGACACAGGAAGCAAGCAGTAGTTGCAAACAATCCAATTGAGGGCAAAGCAAATCGAAGGGACAGGGGAGTCTTGACCTTTAGTTTGTTTGACAAGTTTGGACAAGTTTAAGACTCAATAACAAACACACTTTTATCCCTAAAACCAAAAATGGTAGAGGAAGCAAAACCTTTGTCCCACAACTTATGTGCATGCGTTCACCTCACACAACTGTGTCACCCCACTAGAGGGTGCCCATGTTTTTGGTGTATTCCAAGGGCTCAATAACATATATGTTGAATGAACACCCTTGTGGCAGGGGTCAAGCACATATACCACCTTCCAATGCCTAGGTACATGCCTATGGTGAGTTCTACAAGAGAGATTCTTCCCCCTCCTTGCACAAAGATTATGCCCCCTTTCGGAGGTGAATCGGGTAGCAACTAACTAAAAGTTTTTACTTGGCTTTCGTTCACATTAACCCCCAATGGATTTGCAAGAAAAGTTGAGGTCAACAACCCACACCAGCATCCATATGTGTACACACTTCACTAACAAGATTGGGGCCAACGTCAACCAATATAGTTTACAGAGCCTCTTCTTTATATGCGATAGCAGAATGAAGAAGAGGAAATTAATATGGCTTTGGAGTCTTTTGCTCTACAAAGCTTTTTTATTATAGCGAGTTGTAATCTTTGACAAAAAGAGTGTGCTCACTTGGGTCATTCCCAGAGGTTGGATCACTCCACAGGCCCTCTAAGGGTTGACTTGGACTAGTGGTTTGAATCTAAGGGTCCAAGTTTCTAATTTCCCTCAAGGGGAAAGAGCATACTCCTTTATCTAGTCACCTCACCCAAACACACAAGACATGTTAATCATCAAGTTAGCTTAATCGATCTAGACTTTTCCTTTCTCAAGATTTTGATTCCCTAAAAGGAAATCATCACCCCTTCATAGAAGAGGAATCATACTAGAGAACCACTAACTTGCTTGCCTCCCTCGGGTACCATCTTTTAGAGGCTTCTAGGCTTCTAATTTACTCTTGGGCATCACTTCCAAGTAGTAAAGAGCATACTCTTGTATTCCCCTATCTTGCACCCTACAAAGTTCACAAGCCCTACTTATACTATGTGTGAAAAGCAATAAAAGAAGACACAATGTTTAAGTGGGTTTAAAATGAGTTTCCGACATGCATATCTTCGACAAACATCCTACAATTAGATGGTCAGTATTGTTTTCTAGTGTTTGTGATAAGGTATCTTCGATGAGCATCCTACAAACCATTGTTAAGTTGCATCAAAGGTTAGATATCATCAAATAAATGTTGCCAAAACGGTCATTAGATCAAAGAAATCATGAAAATGAAGCGAAAATGCAAACTTTTAGTTTATTGGTGTCAAGTCTCACACAAAGAAACACAACACATGGCGTGAGAAAGTGTAGTGAACCTCACTAGGAATTGCAAACTTAGCGTTTTCTCATGTGAGGAAGTACAACAAGCCCTGTGAAGAAATACAATTTTGGTAGTTTCTTGCACGAGGAAGTGCATAACAAGGAGAAAAATCTTTAGTTCTTCATGCAAAAATGAGATTTCTCATGTGAAAATATGGAAAATGGTATGGATGACCACAACAGAATCCTTAAAAATGCAGAAAATAGATTAAATGAGGCTAGAAAATTTGGTTTCTCAACCCCACGGTGGGCACCAGAAATGTATATGTGAATTGCGGGCCTCGGATCCTCACACACACTTCAACATGGTCATTACCTAAGAGATCATCTTGGAATGAACATTGAATTGTTCATCTGAGTAATCCAACAATGCGACCTATTGCCTTCTAACTGGAAGGATTTTTCCTTTTCTCTTAGACTGAGAAGCAGACAACCAAACCTTTTAGTACGAAGGATTTATGTAGCTATATGATAGTGCAATTAATCTAGATGAAATGCAATTCTAATATAATAATAGGAAAACCAAATTAAGCTATATGAGTGCATTTTAATCTAGATGATATTTAATGCTAAGCAATTGTAAAAGCTACGAAAATATTAAGCAATTGAGTATCTATTTCGACAGTAATTTGATGCAATTCAATTCTCATCCTCGTAATGAGCAATTATAAGCCTCTTAAATAGAATTCTTGAAATCAACCAACGATCAAGATCAATTGGAATAGATGGTCAAGATTGAAGCTGAGATTCAGTCAGGATGGAAGATTCCTAGTGTAGGTGAGGTTAACTAACTCAGATCCTGAGTATAATGAAGAGTTAACTAAAATTTACTTGAGTGTGAGAATAAGTTGATTAAGTCAATTCCAAATTGAGAGATAGATCACTTAGAATTCCCATTCCTGAACCGAAGATAAGATTTGGAAGATTATTTAATTTAATAAAATGAGATATGACTTCATAAATGCATATTTCTAATTAATTGGGTAATTAAACTCAATAATTGAAATAAAGACATTATCTCATTAAATTAAATATGTTTAATTCCTTTGCACATTAGCTTAAAGAAGTAATTTAATTAAATTAAATTATGAACACTTACAATTAAATCAAATTTAATCAATAGGTTTAATGTAGCTAATTCGAGTCGATACTTAGGAATTAAATAGAGAATGTGATTAATGCAGATTAGGGTTTTCTACATCTGACAATTAGGTCAAGAAGCGATAACTAGATTAAGAATTGCCTAGTAAAATAGGACTTAGAGGTTATCAAGATGAACTAGAATTAATTTACATGGCAATGTGCCAATTTTGGGGTATTACACTACCAAGTTGGCGATTATCATTGTAAACCATGCTTCATAGTGTTTATCGAGTTTCTCAGTGCAAACTGAGTCCTCTAGTGTTTATTGAGTTCACAGATTCAGTGATGTGAATCTAGTGTTGACCGAGCTATGCAGTGGTAACCAAGTGATTCAGTTTATACTAAGCTCATAGTGATAGTGTTGACCAAGCTATGTAGTGTCAACCAAGTGATTCAGTTTCTACCAAGCTCGTAATGATAGAGTTGACCGAGCTATGCAGTGTCAACCAAGTGATTCAGTTTATATGCCAAGTTTCGCAGTGTTCATCGAGTCACCAGTGCAGACCAAGTTCAGACTACTTGGAAGTGATTACTCTGAGTCGAGCTTCTACATCTATTGAGTGCATGATGATATTGAGCATTGATAATGGTTACCGAGTGTCAAAACCTCGCCTAGTTTGTCTTTAGAACCTAAGTACTTGTAGTTGGGTTGACTTTGTGTATTTTGGTGAAACTTGTATTGTAGTCAAGTTTGATGAATCGTAAATTGGATTGGTATATATGTAATGTATTGTATCACATCCAAAAGAAGAATGGTATGAATATAGAAAGATATAAGAAGCAAAAATGCAAAGTGAAAAAGATACAAGCAGTATAAGGAGCAACAAAGTTTTACCTATCACAACAAGGTGATTGTTACAAAGGAATCTCATTCAACAAATCATAGTTACAGATCAAAGATCATCCGCTGGTTCATCCTAACTGGTAGAACAATTAAATCCTTTCACAAGGTAGACTTAACAGTCTTTTGTAGATCTCTTTATCAAGTACATACTTTATTGTATGTTTGTAAATCCTTTTGCAAGATGGATCTTGCAGTCCTTATTGCTCCTAACAGGGCAGATCATCAAAAGTGATCATTGTAAGCCTTAATAGGCCAACTTTATATTGTAGTACTTGTAGGATTTGAGCAAATATGCCAATCCAATCCACGAAGCCCAAGAATACTTACATGTACAAAACTTGTCATAGAGAAGAAAAAGACAAGAAGAGGCAAGGGTTTGATCTAAAAAACATGCAAATTCTATTCAAATGAAGAAAAGACTATTCAACAGATTAATAATTACAAAGAGATCAATCCTTATAAAAGGATATCGAAACCCAAAAAGGGTAACCTAATTAGTTACTAAAGGTAACCTAAAGGGGAAAGCTATTTAATAATAATAAAATAATTATTAAATAGAGAAAGCTAAAAATGCATAAAGCAAAATCTTAAGAAGGGAGAAAAGGTAATTTAATAAATGAAATTAAATTAGCCTTTTTCTCTAACACCCCCCTTAAGATGAGCAACAATGCAGAAAGCAAACTTGGGTTCCAACAACAAGGCCTGATGAGGTACCCAATCACAAAAAAATCTCTATGAAATGGAGAAATAGAGAAAACCCAGTGGAAAAACTCTACTACAAAAAGAGATAGTAGAAAATCTAATGAAGGACTGCAGAAGCCTCCAACTAGAGGAATGTTCCAGAAAATAGGAACAAAGAGTAATCATGAAGAAAACCACTGAAGCATGAAGAAGTCACAAACTCTGTCAAAGAGAATCTACTAATTTGTAGAACTTCAAAGTAGGAATAAAAAGAAGAGTGTCTATATGGTAGATGATCCATCTCACTGAAATGCATAGTTATCCAACCACTACAATCGTCTAGTACATAGGATCAAATACTGAATGCATATCTCACTCCAATGAACCAAGGAAGCATTATAAACAATAGAAGAACCCCCCCTTTAAGTAGATATGGGTGAGGTGATAGGCATCTAAGAAAGTGGGCCAAAACACTTTTGCAACATAGGAAGAACTAGGCACATCAAGAGTGAGGTATAGACACCTATAAAGGCACATGCCACCAACACATCATGGGGCTAATGTCATGGAAGGGACACTCACTTGACAAAGGAAGAGGGCACTAAATGGCAATCAACTATCCCCCATGGCACTTTATAATATAGTGCAAGTACAATAAATCACAATGATGAAAAAGATTCTGAAACGCATGGAGTGGCACTTTTTCTTAGTGTGGTTGCATAAAAATGCTTACAAATGATGTTTAAATAGACTATAAGAGACATAAGACTGATACAAAAGATATTAAAAGTCATGATGAATCATTTGAAGCAACAAAATTGATCCCCAGACCTGAAACAACCAAGATATCCACCAGAATGCAAAAAAGTAGAAGACCAAATAGAATGTGCCTAGAGCAGAATCTGGAACAACAACTAGCATCATTGGAAAGAGCGCGGAAACAACTTTCCAATGATATAAAGAAGTCCCAAATTGGAGATTAGATGCTCAAGATATACCTCCTAGGGTGCAAAATAGGACATCTAGCTTTCACTACCAAAATAGGCAACCAAACTGCATCAAAACCCAAAAATACCCACCAATGTCTTTGTCTTGGAACCAACTTTCTGGCGCATTTTTTGGATACATCCGTATGCTTAAGTTACGGAAAAAAACTACAAGGCCCTTGGAATGCATAATTTTTTTTTAAAAATAAAAATAAAAAAATAGTAAAAAATAAAAAATCACATCCACCACTACAGCACCAATAGAGTGGCAGTCAGACGATGGGTGGGTGGAGGAGGGCCTCCGTAGGGCAAGGCTGCGGCGGGGCCGTTGCGGGCCACTGGGCGGATTGCTAGCGGTAACTATCGGTTCTATTGCAATTTGTTAACTGTTGTGGGTTAAAACCACGTAAAATAATTTTTTTTTGCAATTTTAACTTTTTTTTGCCTTAGATTGCATACAGAGGCCGTACGGCCCTATCGGGCAATTTTTTTTCCTCTTGGATCAACATTGTCCAAAATGGACAAACTTTATATGGAAACGAGGGTTTTGACGCCTTCTGAATCCATCCATGATGTTTGTTTGGCCTCAAGTAGTTCCAAAAAAAAAGTAAACCCCCTATTTTCTTAGAAAATATCTAAAAAAGCACCTGATCTGATCTGTCAAACCCTTCTTCTTCTTTTTCTCCAAATACCGAACAAGCTATAGCAAATATGGCTCTAATACCATCTAGGATTTGAGCAAATATGCTAATCAGATCCATGAAGCCCAAGAATACTTGCATGTACAAAACTTGTCATCGAGAAGAAAAAGACAAGAAGAGGCAAGGGTTTGATCTGAAAAACATGCAAATTGTATTCAGATGAAGAAAAGATTATTCAATGGATTAATAATTACAAAGAGATCAATCCTTATAAAAGGAGATCGAAACCCAAAAAGGGTAACCTAATCAATTACAAAAGGTAACCTAAAGGGGAATGCTATTTAATAATTATAAAATAATTATTAAATAGAGAAAGCTAAAAATGCATAAAGTAAAATCTTAAGAAGGGAGAAAGGGTAATTTAATAAATAAAATTAAATTAGCCTTTTTCTCTAATAGTACTAAAGCTTGTGGATATCATCCCCACCCCAGTTTTACTTTCTATTTGGAAGGTTTATGGGTTACCATATTGTGTGTCAAAGTGTTATGAATGTTTTAATGCTTTTAGTTTTTTTTATGCATGCAATAGATCATAATACATATGAAGGATTAATTAAGACTAAGTTTTATTGGTTATTGATTCACCCCTCCCCTCTTAGTAACCTAGCCTTTCTTATATTTCCAACAGAATTGTACTTTTGTTGAAATGTTTTTTTAATTGTAAATATTAAAGTAATTGGAGTCCTATTTGTGGCAAGGCATCAAAAACCTTTACGTAAAAGGAAATTGAGATTAATTGATAAGAGGAAGTATATAAGATTTTGAATTAGCGAAACATTAAAAGCATTCAAAAGTAACTTGACAAACTTGAAAACAAATTCAACACTTTTTATTTGTGAACACCTTCTTCGAATTTGACAAAAAGTCAACCTATACAAAAGAGTAATGGATTACTTAGGAAGCTAAAAAAAGAAACCAGTAAATAAAAAAGGAAGAGTTTTAGAATGTCAAACATTATCCTTTTCTACAGAAGTTGCTTCGTAGATATGGTTTATATACGAGATTGAGTGTAAATGTGCTTCTTCTTTCAATTGATATTGTATGGATTTTTTTGCATCTTAAAAAAGCAGTCAAAAGAGATGGAAGGCTGTATACAAAGTCCTTAGATGGACTTGATTCTAGAGATTGTTGTGAAGATGAGGCCTTTTATTTTAGTTTTACCTATGTCAATTGTAGCCCTACCTAAGGTAAAACCTTGTGATTTGTGTATAGTGATAACCTTGTTAGAGTGGGGTTTCCATTGTACTAAAAGATCGATCTATCAATGCTTGATACAACCACTCAACTTATAGTGCACATGAGGTAGTTAAGCCCTTGTCATGAATCTCAAGGGGAGCACTAAAAAAATTTCCAACAATCTCCCCCTAAGTGTTACCCATAAGGGTCTGAGGATTCAAACCTATGACCAAGCTTTGATACCACTTGTTAGAGTGGGGTTGTTGTTGCACCAAAAGACCGATCTATTAATGTCCAATATAACCACTCAACTTATAGTACATAGGAGGTGATTAAGCCCTTGTTATGAATCCCAAATTTCCAACAAGCCCATGTTGTGGCAAGGGATATTTGGTTACGATTTCCTAAAGAAATGGGTTGTATTGTAATGTTTATTGGGTTTTTAGGATCCCAAGGTGGACTAGTAGAGCTACTAAACTCTACAATAACATATGAAGGAAACAAAGGAGGTTTGGAGCCTATTGGATACACTATATCTTTGACCTCTCCAAGAGATCCATTAACAAGACCAACAATGACCGGAGGTTGGTTGTAAGCATAACACGTTGAAGTTTACATACTAAAACTTGTCTAGGTAGTTGGTCGTCATCATCAATTTCCTCAAGCTTACAATGTGTATTTATTGCAGTGCAAAGTGCAATAAGGACATTTAGTTCTTTTAGCATTTTTTTTGTTGTGGAGTGAAACTTGTTAATTGGTAGAAAACAAATGTGTTGCCTGTTCAAACTCAATCCGTTCATTTTGGAGTGAGGTTCTTATTTGTGAGAGTCGTTAATAACTCCCAATCATGTAGCATTGGTTTTGTGATGCACATATTTTGTAGTGCTTGGCAAAAATGTATTTGAAGTGGATCATCACATTCCTGTCTAAATATTGCTTCAAATGTTACAATTGTATTAAAATTGTGCAATAACTTTTTTGCATTAGTGGGAGATGCATAGATTGGTTTGTCCATAACAGGTGGAAGTTGGGCTAGGTCTCCTACAAGAATTGACATTCCACTGAAGAAAAGGTGTTGTTGTTGGGGTATAGCTTCATGTAGTCTGTAATCAATTTTTCGTAGTGATTTGGGGACCTATGAAGCTCATCTCATCTATTAAAATGTATTGAATGTTTTCCATGTCTTCTTGGTATTTTGTCAATGCTTGTCCCTGTAGTAATTTCATTTCTTAAATTGAAATTTTTAGGGCTACATGTATGGTTGAGGCATAGATATTGAAAGTTGCAATGCATATTGGTGCAAGAACAAGGAGTGGTATTATTGCATTGACCATTGAATTGTGTAGTGCATTTCTTATGCAACTAATAAGGTATGATTTTCCAAGTCCAACAGTTCCATGTATGACCATGTATAAAGGTTGCACGAAGAGATTAGATGTGGAGTGGTTTGTATTGATATAAAGTGCAATTTTCCATTGATGTGATAAATTGTAGTTGTTGGCAGAGGTAAGGGTGAACAAGTCAAGAATTGATCTTAGCCATCTTGTTTCTTTGTATAAATTGAATGGCATGTTCATGCAAATTCAAAGGAACATTATGGTGTACCCATGGATGGTTGTTGCCAAAGTCATGTTTTCCCAACAAGTCAAGATCATGTAAGTTAGAACTATTGACAAGGCTTAATTGGGAGAAAAAATCCCATTCATTCATTTATAAACACTAGAAATGCTTATAACAAATACACAAAATGCACTGCAAACACTTACATTGAAGAGAACAAAAGTATCTTGAAAATACACGACCACATGATAGACTTAAAGAAATGGAATATGGAATTTGAGATTAGGCTCACTTGTGGTGTCCTTGGGATCTAACATATTTGGTATGTCATTTTTTTCTTCTTAGTATTGTATTGTTTCAATTTGTTAGGATGTTAAACAATTTGATCTATCTTCACCCTCGTGATTTATCCCTTGTCCCACAAAGAAATAGTTAAGTATGCAAATACTCTAGAGAAATATAATTCTTGCTATTTTTATTTTAAGATCAATTACAAAATATTTATTATAAATATTTATGACCTAAAAAAACCTTTTGAGAATTCTGGAATTTATTATAAATATATTATTAAGTACTTGATGTGAAAAATATATTAGTAGAACTTTTAGATTAGAAAATTGTGGTTCATAATTTACAATTGATTGTAAACTCACTATATATTTGTAAACTCACTACATATTGATAAAAGAAACAAAACCAAGTAAAATAAAATACACTAAAAATTAATATTCTCAAAAATATTTTCAAATACAAATATACTCAACAATATATAATATATTTTAAAATATAAGACACTATTTATATAATGAAATATGTAATATCATTTTTGAATCAATATAAAGTACGAGGCTCTTATATTTACTACTGGTTAATTCATGATGATGCAACCAATCAAACATTTAACTCTTGTTGATCTTTCACTATTATTATTTTCCCATAACTTGTTTAAATTTTAAAATTTTATAGAATGAAATATTGATAATGTTTTGTGTAGATTGACTTGTTAGTTCTTTTAGCACAATATTTCAATACCCAAACATTCTCAATCCTTTTACAAAACTAAAATCACAAGCTCAATCCAAAATCTTCTATTGTTAAGAAAGCCTAATATTAGGAAAACTTGTGAATTGATGTGTGTGGCTTCACAAAATCTTTGACCATATGCATTCTTTGTCATTGTTACCTCCTCAAACACAAAATGCATATCCATTTTGCATGTATGTGTGTGGCTTCACAAGATCTTTGCCCTTATGCATTCTTTGTCATTGTTGCCTTCTCAAACACAAAATCCATATCCATTTTACTAAGGAATTTGAGTGAGAATCACCTAGATCCAATGAGTGTTAAGTGTTCCATTCATTCTCATGAGAAGTGAGTTTTGTGAATATTGAATATGAGGATATCGTGAAGAGGAAAGCTAATAATGGAGGTGTGTTTCCTGCAGTTACTATATTATGTCAAATAGTTTTCTTTTTATTTCAATGCTTTCACCTTTTTCATATGTGTCTAATGTGGAGAACCAAGGAGGTGAGTGGAATCAGGAGTTACATCTTCTTATTGCATATGCATTTTTTAGCTCATGGTATTTGCTTCCATGCTTTATATGATTTAGGTGACCTCAATTAATAGTTATATTCTTCCAAGTTTTCAAGAATAACACATTTTGAAAATGTCTTTTGAGGAAGATAAATATATTGAAATTACAAATGACACATGAATGCCATTTACATATCTTGGGGAGAACACAAAGACTTCTAACTTAAAGCATATGCAATCCCTAACTCAAAATGGGGTTAGCTAGAAGAATTTCTTCCTCATCAATAGCTGAATTTGAAACTTCTTTTATTTTCCCAATCTTCCTTCCATCATGTTCAATGTCTAAATTTTTAAAATACCCATCTTTTGGAACCCCTAAAAAATATCGATAATTTAAAAGATAGTTTGCAAAAATGTAGGCCTTGGGGAGTTTTATGAATATGATAGTTTTTAAAGATTTTGTGTGAGAGCTATACAACCATCAAAGGATGTGATGGAGAAGTAGGATCAAATTTGGTTGAGTTCCTAGAATATTATCTCACAATGGTTAGAGGAGAAAAGGAAAAAAATTTAAATGAGGTAGAGCAACAATTGAAGAAAGCATAGGTTGCATAAGGTGCACACAACAAGCACAAAGGACTTATAATTCTTAGTAGGCATTGAAGAAATCAAGAAAACTCTAGGTACTAATTCTATGATAAAGGAAAAAGTAGACAATCTATAAAGAAGCCAAGCTATGCATAGAGAGGGATGAGAAGGAACATGAGAAGTCTACAATAAAGCATTTTGATCGGCAATTTTTTAAAACAACACATCCTCTTTTTTTAATCTTTGTTTTTATTTTCTTATTTTTTTAGCTTTTTAAAAAATAGAGCACACTCCATCATAGATGTGATTGCCTAAGAGAATGGTGTTATAGGTTTCACATTTAGGTAATTGCTAATTGAAAACAAATATTGATTGTTAATTTGAAATAGATATTAATATGCATAAGAAAATACCAACAATGAATTTTCTCATCACAAGGAGTTACAATTTTGTAGTCTAGAGATATTTGGATGACCCATGTATTGATTATCGAAAACATAAGTGGTCAAATCATAAGATACCCTCTTCACTAGATCTGTTTCATTTTGTATCAATTGTTATTTTGAACAATGACAAGTATTATCAAGCATCTATTTTGCATTGCAAAGAAATAATTTTCATAAGGGTTTAAAGAGTGTTACTTCGAGGATAACACTTGTAGGGACAATGCTTGCCACTCTTTGAGAGATAAACCAAAGTACTGCAAATATGGATAAGTAACTAGGTAGTGATAATTAGTTTGAATATTTCTTAAGTCTTTTCAACAACTCTATTTTGTGCATTTCAAGCAGCAATTGCACTCTAAGGGATGATATCTCTTTGAGGGATTTAGTAAAACATTTGTTGTGCATTATCTATTCCTCCATATTTGCATACATGTGTACTATAACATTTACAAGTATAATTTAAGACAAAAATCCTCTTTTTATTATGCTTTGAGGGATATTCATACCCTGTTCTAAAGCTTCTAATTTTAAACAAACAGATAGTGGTTGTAGAGTCTATCTTTCTACCTACAAATTGCATTTGTTTGGAAGTGTTCAAAGCCCTTTCAATAGATCCAATTTGTATATATCCTATAATCATTGTAGTCCATCATACCACATTTCTTTGAGGCATTTTGTCATACGGTTTAATTGCCTTGTCCATAACTCTACATTTTCGTTCAAGTCTATAAAGTTGCAATTACAAAGTCTCTCAAAATTCATCTACCTTTTATGCTTTGACAAATGTCCATTCCTTATTTCAAAGCTCCCATTTTGACAAGTGTGTTTGGGATGATGGTAAAGGTTGTGGAGCTTGGCTATATTCCTACCAATTGCATTTGATTGAAAAACTCTAAACCTTATCATAAAGTTCAAATTTGTTCATAAGAATCCTTGCATTCCCCATAAAACTACATTTCTTCGACCACATTTTTTGAGGTATTTTGTCAAATAGTTCACATTCCTTATCTATGTTTCCACATCTTACATAAAGATCTACAAATACTCTTGCCACTACGAAATCTGACACAATTTTTGTATCCCTTATGTTTTAATGAATGTCTATACGATGTTCCAACTCCCATTTTGGATCTTGAAATTATGGATTCCACATTAATGAAGATTGATGCCATGAATGAATCTAGGTTCACTGATTTGACTTCAACTCCATTGTCCAAACAACCAGTTTCACTGTCATCGTCAACACTTCAAGATGGAGTTTTTTTAATTTATTTTTGTTTCAAATAAAGAGCATAGTTCCCCTTCATCGCATGCATCTAAATTTCAATCAAATTAAGTGTAGTTTAGATTTAACTCAGTTCATAGATATATTTTTTCTTTGCCTTTCTATATGGCTGATTATGCATGCAATCATGTATCTTTTACATTGCCTTAAAATAAGGATTTGGAACTGTTGTTACAAGCAGTTCACATTGCCATCCTACACTAGTTAAGAGTTAAGGTCTGGGTTATGACTAACAAATTTAAATAAAGCTCTTTGCTATTGATATGTAATTTGACAGAACCATGCTATAGTAAAATTAGCTTTATATTCTGCCCCAAAAACAAAGCATACTTTGTTTGATAACAAAGTTTCTTTATATATATAGTGTTTAATAGTGTTTTGTTGTTGTTGTTGTTGTTGTTTATCTAATTCTACAATTAACACATGTTTTTTAGAGTATTTGATCAAATACTTTATGTGCATATTTTGTATTCAAGCATTTGAATAGATTTCTATTAGGGCACTTCTTATGAAAATATTGGATTGCAATCTTCTCTTAATCACATACCTATGAATTTGATTTCCATGCCACAAAGTTGTTAAGGTGGCACAAGCACATTAAACATCTAAAATGGTTACCGTGGGTTTCACACTTGCCAACAACATTTGATAAAAATTCTTTAAGTGCTTCCTCAGTATAACCCATTTTGGGCACAACCTACAACAATTGTATTCCAGGAGTATTTTGTATGCAGTGAATGTTGGATAGTTTGGGTGCTCAAGCAACGATCCCACATTTACAAACATTGGATCTTAGTTGAGCACACAATCTAGCTTTGCTTGATCTAACATTTTTCCAATGCTAGTAGCCTTCAAATTGAGTGCATTGGTATTTTTTGGAGCAATGAACCCTTATCAAGCCATGAGACCAACATCTATACAGTGCTAATGACTTCTTGGTATCACACTCAATCCTAGACCATGGTCGCTTTGTAGATAGAAGAATCCAACGATCCACAACCACCCAAAATTGCATTGTGACAAAGAATATATCTTGGCATTGAATTTTGGTGCTTGAGGTACCTTTGCACATTACATTAGATCTGAATTTACTCCACCAAATTGGAGCTTGATCTACATTTCATCCATTATGTCATTCCTTAGTGAGGTGAAGGCCAACTCTACCTTGAAATGACTTGGGATGAGACATTGAGAGTCAAGACAAGGATCATGAACATCATTGAATAATACACCTCCACATATAGCACCTTTCAGAATGATAGTAAAATGACAAATAAATTTCAGAAATGTGAAAAATAATGAATAGGCTTTGCACAGTTAAGTTTGGACAGCCACTGTTTTGGCATTATGTGTTGTACCACATAATGGAGGGATGAGGAAAATGTTCCTATAGTAGTCATTACATTTCCAACCACTTGGAGCTAATGATCAAGAAAAAATAAGGTGGACTCATTGAAGATTGGAAATGCCTACTCAAAAAGTGAAGACTGCAGTCTTACTGATATTTTATTGTTTAGCTTCTCAAAAAGTGAACTGACAACTATTTGCCGATGTGAGTCAATTTTTGGCTGGAGGCAATTCTAGAAGGAAACCCTATTAGCTAATAAAATAATTTTAGTTTTATTTTATCTAATTAATTTTCAAAGATTAATTAAGTAAAAATAATAATATACATTTTCATTTAATTGTGTTTGTTGTAAATAAATGAATTGAGAATATTTTAATAACAAAAAGACTTTTGAGATCTATTAATAAATTGTTAGAGTAAACTATAAAATCATTATAAAAAATAATTAATTTTTTTTGTGCCAAGTCATATAATAATTATTAGTATATATGATGGTATTATTAAGAGTATTTTTATTAGAAATATAAAGTTCTACATTTAATAATAAAATTGTTAAAATTTTGATTTTGTAACTATTAATGTTTATGTTTAAAAAAACAATTGAATCTATTTAATGAATTAATCATATTTTAAGAGAAATTTATAAATTGTTATAATCAATTATGATCAAAATAAATATTTTCAAATTTAGTGTGATTAATTTTTTTGAGGTGAATGCAATTATGTGTAATTACAATCTATAAAAATCTAATTTATAAATAATCTCCAAAAATCTCTGCAAAAAAAGGGGTCCTATAAGACCGAATGAATTGAACCAATTAGAATTGAGATAAATATTTTTTAAGAATATATTCAATTGATAAGACATTTGTAAACTTTATAAATATTGAAATGTGTTCAAAATACTTGAATGTAATTGGTTGATGTGTGCAAAACTTATTCACTAGTCATGATACTTATAAACCTAATATGGTTCCTTTGTCATGTTTTTTTTCTAAAGTTTGAATGATAAATATGTATTATATGTTTCTTATTTTATGAGTTGTTTTTACATACAATAAAGTAAGATTAATTTTTATTAAATAATATAAATATATATAAAAATGTTAAATAATTTTATTTTGTAATTTCAATTATTAATTGATTTTATAATTAAATTTTGATTGTAAAATAGTTGACATATATTAAGTTATTTATATATTATTCATTATATTTTATACAACAATATGATAAAAAATACAATATTCAAAAGTTGCAAATGATATATATATCGAGAGGGAAGCAATTAACTTCTAGATATTTAAACAAGACTTTGTTCTCTGCATTGAAAGTTTCTTTAAGAATAAAGAAAGGAATAAATAAGTATGGTTGGGATTCATAGGAAGCTAGTTACAAATCTAGGTAATTTTTCTCACATGTTAGGATTCAACTAACAATGTATCATATGTGGGTTGAGTAAAGATGTCATAAATATACATAAATTATGAAAAAAATTAAACTCTTAATCTAAATGAGACTTGGATGGAAAATTCTAACAATATAAGATATGATTGAATTAATAGTGATTAAAATTATGAATGAAAAGATTGTTTGAAGAGATTTAAAATAGAAAAAAGAATGATATATCAAACTTGGATAAGTTAGTAGATGGGCAATAATAAGATCCTATTGTAAACAACTAAGTTCCTAATAGAAGGTAAAAAGAACAGTTTTAGAATAAGGATGTCGACACACTTATAAAAACATCTTAACTCTCTATCTTATTGGCTTTCTATCCATTTCTATCACTTTATATCTCCCTCTGTCTACCTCTCTTTCTATATCACTTTCTACTTGTCTCATTCTCTCTTCTTTATATGTTTATATGTTCCATCTGCTCTAAAAATGCCTTTATCTCTATCTTTTTATCTATCCCTTTGTATCACTATATATCTCCCTCTACCTATATCTCTCTATATCACTTTCTACCTCTCTCATTCTCTCTTGTTTATATGTTTATATTGTCCATTTGCTCTCTCGACCTCGGTCAATGCACATTGTAATTACATATGCTAGATATTTTTGATATAATATGAAATTATACCTACGTTTCATTGTAAATATTAGCAGGGAATATTTAAGTGTAAGTGAGTTGAATAAAGTTTAGGTAAGGTATTTTTTAATGGAAACTAGTAAAATAGTTATTTTGTGAATGTGTAATTTGTTATGTTATTAAATTGTGACAATCTCCTTTCCACCCCCTCTTATGTCTCATTCTCTTTAGGAATCATCCATTCTACTCGTGCTTCTTATACCACTACTACACCACTTATAAACCTTCAATATATTAGTTAAGTAGTTCAATCAACTTAAGAACAATGTTGATCTTATATTTCTATAGGTCTTATTCTAGATATTGCATACAATCATCCACATTGGACACGTTTAATCATCCATATTGCACACTTTTAACATCCACAATGCACACATTTAACATTTGAGGTTGTTACACATGCATCTCCTATGATAGAAAATAAAATTTCTTATTGTACTATTTTTGATGTGTAAAGTTATTATTATCTATTTACCCTCTTTTCTTTATATATTTCTTTGAAGTTGATTTTCTATATCTTCAGCATATCCATTGCACACCAAAGTGCGATTGCTAGTTTTTAATATGGGACTTTCATTTTGGTATGACTTTGAGGTTTGTAAGTCAAAATAAGATGTTTAATGTTTGTCAAGTTAATTTTGTTATTAATATTTTTCTCACATTGATGAAATATTTACAATTAAGTGATCATATATTCTACCATTGGGTCGAGAATTACAAGTTTAATTAATTATTATTTGAGATACATTTATTAAAATTAGTTTTTGGTGCAATAGATTAAACATGTTTAAAGTCTATTAGTATCAAATATATTATACATTGGCATATAATTTAACTAATATTTGTTATGTCAAGGTATTAATGCAAAAAAAAAGGCTATGTAAAAAAGAAGTGTGAATTTTATTGCACATACTAAGCAATCTTCATATTTTGGTAAAACAAAGTTTGTGAAATAGGCAGGGCTTCCCACTACAAACAAATATGATATTCTTCATTCAATCTTTGAGTCATCATATCTAGGAAGACACATAAACTCAAGAATCAGCCAGTGCCAGAGCTTGATACCTCCATTTTTCCTGAAAAGAAACATGCCACCTCTAAAATTGAAAAGCAAAAAGACCAATTTACCAAGACTGGATATGTGAGGTATGGTTGGATAGAAGAGTATGTATCTCATCCCCAAATCCAAGCACAATAGTCTCATGAGCAATGAAAATAGCAATTCATGCACCATAGGAAAAAGGTTTGAAACCATTCTCAAAATCCCAACCCTATAGATTCTCATAGAAAACACAAAGAAAAATGGACCATAGTAATAAATAGGAAAAATAGGAGTAGGAAATTAACAAGCAATCCATCGCTCGAATTTTCTCATGTCAATCATTTGCATCATATCTCGTAGGCAAATAATATTCCTTTAGGCAAAAAAATAGGAAAATGTAGAAAATATGGATCGAGGCAATCCCAAACCACAACATCACTTTTTCAATCCCTATCATGGGAAGCCCCCCAATAGCTATATCCCATAGACATCTAGCTCAGAAAAAAATCAAACAACTACTAGTAAAGATATACATCAACCAAACCTTGGAGCAATCTGTAACTTAGATATGAAGACCATAAAATAATTGATAGCACTAAAAATTGGTGAAGAACATAAAGGATTTACTAATGGCAGAGAAGATTACATCTTAGTGAAAATTCCCTCAAATAAATCAACAAGGATTCTTAACACTAATTAGATCGATAAAAACATCATATTAAGAATTAGCAATGAACATAATGAAGATTGCTGGTATGAGTGGAAAACTATATGTCTCTTCACATGCTAGAATGGCCCCAAATCTTAAAAAGTGGTTAAAATATTTTTCGTAGGGACCAGGTAAGTAACTCTCCCTTGTCAAGTAGTTTGGTTTATTTACAATGCAAAAGTAAGATAATAAGAGATGATTTTTTTTCCGGGTCTCTATATTTTTATAAAGATTTTAATGTAAATTTCATTAAATGGACACTTGATTTTGATGAGAATTCTGCAACAAAAAAAAATCTCCCAACCTAGGTTGTTATTAGATCTATTCTAGTAGAATTACTTCATATTCAAATTCTTAAAAGGATAGGGAATTCAAGAGGTGAATATTTAGGCATCGAGTCTAATTATAGGGATACCAATGAAGTTAAGATCTTATTTAACATAAAATCATAAGTATATGATTGAAAACCTATCAAAATCATCACAAATAGATCCATATATATTCTACAATATACACTTTTTCAAGGCCACATACAATTCAATTCTCTTAGATTCAAAAAACATAAGTGAACCTAATGTTTCAAGAATCATAAGCACCCATAGGAACTCAAATCTAAAAAAGATTTTTCCATAATAGTCGGTCTAAATATGGATAATGGGGAAGGTCAGGAAGAGGAGAATATGGATTATCAGACAAAGGTTATAGTAGATGTACATTATATCAAGAAGATAACATGAAGCCAAGGTTGTGTCTAGACAACCTAATTTATTTTCCTAAAGGAGACATAGACAAAGGGGAAATTGTGGAAGAGAAATATGAAAATTGCCTCATGAACATCAATGAGGTATCAATACAAGGAAAGGAAACAAATAGTCAGTGATCAAATAGTGACTCCTAGAAATATCACAAAGGGAGATTTCAAAAATAATCATGATAATATCAAATTTGAGAACATCAAAGATTACAATAATTTGATCTCCTTTTATAAGGATTGATCTCTTTATAATTTATTCATTTACTTTTGATAATAGCAATTTCATTTTTACTCATCAAGAATGTCTCATCTATGGATCTGGGAATTCCAACCTCCATAGCTTTTGCTTCTCTCTTTCTGTGACATGTATTTTCATGCAGGTGATTCTTGGGAGTTGTGTGGTTGACCTTTCATAAACTTCAACATGGTATTAGAGCTCTAGATCTTCATGCCCCTATTCTGTTTATGATAGGTTTAGCTTGGCTTTCATATTTGTACTTTTTCTTTCAGAGGGTTTTATTTTTTCAGAGATATTTTGTATTGAATCTGGGGGTCACCGATTTTTAGGTCACTTTGAGCCCAAACAGACATCACTGTTCAGCTTAAAGTGCCAAAAATCCCTATTTTCATATAAAATTTGTCCAATTTAGACACAGTTGGAATCTGAGGCAAAAAAATTTGAACCCAAGTTGGTCACATTTCCTAAGGTGGTGATTTTGTATTTTTTCATGAAAATTGAGATTTTTTGGCATGCAAATTGAGATTTTTAGACACACTAATTGAGATAATTTTGGTACATAATTGACATGCTTCCCGAGGCAATTTATGGTACTAGTGGACATACTTTTGAAAATGTTTGGCATGGATCCCAAGGCGGTAAAAATATTTTTCCCTTCTAGAACTTTTTTGACCTACATGTGGTTTTTTGGCCATAACTTGCTCATCTAGATTCTATTTTTTGCAAACAAGATATCGCCAGAAAGCTGGTTTCAAGCCCATTCTAATGGTAGAGGTTATTTTCTATTTTGGTGCTCTTTTGATGGTTATTTTGGATGTCAAAGTTAGGAGTTCTATTTTTCATTCTGGGAGGCATGTTTTGAGACATTCTATTTTCTAGATTCTGTTCTAGGCACATCCCATTCAATTTTTTGCTTTTCTACATTTTGATGGATATCTTGGTTGTTTTAGGTCTAGGGATCAATTTTTTTGTTTCAAATAATTTTTCATTGGTTATACTATCTATTATATTAGCCTTATGTCTCTTTTGGTCTTTGTTAACATCCTTTTGTAGTATTTTTGAAAACACACTAAGATAAAGTGCCAATCTATTGCATTTCAGGATCTTGCACATCTTTGTATTTTTTTGTACTTGCACTAAATTATAAAGTGCCTTGGGGGGTTTCATGTTGGCCATATTCACCATCTTCCTTTGTCAATTTAGTGTTCCTTCCATGACATTAGCCTCATGATGTGTTAATGACACATGCCATTATAGGTGTTTGTACTTCTTTTGCACTCTCAATGTTCCTGGTTCTTCTTTCTATATGAGATATTTCATTTAGTTTTAGTGTTCATGTTCTACCTCTCAGTATTATGGGGGGGGTTATGTTGGTTCTATTTCTTTCTTGGTTTGATGGAGTGAGCTACATATTCAATATTTGATCCTATTTACTAGGTGATTGTAGTGGTTGGATACCTATGTATTTCAGTGAGATGGATCATTTACCATATAGACATTCTTTCATTCCTTTTTTTGGATGCCATGAAGATACCTTCCATCTCTGATTGATCATCTCTTTAGGCTTAGTCTTCTTTACCTGGTCATGTTCTATATAGTGAAGGTTCTTCAAATTAGCAGTTTGGTAGTGTTTGTAGCTTCATGCTTTAGTGGTGCTCTTCATGATAATATTTTGTTCCTATCTTTTGGGAGATTCCCTAGTTTGGAGGCTTCTTCAGTCCTTTACTAATTCTTTCAACATTATTTTCATCTCTTTTTGGAGTAGGGTTTTCCCCATGTGGTTTTCTCTATTTCTCATGTTTTTAGAGATTTGATTGTGCTTGGGTACCTCATCAGGCCTTGTTGTTGGGACCCAAATTTACTTTTAGTAGTAGTTTCTAGGTTTTTAGCTACTCCCTAAGTTTATCATAAGGGGGGGTGTTAGAGTAATTAGATATTTTCTAATTAACTCTAGTTTTCTTAAGATAAACTTTAGGCATATAATAATTAATTCTTTTATTAATTATTATCATACAACCTAGGCTTGTTACATGTTAGGATTTTGATCTCCTTTTATAAGGATTGGTCTCTTTGTAATTTATTCATTCACTTTTGCTAATAGCAATTTATTTTTTGCTCATCAAGAATGTCTCATCTATGGATCTGGGAATTCCAACCTTCATAGCTTTTGCTTCTCTCTTTCTGTGACAGGTGTTTGCATGCAAGTGATTCTTGGGAGCTGTGGGGTTGATCTTTCATCAACTTCAACAAAATCTATATATTGAAGACATCAAAGCAAATATGCTACATATAGGAAGTTGATAAAGGACATTGTCTCAATACATAATGACATAAGTGATCGGTTAATTTTATGGGAAGAGGCCCGTAAAGAACATCAACAAGTAAATATTCAATCTATTCTACCAGAGACAAGCATGGAAAAAATGAGCATGAAAAAGTTTTCCACAACATTCTTTCCTCATAAAACAAGGACCAAGATGAAAAAATAGAAGTTTATGAACAAATGCTCCACCAAGGTCACATGAAAACATTTTAGATAGTGAGACTAAACATGTATAAAAAGACAAGGATGATCCTTTAATAGAACCAATGGTGATCAAAGACTAACAATATACCTCAGAGAAGATAGGAATTAACATTAACCAATATAAAAAAGGAAGATAATACGTAAGATTCAAATAAGAAGGAAAGTTGTAAGACAATTTCCAACTACAGTAAGAGGATTAATAAAGATGATTCAATAGGGGAAAGCATGAAAGTGTTGGTATATCTAACTATTGTTGTCTAGTAGTGTCAAACACTTAGTTATTTACAAGGCAAAGTCATACGGTCATCACTACAACCAAGCTACTCTATATAGGTCGAGTCATGTACACAAGTAAGTATGTTCCGAGCTCTATAAGAGCCAAGTAAGTGTATGATCACCAAGAATTTTCTATATAAGTCAAGCTCAATAGTGACAAAGAAAGTTTCAAGCATGCAAGTGTCAAGTTACATAGTATGTGCCAACCATAATATAGATTGAGCAACAACAATGCCGAGCATCAGAAAATAGTAGAGGTCGAACAACATAGAGTTTACATAAAAGTCACGAATGGAACATATTTTGAGGTAAAATGTTTTCAAGCTGACTTGGAAAGAATATTTAATATATGTATTGGTTGTTACAAATATTTTTACACGTTAATGATGTGGATCATAGATCTCTATGTTTTATGATCATTGGTTTAGATGAAGAGGAAAAATATGGAAGTATCTAGAAAACTCTTTAAATAGAGATCTTAACCTAGATTGTGTCATGTGGTATGGCATTAAGAAGGGAAGTGTATGAATGTGAACAAGGAGTACTATGTGAATAGTGAAGTGAAGGATCGAGATCAAATCAAAAGTCAGTGAAAAGGTTTTGTTATCACTTAATAGAGAAAGTGACCTAATTGTAGCAATGAAAGGAAAGAAAAGTATAATTAGATCAAA
Organism: Cupressus sempervirens; assembly: GCA_028749045.1. Classification (NCBI taxonomy): domain Eukaryota; kingdom Viridiplantae; phylum Streptophyta; class Pinopsida; order Cupressales; family Cupressaceae; genus Cupressus; species Cupressus sempervirens. The sequence continues at coordinate 548,532,529 of CM053793.1, forward strand.
GGAGAGGATTAGTTAGCAAGGAGAAGAATCAAAATCAACTTACAGAGCATACTGAGAGTTAGGTACTAAATCAGTTCTAACTGACTTGAATTAGGGTAAATCTCTTAATAGAGTGGTCTTAAAAAATATTTTTAAATCTCTTAACAGAGTCCGTACTTTGTTGTAAGTTTTAAATCCTCTAACAAGGTGAGACCTAGTAGTCTCTTAAGATTTTGATAGGGCAGACCCCTCACAGGGTAGATCATATCATATGATCAAACATTGTAACCATAATAGGTTAACTTTATTACTGCAGTAGTGAAGAATTGTGGGTGTCATCGCCACCGTAGTTTTACCATCACCTTGGAGGGTTTCTGGGTAACAACAATTGTGTTGTGTGTTTATCTTCATGCATGTGATAGGTTAGATTTACATGATACAACAAGTTTATTATTACAAGTTTTACATGCATAGGTTAATTGGTGAATGTGTGAATAAATTGATGAAAATTAAAAGTGCTTAAGATTTCAGTTCACCCCCTCCCCTTGTAATATCTTGTTATTTTGTTTATACCTCCATCAGTCAACAGTTGGTATTAGAGCATTTGGTTCTTTGAGAGAAGATTTTTTGTTTGGAGATTAGATCTTGGAGATGGAGGCTTTTAAACTGGACAAGGTTATTAGCAATCAGGTGATTAACATCCAACTCATACTAAAGAAACTTGAGAAAGCAGGATAAGATTTGAAGGACTCCCTAAAAAGGAGAAAGGAAATTACTATCCGGATAAAATATTTTTCTTATGAAGAAGTTGAGACTAAAGAGTTGTTTGAATCAATCAATCCAAATGACAAAGCATCTACAGATCTACTTGAGAAGAATAAACTTCTGAATGAAGAAATAAGAGGACTGAAAAGAGAACATGAAATCCTATCAGTAAGATTATGTGAAGTGACTGAATAAAAGAAGAAAGTTGAAGAAGATAGGACTATGGCCGAGGAAGACAAAAGAGTAATGGATACAAGACTTGAAGAAAGGATAGTAGATGTGTAGAAGCTCGCACACACTCAACTAGACATGATAAATCAACTAATGCTTTCAAATCAGGAATTGAATCACAAGGATGTGGAAATTGCAAATCTCAAATCACAGAGGGACATATTGAAGAATGAACTAAAAACTGAGAAAAAATCTATGGAGAGATTCAAAAAACCTAAAGAGGTAATGAAGTACTTTGAAGAACTTATGAACTTATCTAGTTGTTTTGATGGATCAGGACATTCATGGACTAAGCAAAGAGAATCATCCAAGAATGTAGAACTGAGAAATGCAAAGCCAAAGGAAAAACCAACATGTTACAACTATGAGAAACTTGGTCATACTACAACTATTTGTTGAAGAAAACATGATATACAAAATTTTGAACCTAAGTTTACTAGTTATTTTTTATCTACAAGAAACAAGGTCATCAAATACATGAGTGTAGGTCAAGACTAAGGAATGCATCTTCTACACCTAGATTTGAAGGATATTTCTATAATTGTTAGAAGTATGGGCATAAAGGATATAATGTAGATCACTGAAAAAACTTTATTGAACAAATCATAGAAAGAATTATGCACCTAACAATGCATGCTCCAAATGTCACAAGTTTGGACATCTAAGAAAGAATTGCAAGACTCTAGTACATACAAAAAATCAGACAAAAGACAAAGGAAAAGACAAAGTAGAAATTGAGAAAATTAGGAAGGAAATGAATCAAAAATGGAAAAAGAGAACAAAAGATGGAAATAGTGGAGCAAATGAAGTTGAAGTCACCCAATCCAATGGAGAAGGTGATCATGTCATCTCAAACTAAGCAAGAAAGGTATGTATGGAATTATAAATTCAATTGATATATCATACATCAATTCCTTACATGTAATGTACCAAAGTTCATATTTTCATATATGAAGATGCATAAGAACAGATTTATGGAGGGTTGTCGAGCGTCAGTAAAATTGTCTATGTTGATTGAGCATTGCAACATTGACCGAGCACTTCAGAAGTGAAACAATAGAGAATGAGTGATATGGAAGAGACTAAGTTGCAAAGTAAAGACCTAGTTAAAAGACATCAATATTGACCAAGACAACTGACTTCCACCTACCTAAGTAGAAAACATTTATGGAGACCCTAAATCAATCAAAAGAAGGTATATATCAAATTTCAAAGACATTATCTCATACCTTGCATATAGATTTCAAGTGCACAGAGAAATTTGGTGATTTAAGTGACAAGTAAAAGATCTCAAGAGCAATTTGGATGAGGAGCTTAAACAAGTGAAGATTTGAACAGTGTTGAGTAATTCAGAGAAGAAATGACTTCAAACCCTAATAGTGAACATGGTCACTTCATCAACCACTACAATGAGCCAAGAGGTTAGTAGAATTCAACTCGTGAAGAGTGACGCTTGTCCTCCACCAAAGTTTCATGCTATTCTAGAAATTATGATGAAAGGAGATTCATTGGGTGCATTATCCTCAATATCACCCAAAGTTATTATGATCCAAGATGTTAGAAATTGTTATGTGTGTAAAATTGGAGAAGTAGGAGACTATGAGATGAGAGAAGCATATGAGAAGTTATGTAATGGAGAAATCTTGAAGGATGAATTCAAAGTTGTTGAAAGGAAAGGGTTAGCTCATGTTTAGAATTCCCAAGAAATTTCAAGACTAAATGGATTAAAGTTGTTTTGAGCAGAATCCATGACATGAAGTATTGGTTACATAATGGAATCATGGAGATCATGGAGATCATGAATAAAATGATTCATAGGGGTACATGCTATCCAGCCCTAGACAAGAAGAAAACCATGTGATGTCAGAGTCAAGAGGAAATTGAGGAAAACACATGAGCTGAGTGGAATGGATGAGGTTTGTCCATTGAAAACATTTCCAATCCACTAATCAAATTTATAGTGAGGGTTCTAGCTCAAAAATTCTACAAATCAAGCATATTGAACATTGTGCCATGTACGGTAGTGGATCAAGCATAGAAGATAGTGATGAAAGATCATGAGTATGATCTTGCCAAGCTACAAAGACTATAACTAATAGAGAATCTGTCATCTATAAGAAAAAAAAGAATTCAATGAGTAAGTTTGGATCCCTTGTTGTATGTATTTTCTTTTATATTTAGAAGTATTTTCCCGGTATTGGTGATGTTGTTTGGGGGCAAGAAAAACTAGTGACTGGACAGATTAATGAATACATCACTCAATTAGGAGCAAATTTTTAGAATGTTATGGATGCTTATTTTGGGAAATTTAGGAAAAGAATGAAGATGAGGATACCTAAAGAGGTGGTCACAAGGTATTATAGTGACATATGTTTTCTTTTAGATATAGACAACACATTTGTGTAGGTAGTAAAGCCAAGGAAGTGCTTGGTTATAAAGTTTTGGCTATGAAATTAATAGTGATTTAGTGAGTGCAAACATTTTTGCAATGTTGAATAAAGAAATAGATGCCAAGGCTAAACCTTTTGGGAAATATGAGGAAGCTAAAGCAAGAATAACTGTAAACATCAAGATAGCTTCTAAGGAGAAGAAAAGGAAAAGAATGATTGAAGGCCTAGAAGCAAAATTGGGCAAACTAGGAAAGGGAAAGGAACCATTGTAGTTGACATAAGGTCTCGGAGAGGATAAAGAAAAAGATAGTGGTGATGAGGAAGATGAAGAAGTAGAAGGAGACAACGGTAAAGCCCTAGTTGTTGTCACTCCACGATGCAAGAAGGCTCAAGAAACCAAGAAGAAGCTAATAGTGACACCCCTCTCTCCTCTATCACCAAATAAGCCTAGAACCAGGGTAGTTGCTAGTGCCGAGTAGAATGAAAAATAGAGAGTAGTAGAGACTACAAAGCCCAATGCCCCTAAAAATAAGAGAAGGAGATTGGTCAGAGGACTATCCATAAGGCACACAAAGTCCATTGAAGAGGTATGTGTAGATATAAGAAGATCTATAGGATTATCCAACTTTAGATTTGTAAAGTATGCCACATTGGATAATACTGATAGAATCAAAGTTGAGGGGGGTATGATAGATATGATTTCAAATCAAAAGCTATCTCCTAGTGAAATTGAGAAGAACATACCCAAAGATTTATTTGAGAGACTAGAAAGGAGATGGCAATAGGTAGAAGATGAAAAGAAAAAGATAAGGACTGACAAATTAGTCAGAGTTATGCCTAATCTATCCCATGATCAACATAACACATTTTTGGAGTAGTACAAGAGTAGATTTGTTCCTAAGTACTGTATATTTTTGATCTTACAAAATAAAATGGAAGCTATAGAACAACAGGATGAGTTGTTTTGGAAAAACATTTTTGGGTCATCCACTAAGGGAGCAGAGAAAGACATTGTGACCATCAAAGATGATTACAAAAGTGGAGAAAGTTTAACTATGCCAAGTCTTCAAGGTAGCATGTCACCAGTACATGCTGACACCCTTGATACTCCAGAGGCTAAGCAATCAAGGCTCAGAAACACAGAGGTAGGAACCAAGGCAAAACAAACAAGTGTAGATAGTAAGACCATTTTAGCACCTCACATTGAGGAAAACAAAGAAGTAAGTAGAGCTGAACCAAGTCCGACCATTGTTGTCTCAAGCATGATCAAGTGGTGAAACTCCTTCACCTACTCCCAAAGTGGTATCGAGTAACATCACTCCTTCACCGAGCAAAAGGAGACCAATAAAGGATACTTCACTAGATATTGAAGTTAGTATGGATGAAATAATTGAGGTGCCATAATTAGACTTGGCAAATCTCACCTTGGAACAAACAATTTTGTTGCAAGAGGTTTTGGCGAAGAAGAGATGACAAGAAGAGCTAAGGAGAGAACAAAAGCAAAATCATGTACTTTATGATGTAAAACATATTTTTGTTGATGCTTTTGATATACAAAATTTTGATGAAGAAGCTCCAATCATTACCTAGCTTGTAAATATAGTTGATCAAGTCAATGATGGTAATATGGAATGAAATGAGAAATTGATGGATTGGTCTGCAAGAAGATTCAAGAATAAGGTTGTGGTCAAAGTTTCCATAACCATTGCCGAGTAGAAAGTGCAATTGCAAGAGTGAATACAAATTATGATATAACTAATATAGAAGGTATAACACTTGTATGACATTTTGTTAGATGTGCCAAGATTCACAAATGATAATCAAACACAAATAAACCAGATCCAAGCTAAAATGAATAGATCCAACAATATTATTTCATAATTAGTGGGATCTAGCATTGATCACTACAATAATTTATTGAATGGTCAAGGCACATTGGTCGAGCTTCAGTCAGCTGATAGCATCATAAAATCTAAACTAATCTCTATTCAAGAAATGATGATACCTCATTTGGAGGTCATGTAGAGGGAAATGAAATCATCCTAGGATCTTATCAAAGAAGATCATAATCTTTCTGTGGCTAATAGCTTAATTGATTTAACTACATGACTATAGTTGTAGAATCACATTTCAAAAGCAACAAGAACCACATGGGATCATGCCCTGACCATGATCACCCGAGTTCACAAGGCATTTTTTGACACATATGGATTGCTTCCACCCATTCAACCCCAACAAGTGTGACATTAAGTGTTAAAAAAAGAGGGAAAAATAGATGTGACATATTCATTTTACATTGTTGATTCATTATTCATTTTTGTTGGCATGAGTCATAAGACTTAGGGGGAGATCTTATATCAGATTTTATTATAACAATGTAAATATGACAAAGTGTTTTTTCCACTAATGCTAAAGGGGGAGATTGTTGGTATCTCTAACTATTGTTTTCTATTAGTGTAAAACACTTAATCATTTACAAGGCAGAGTCAGACGGTCATCACTACGATCAAGCTACTCTATATGGGCTGAGTCATGTACATAAGCAAGTATGTACCAAGATCTATAGGAGCCAAGTAAGTGTATGGTCAACAAGCATTTTCTATACAAGCTAAGCTTGACAATGATCGAGCAAGTTTGAAGCATACAAGTGTCAAGTTACATAGTATGTGTAGAGCACAATATAGACTGAGCAACAACAATGTCGAGCATCGAAAAATAGTAAAGGTTGAGCAATGCAAAGTTTACATAAAAGTCAGGAATGAAACAAATTTTGATGTAAAACATTTTCAAGCCTACTTGGAAAGAACATTTAATATATGTAGAGGTTGTTACAAAGAGTTTTATACATTAATGACGTGGATCACATGTCTCTATGTTTTGTGATCAAAGATTTAGATGAAGAGGCAAAATATGGAAGTATCTAGAAAACTCTTTAAAAAGATAAGATCTTAACCTAGATCATTCGTGTGGTATGACATGAAGAAGAGAAGTGTATGCATGTGAACAAGGAGTACTATGTGAATAGTGAAGTGAAGTATCGAGGTCAGATTAGAAGTCAGTGAAAGGTTATGTTATTACTTAACAAAGCAAGTGACCTAATCATAGTAGTGAAAGAGAAGACAAGTATTATTAGGTTAGAAGAGAGGATCAGTTAGCAAGAAGAAGACTCAAAATCAACTTACAGAGCATATTGAGAGTAAGGTATTGAATCAGTTCTAACTGACTTGAATCTAGGTAAATCTCTTAAAAGAGTGGTCTTAACAGATCTTTGTAAATCTCCTAGCAGAGCCCTTACTTTGGTGTAAGTGTTAAATCCTCTAACAAGGTGAGATCTAGTAGTCTCTTAAGATTTTAACGGGGTAGACCCCTCACAGGATAGATCATATCTTATGATCAAACATTGTAACCATAATAGGTTAACTTTATTACTGCCGTAGTGAAGATTTGTGGGTGTCATCCTCACCCCAATTTTACCTTCACCTTAGAGGGTTTTTGGGTAACAAACATTGTGTTATGTGTTTATTTTCATGCATATGATAGATCAGATTTACATGATACATTAAGTTTATTATTACAAGTTTTACATGCATAGGTTAGTTGGTGAAAGTGTGAATGAATTGGTGAAAAATAAAAGTGCTTAAGATTCTAATTCACCCCCCCTAGTATCTTGTTATTCTATTTATACCTCCATCAGTCAACAAAAAGAGGCATAACATTAGAACAAATTGCCAATAATAATAATACATAAGTAGCTTGAAAACACAATAGCTAATTGTAAAAGGGAAAGATCAAAAGAGAAAAGATATAACTCATATAGGAAATTTTGGAAAAATTCAATTGGAGGCAAAAATCCTTTCGAGGAAGATATAATACTAAGCAAGCTAGATCTAATGGATAATGAGATAGATATGCGACCAAAAGAAGGAATGATAACTAGCATAGAAGGTATAGAAAGATGAATAACACCAACTGTAGAAAAAGAGGAAATAAGGGAAAACAAAAATTAATTGGATATGAAAATTGTTAGAGTAATAAAGTATTTTCTTATTATTTAAATCATATTCATTTAATTATTAAGTCACTTATTATCTTTTGTTTACTTAAGCTAAACTTTGGGTATATAATAATCAGTTCTTTTATTAATTATTATCATGCAGCCTAGTACTTATTAGGGTTTTGATCTCCCTTTATAAAGATTGATCTCTTTGTAATTTATTAATTCACTTTTGATTATAGCAATTTCTTTTTTTGCTCATCAAGAATGTGTCATCTATGGATCTAAAAATTCTAGCCTCCATAGCTTTTTCTCTTTCTTTCTGTGCAAGTGTTTGCATACAAGTAATTCTTGAGAGCTATAGGGTTGATCTTTCACCAACTTCAACGTGGTATTAGAGCTCCAAATCTTCATGCCCCTTTTCTATTTATGAGAGGTTTGGTTGGCTTTCAAATTTATATATTTTTTCTTTTAGAGGGTTTCATTTTTCAGATTTTTTTGTATTGGATCTGGGGGTTAGCTTTTTTTGGTGCACTTTGAGCCCAAACAAAACTCACCATTGAGCTTAGAGTGCCCCAACATAAGTATTTTCATACAAAATTTGTCTGATTTGGAAATAGTTGGAATCTAAGGCAAAAAAAATATTGCTTCTAGATTGGGCACATTTCTCGAGTCGATAATTTAAAGATTTTTAGTAAGGAAATCAATATTTTTTGCTCAAAAATTGATATTTTTGGGCACAAAAGTAAATATTTTTTGGTACAAATATCAAAAAAATTGGCACAAATTGAGATAGTTTTTGGTATGAAACTGATACACTTCCTAAGGCAATTTAAGTATGGACTAGCACACATCCCGAGGTGATGTTTGGAACAAAATCTATACGCTTCCTGAGACATTTTCTGGTATGAAACTAGCATGCTTCTTGAGGCATTTTGGCATGGGTCTCAAGACAGTGATTTTTTTATTTTACCCTTCTAGCTCTTTTTTGACATATCTATGGTTTTTTGGTCATAACTTGCTCATCTGGACTTTGTTTTCACAAACAAGATATCGTTGGAAAACTAATTCCAAGCTTGTCGTGATGGTGCAGTTTATTTGGATTTTTGATACTGTTTGGTTGCCAGTTTATGTAGTCAAAGTCAAAGGTTTTATTTTTCACTCAAGGAGACATATCTTGAGACATTCTATTTTCCAAATTCTACTCTAGGATTTAGTTTTTTTCTTTTTTGTATTCTAGTGGATATCTTGGTTTTTTTAGGCTCAGAGATTGATTTTGTTGCTTTAGATAATTTTTCATGGGTTATACTATCTCCTGTATCAACCTTATTTCTCTTTTGATATTTGACATCTGTTTGTAGTATTTTTGCAAATGCACTAAGAGAAAGTATCACTCTATTGCATTTTGAGATCTTGCACATCTTTTTGTTTTGTTGCACTTGCACTACATTATAAAGTGCCTTGGGGGGTTCATGTTGGCCATATTTTCCATCTTCCTTTGTCAAGTGAGTGTTCCTTCCATGACAATAGCCTCATGATGAGTCGATGACATGTGCCATTATATGTGGTTGTACTTCTTTTACACTCTCAATGTTCTTGATTCTTCTTTCTGCATGAGATATTACATTCAAATTTAGTGTTCATGTCTTACCTCTCAACATTATAGGGGGGTTATGTTGGTTCTATTTCTTTCTTGGTTTGATGGAGTGAGCTATGTATTCAGTATTTGATCCTATGTACTAGGTGATTGTAGTGGTTGGATATCTATGCATTTTAGTGAGATGGATCATTTACCATATAGCCATTTTCTTATTCCTATTTTTGGAGGCCATGAAGATATCTTCCATCTTTGATTGATCGACTCTTAAGACTTAGTCTTCCTTTACATGGTCATGTTCTATACAGTGGAAGTTCTCCATATCAGTAGTTTGGTAGTATTTGAAGATTCATGCTTCAGTGGTGTTCTTCATAATCATCTTTTGTTCCTATCTTCTGGGACATTCCCTAGTTTGGAGGCTTCTTTAGTCCTTCACTAGTTCTTTTCAACATTATTTCCATCTCTTTTTGGAGTAGGGTTTTTCCCATGTGGTTTTCTCTATTTCTCCTATGTACAGAGATTTTGTTGTACTTGGGTACCTCATCAGGCCTTCTTGTTGGGATCCAAATTTACTTTTAGTAGTAGTTCCTAGGTTTTTAGATACTCCCCAAGTTTGTCTTAAGGGGGAGGGGGTGTGTTAAAGTAATAAAGTATTTTCTTATTAATTAAATCATATTGATTTAATTATTAAGTAACTTATTATCTTTATTTTACTCAAGCTAAACTTTGGGCATATAATAATTAATTCTTTTATTATTTATTATCATGCAACCTAGGTTTTACCTATTAGGGTTTTGATCTCCTTTTATAAGGATTGATCTCTTTGTTATTTATTAATTCACTTTTGATTATAACACTTTCTCTTTTTTCTCATCAAGAATGTCTCATCCGTGGATCTAGGAATTCCAACCTCCATAGATTTTGCTCTCTTTCTATGATAGGTGTTTGCATGTAGGTTATTCTTGGGAGCTATGGGGTTGATCTCTCATCAACTTCAACATAAATTATAAAAAACCTCTCAGGAGGAGCCAAATCACAATCTAATTCTTGTCGAAGTCAAGACCCTCTTAAGGCAAACCAAAGCATATAATCAAGACAAAGAGCCCACAAAAGAGGGTAAGGAAAGTATGGAGAAAAATTATCTAGAGCTAAACTAAAACTAGGTGGAGCTCAAAATCCAAGAAGATGGAAACCTATTTGATGAAGGAGACTAGACAACTCAAGAAGAATTCATAGTATGAGATAAGGGGTTAGATTAATCAACATCAGAATTATGGATGAATTAGTAGAGGAGCAAGAAGGAAAAGAGGAAGATGAAACCATAGCTAGAAGTGTGTACAATGCAAGTAGCAATCTAGACATCCTAGGCACTGTAACAAATTTAGAAGGATCAAAACACTCAAATTGTTGAAAGCAAGGCAAAAAATTAGGAAGAAAGTTATTAGCTAAACTTAGAGTAGCTACAGGCAGGGTGGGCAATCAAAAAAAGATCGATGACTTACTTCAAGCAGGGAAGGGAAAGATTCTTCCCACAAAACCATGAGGCTTACCACATGGAATGTTAGGGGTTTGAAAGCCCCTAACAAAAAGTGCTTGCTCAAGCATAATTTATCTTTTTTTGAATTTAATATAATATTACTATAAGAAACTATAAAAAAAGAATAGGGAGAGAAATTTAGGAGGAAAGTATGAGTTTGGAAAACCAAAATAGTAGAATCTGGAGGGGCTTCAAGAGGGATTGGGATCCTATGGGATTCAAGAAAGGTATCCTTTATATTACAAATATCCAACATCAATTTTATGGGTGGAAAAGTAAGAAATTTTAAATGTGATCTAAGATTTTCAATCCTAATGGTAGAAAAGAAATCAGTTTGGAATGAGATCAAAACTTTTATGGAAGCAAACCCAAGAGAGACATTCTTTTTGGGGGGTGACTTCAATGCACTCTTAACTCTAGAGGAAAAGGCTAGAGGATCTAAAATATTCACACAGGTAATGATAGATTTTAAAATTGGTTCACAAGTAACCACCTTTTAGATATCTCAACCTACAATGGGGTGTACACATGGAATAATAGAAGGGACCAAGATTCTGTAAAATAGCAGAAAGATTAGACAAATTCATCTTCAGAGGGGATATAACTACATTCAAGTCCTCATTTAACATGACTATTATCCCTAGTGTAGGTTCTAATCATTTCTTGATAAGATTAGAAATAGGAGATCTATGCAAACTGTCTAGGAATCCCTTCAAATGTGAAAAAATGTGATTCTTAAATGACAACTTCCTTAGTAAGATAAATCAATGGTGGCACAAGGAAAATTTTAGAGGTTCAAAAATATTTTATTTCATGGCAAATATGACATATTTGAAAGGAAAATTCTCATATGGAATAAAGTTCATTTCAATAACATATTTAAAGAAAAATTAGACAATGAAGAAGAGTCAAGGAAACTTAACGAAGAAGTCATTAGAATAGGAATGGACAATGAAATATTATTTTGAGAGAAAGAACTACTAGCTAAATAGAAATGACAATAGAAATACAAAAAAAATCATAACGACACTCAAAATATAAGAAATATTAATAGAATCTCAAAAATTAAGATGGGCAAGGGACCGTAACTGAAGATCCAACCAAAATACTAGAAGTGTTTATCAATTACTTTATAAATATCCTTAATCATTTTGAATGCTCAAACCTAATAGCTCAAAATAATGTGTTAGGCTTCATTCCTAGACTTATCTCAGTCAAAGATAATAAAAAGCTTAATAAGAAATTCACGAAAGAAGAGATTAAATAAGCTCTTTTTGAACTCAATCTAGATAAATCTCTAGGCCTTATGTAATACGATCTATAAAATTCTATCCAAAGCACTGACAAATAGACTAAAGAAAGTATTACCAAAACTCATATCAGAAGAGAAAACAAGTTTTGTATTGTCTAGGTCAATCTTTGATGGGATAATTATTATCCAAGAACTTATACGCTCAACTCAAACAAATAAAGAATCATGTATGTTAATGAAGCTACACATACAAAAAGTATATAACAAAGTTGACTGGAGAATTCTTTCCAAAAATATTGAAGCTTTTGGCTTATCATATCAATGGATTAATTTAATAATTAATTGCATATCAAAGCCTAAAATCTTCCTTCGTATTAATGACACTCGAGAAGATTATTTTCAATATTTCAAGAGGTATTAGGCAAAGGGATCCAATGTCACCCTTTCTAATTATTATCATGGTGGAATCCTTTGGTAGAGTATTTAAAGCAACCCAATGAATAGGGAACATTAAAGGAATTCATGTCATTGAGGGAGTTTCCAAAGTTACTCATTCATAATTTGACGATGACATGATTCTCTTGGGAAAAGGCACAATGGAAGAGGCTCAAAATTTTAAACAAGTAATAAAGAACTTATATTGAAGTGTCATGACAAAAAGTAAATGCAACCAAATTAGATATTTTCTTTCTTAACACTGCCCAAGAATTAGAAAATAATGTATGTAACTTAACGTGATATAGGAAAGGATCTTTCCCATTTAAATTCCTCATGATCCTATTAGAAAAAGGTGTTCAAAAAGGGAAAACTTCAAATCTAATTTCAGATAAGATAGATAAAAAAAAATGGAGAGATGGAAAGGGAAGTGGCTATCCAAAGTTGGAAAAACAACTATGATAAAAGTAGTTTTAACCGCTATACCCACATATCAAATGTCATGTCTTCCACTCCATAAAGGAGTAAAAAGAATGTTAGATAGTAAAGTAAGATTTTTAATTTTTTTTTTCTTTTTCTATTAAGGTACTATAGATAAAAAAGAAACAAGCTATGATAAAGTGAGAGAAAATATGTACACCCAAACAATATGGGGGGATGGGAATTAAAATCTTGAGTTGGTGAAATGAGGCTTTAGGAGCTAAATTAATATGGAGAATGTATCAAGAAACAAAAGCAAATGGGCTAAAATATTATTTCATATAAAATTATATAGCTCAACCCTTTATCCCTTTTTTGGAATAAGAACCCCCAAAAGGATCTACAGTATGGAATTTTATGATGAATCATTTCCCTCTAATAGAAAATAGTCTTACATGGGATATAGGTTTAGGTGAGGATGCATTATTTTGGAAATATTCTTGGGATGGTCTTCCTCTCCTAGACAACTTCAATTTTACATCCAATATTAAAAATACCCTTTCCAAACTTTGGGGACTAAGAGTTAGGGCTATAAATTTAAATTGAATGACAAACAACATAAGGGTTGGAAATGGAAATTTATGGAGGAAACCCCATTATCAAGACAAGGAAAGCTAAGTTTTGAATCATTTTAAAGCAAAATATTTGCAAACCATAAGGAAACAAAGGATAGGATGATTTTGGGAGCTTCAAAAGATGGAAATTATAATGTCAAAAAAGGATGAGAAGATAATTAATTCTCAATGATGGGATAAGATTGATATTCCCCTCAAACTGTGTTGGGATCAACTCACCTTTCTATGGCTAGTACTTTTCTTTGTGGCTCTTTAGAAAATGATCCTAACAATAGATTAATTTACCAAGATGGGTTTTGAGGGGCCGTCTAGATGCCCTCTTTGTGAAAATTAATTATGCCCTAATCTAAAAATACCAAACACTTGTTATTTAAATCTACATATGTGAGGCACTTCTAGAAATGATCATTCCAAAAACTAAATCAGCAAACAATATTCCTTGATAACTTTTTGGATTTTCTCAAAAGTGAGCCTCAATAAGGGAGATCCAAGGTATATAGAAACTTATGGAAGATTTCCCCATCTATTCTTATATTAGAACTATGGAAAGAGAGGACTAGAAGAATATTTAGTAGTGAAATCTTAGAAATTTCCTCATTCTTGAATGCATTGGAAGCTGTTGGGATTAAAGATGGAGTAATTGAGAGGGGGGGTGAATCAGTTACTACAAAAACTAATCCACAGATCCCTTAGATGTCTTAAATATCTAGTTATTGCTGATACTCGGTAAACATAACAAAAATGCTGTAACTCGATAAATTAAATTGTTATTGATCTTCAAGCATTCATGCATGCAATTGTAAATAAAATGAATACAAGAGACAATATATTTAACATGGAAACCCAATATGGGAAAAACCACCAAGTAACTAGTTACCAATTTTCACTCTTCTGAAGTGAGCCTTGTTAGGAGCCAACCCTGTTAAAGGTTGCAATACACATTGTTAGGTGTGACCCTATTAGAGGATTTTAATCACCCTGTTAGGAGTGGCCTTGCTAGAGGTCTTTAGAACAATTCAACTAAACTGTCACCTTATTAGAGGATTTACAAAATGGTTGTTAAACCAACTCTGTTAAGAGAATTGAAATCATTTCTACAATGGTTAGAAAGTAATAATGAATTGACTTGAATAAGATGCAACTGAATTTGCTGATTATAGGTCTCTATTCTGCATCATTAGATCCTCCTCAATCAAATATAGCTTTGCTTCTCCTCAATGATCTCTGATCATTCTTCAAAATTTGCTTTCACAATAATTAGTCTTCCTCTTATTCATATCATATCAAATCCACCACTTGCACTTAGAATTCGCAACTTGACCTCTTATATATACCATTGAGATTATCAAGTTAGCTCATTCACATGTTACATTTACTAATAAACCATACAACAGTCAAAATAAATGTTATTTCATAAGTCAATGAAATCCTTCATTGGCCGACCTTGCTAGGTAAATACTACTTCCAGAAATAATTTCCTGAGTTAACCATCTTGACTCAGTTAACATTGCAACATCTACAAAATCCTTTGGCTGCCAAGTTTACTTGGTAAGAACTAAATTCCTTTGTTGTTCGTGAGAGCTCGGTAAGAAATATTTCTACCACATTTCCCTTTGATGATCGAGTGAGCTTGGTAACAACTGTCTACTCGGTAGACATTGCAAACCTTCTTTACTAATCTTCTGAGCTCGATAGACTCGATCTTTTTGCCTTGCTGACCAACTGAGCTTGGTAGGCTCTATCTTATGACTAATATGACATCAAAGACAACACACAATTGAACAATTGTATCCAACAATCTCCCTCTTTGGCATTGATGGCAACACAATATGTCATAGCAAAATGAAATTTGAAAACAGGTGATAGAACACTTCACCCTCTTCTTCAAATACAACAATCTCCCTCTTTCATAATAATCTCTCCCTATTACACAAACTCTTATTATTTTACAAATTTTAGAAATATATGATAGTATACTCTCCCTCTTTGACAACACATGCCAAAGATAACACAAATCAAATGAATAACATTGTACTTGATTGTCATGTCCCCTAATTAGGGTAATATAAGTAAATTATTATGAATAAATAAATATATTATTTCTTAATGTTAAAAGAAATATTGATATATTATTAATGGTATAATATATTATTAAAGAATAAATAATAATATATTACTAAGGTAATACGGTAATATTAAAGGTCAAATCATTATTAAATAAATATTAATAGTAGTGCATCAAGCATTATTATTGTTAGTAAACAGTTTTGTCCTTTCAAAATTAAATACAAAGAATGACTCCAAACGCCCAAATAGAAGAACAACTGCCACTAACGGTTGGAAATACTATCATGAGATTGATAGCTTTCCTCTGAATTGAGAGGTATAGCTCCCTCTTAGAAAGATATTCAAAGAATTTTAATAGCTGGTTATGCCTTTTACCAGAAGACACCAAGGCTTTCTAACATCCACTCATCAACATGAGATGAACGTGATTATAAGGTTAATAAGTTGATAATGAGAGAAAAACCAGCAAATAGCCATAGGACTATCTACCAAGTCTTTCACATTGCAGAGGAAATTGGGAGAGAGAAAGTTGTAAACATCTTTATGCAAAAGTGTGAATACATAACCATAAGATTGCATATATCACATCTGACATAATAATAAAGAACTGCATCTAAAACATAAATAAAAGGACTCTAAAATCCTTTCAGATCAGAAACACAAATGTATATGACTATAAAATCAAACACACTAATGTCCCTCTTTATTTCAGAGGCATGATAAAACAATAATAGTACTGTTCCATCCCCTTATTACAATCAATCTGCATAAAATGAAACTGCTTCCTCTGCTACAAAATAGAAATCTCTTCCCCTTGTCCCAACAGCTATAGAAATCCTCCACAGAAAAAGAAGAACCCCTCTCTTATTATTCTCTGTACTATTCATCTTCTCTTTCTGTCCATTCTTTTTCAGTTTGAATAACTGTTTCTTGAAACTGCTCCCAACCTTTCATATTCCACTGTCCATTATTGAGCAAGAGTAATGTATCAAAAAAGATAAACATAATGTTTAATAAACATTATGATATTGCTTAAATTCGTCCAAACTCCTCTTATGGACACCTGCCACTACAAAAATGAATTGCATGTGCATGTTGGACAGGTGGCATATGTTGGTTTCAGGTTACTATCATGATCTTGTAACAGTCATAACTTTTGATCCGTTGTGAATTTTGTAAAACGGCTTGGAGGGAATTTAGATAACTAGGTTTCCTCAAACATATCCGAAATTAAGCTCAATCCAACAATTGGATTAAAATCTATGGGCCGCGCAACATGACTATTTTTCTGACTGCAGAACATTTTGTATTTGCTAGTATGTTGACAGACCCATGTACAGTCCATCATAACTTTTGACTTTGACCAAATTTTAAAAATCGCTTCGGTGAAAATTTAGAAAACTTGATTTTCTACAACATATCAAAAATTGAGAAAAATTTGACAGTGGGATAAAAAGTTATGCTCCCTGGATTGTGATTGTTATTTTAATGCAGACAAAAATCTGTAGTTACAGGCTGTATTAAAACTGACAACAATATATACACCAATACCTGCACCTGAATCTCATGTTGGAATTTACTTATTGTACATCTTGTTATCCACCACCACTTTCTAACCTTGGATCTTGGACTTCGAACCTTGAAATAGGATCTGAGCTTGATTTTAAACTTGAGCCACAAATTCGAACTGATGAATCTAAGCCTTTGATCTATGAACTGCATACTTGAAACTGTCCATGAGCTTTGAACTTAAGAATGGTGGATTCTTTTCAGGCTTCACCATTTCAAATACAATTTTGAAGCTTCCAATATTAATTGAATCATAATGATTCTCGAACTTATGATTGCCAGGACTGAAACTGAAACTTCGAACAGAACACTGCATTTTGCATCGACTCCAACATGAACTTGAAGTTGAAGTTGAACTGGCTGGAAGATTCAACTTTGACTTCGACACTCAAAAATATATTATGAAATCATTGAACTTGAAGTTGAACTGACCCGAAGGTTCAACTTCAACTTCAACTTGGGCACTCCCATGACTTAAATGTTTGACGTTAAGGTTGAAGAAAAACATAGGTGTAACAATTGGCTCTGACTGGGGATGTGGGCCATGAGGGACACAAAGAATCCAACAATCTCTAGTTGAGACCAGTGTCTAGCAATTGGGCAACAGAGTCATGGGAACAAAGAAAGGAGAATGTTTGCAGAGAAAGGGAATAGGGGACAACACCAAAACACAAACCTAATA
The DNA here is from genome assembly GCA_028749045.1 of Cupressus sempervirens. Lineage (NCBI taxonomy): Eukaryota > Viridiplantae > Streptophyta > Pinopsida > Cupressales > Cupressaceae > Cupressus > Cupressus sempervirens. The sequence goes on from CM053793.1 coordinate 548,550,082, forward strand.
GCAAGCCAAAAACTAGCAAACAAAAGCAAACTAACAACACAACCACTAAACAACACCAAAACTCAAAGAGCATAAATATTTACAAATGTACATAGGTGAGAAGAACTCACCACTAGATCAGAGCTGAGGAAAAACTTACACAAAGCCATTCACTGGCTGTGAGAAGAAAGAACCCTTCCTGAACAACAAGTTGTGTCGGCATAGCACAACCCAACACCACTTCCATTTGGAAAACTCATCTTCTTGGTATTTCAGACTGATCATGCACAGGAACTTTATCCACCAATCATCACATCCAAAGAGCCACATCTCATTATAGTATTCTAAGTTTTCCTGGATATCCTGTGAAGAATTTCCAAGTTCTTTTCCAAAAATACCCTAAAACAAAACTTGCTCAAAAATTCTCAGAGCAGGAATTATATTATCTCTAGCACACTTACTCTTGGAATCAACAACAACAAAAGGCTTCTCAGAATTCAAAACATTTTCCAGATAGGAGTGAGCCTTTCCAAGCATAGAGTTGATCTCAATCAGCACAAATCTACCATCCTTTGCTTCTAATAAGTTTGAAAACTCTTTATCTAAATTAGAGGAATTTGAAAGGCTTAAACCTGGAATTTTCATGAGAGCTATTCCTTCCTTGCATGCTCATAGAAAGCAGGACACCATTTCTTCACTGTGAGATAACGTGTTTGCTGAAACTTGTAATGGTCCTTGGGACTTTCCTTGCAGCATACTTGCTTCAGCGTTCTCCATGCTAAAGAGAAATAAATATTCTTTCCCACATGGAGGTGATTCTTGCATTCTGAAAAGAGGGTTTTCTCTAACAATGTCATCTTCATGAAACCCCGTTGGTACATATAGCGGGTTAAGTTCATTCCATGCCCACTTATCATCTAGCTCTTCAAATTTTGTTTTTGTATTACTTGCTGATCCATCCATTGCTTGAAGAGAGTCTCTTTTACCCAAGCATGTGAGAGGTTCTTCCATTTGGGGACCTTTGTTGTCACATGTGAGTGTGATTTCCTCTGATTCATGAAGAGTACTCGGCTGGGGTTTAACCTTAGGCTGCAAATCAGCATTTGAACACCTCATAGGAATGTAGAAGTCCTCTTGCTCTGACCATTCTTCTTGGGAAGAAGAGAAATGAAATAAAAAGGCTTCATATTCTACCTCTCCATCACCTTGAAAGATGCCTTTCATTCCTTCCTCATGAATCTTTCCTTTGTCATACTGATTTGACATGCTTTCCTGATTAATGCTGATTGCTAAAACAACATTAGAAAATTAAATAGAAGAAGATTCAAAGATTGCCTGAGAGATATCCATTGGCAAGCTTGTATTTAACTCATTTTCAGCCGGCTCTTCCTCTATAGGAGACATACTTAGATGCTTCATAGAATTATCTGATTGGGAAATATGTTTTCTATTATTCTCATTGTGTGAACAACAGCACCCTATTATATTAGAAAGACTATTTTCTTCAGGTGTGACTTCTTGAGAATCTCCATCATCATATTCGACATGCAGGTGATATGATCCCATTGTATGGTGAGAATTGTTTTCAGATAAATGAGGTATTACCAAATCCTCTGCATAAAAAACTAATGTAATTTGACAGTCAGAAATAGAGGGTGTTGATTTTACTTTTTTTAAAACAAGCCTTCTCATCTTGGGTTTTTCCTTTGGATGATATTGTTGTTCATATAGGCAAACTCTTTTTTGTAAAAGTTTATCGCTTGCATGCTCATTTTTTAATTTCAAATCTGATCCAGAGACTTTTGCAATATTGTCTTGTTGAAACCAACCAGATAAAACTAAATCATCTTCAATTCTTATAGCTTCTTGCTTAGCAATTTCAAAGTCACATACCTTACTTCTTTTGAGATGAAATTTGACTTCTGGATGTAATGCTGCGATAAATATTGACAACAGGTTATCTTGGCTGGGTTGATCAATTTGTGGAATCTTTGCCAAAGTTTGCGTGAATCAATCCAAAAAGCTTCTTATTTCTTCATTTTCTCTTTTCTGAATCTTGAAGAGTTGGCATAATAAATCACCCACATTAACTGCTGATTTAAATCTCGCAAGAAATTTATTTTCCAGCACATGCCAACCAGTTATGCACCCATCTTCCATATGTTGAAATCAAACAACGACATCATCAACAAGAGATTTAACAAATAGACATACATACACATCTTCTTCCAAAACACCAAGAATCCCATAGGCTATTTTGAATGCTCGAATGTGGCTGTCTGGATCTTGATCGCTTCTTCCGGCATACTCAGGAAAATATTTCTTTGACCCGGTGGGCATGAGTGTGAAATGAGATAGACCAAAAGGACCAAAATGTGGCTGCCATGATTGAGTTGTAGCCAAGGCCATAATTATACTGGGTTTCTTTTACCAAAAAGATCAGAGTTGCCAACCTTCGTCCTTGGGGAGGTAACCTTCAAATATCCAAGGAAAGAAAGCACTGAAACTTCACTTTCTTCCCCAGTAGAGTCGCCAAAAACTATTAGTAAATAGTTTTGTCCTTCCAAAATTAAATACAAATAATGACTCCAAACGCCCAAATAGAAGAACAACTGCCACTAACGGTTGGAAATACTATCATGAGATTGATAGCTTTCCTCTGAATTGAGAGGTATAGCTCCCTCTTAGAAAGATATTCAAAGAATTTTAATAGCTGGTTATGCCTTTTACCAGAAGACAACAAGGCTTTCTAACATCCACTCATCAACATGAGATGAACGTGATTATAAAGTTAATAAGTTGATAATGAGAGAAAAACCGGCAAATAGCCATAGGACTATCTACCAAGTCTTTCACATTGCAGAGAAAATTGGGAGAGAGAAAGCTGTAAACATCTTTATGCAAAAATGTGAATACATAACCATAAGATTGCATATATCACATTTGACATAATAATAAAGAACTGCATCTAAAATAGAAATAAAAGGACTCCAAAATCCTTTCAGATTAGAAACACAAATGTATATGACTATAAAATCAAACACACTAATGTCCCTCTTTATTTCAGAGGCATGATAAAATAATAATAGTACTGTTCCATCCCCTTATTACAATCAATCTGCATAAAATGAAACTGCTTCCTCTGCTACAAAATAGAAATATCTTCCCCCTGTCCCAGCAGCTATAGAACTCCTCCACAGAAAAAGAAGAACCCCTCTCTTACTATTCTCTGTACTATTTATCTTCTCTTTCTGTCCATTCTTTTTTAGTTTGAATAACTGTTTCTTGAAACTGCTCCCAACCTTTCATATTCCACTGTCCATTATTGAGCAAGAGTAATGTATCAAAAAAGATAAATATAATGTTTAATAAACATTATGATATTGCTTAATTTTGTCCAAACTCCTCTTATGGACACCTGTCACTACAAAAATGAATTGCATGTGCATGTTGGACAGGTGGCATATGCTGGTTTCAGGTTACTATCATGATCTTGTAACAATCATAACTTTTGATCCGTTGTGAATTTTGTAAAACGGCTTGGAGAGAATTTAGATAACTAAGTTTCTTCAAACATATCCGAAATTTAGCTCAATCCAACAATTAGATTAAAATCTGTGGGCCCTGCAACATGACTATTTTTCTGATTGCAGAACATTTTGTATTTGCTGGTATGTTGACAGACCTGCATACAGTCCATCATAATTTTTGACTTTGACCAAATTTTGAAAATCGCTTTAGTGAAAATTTAGAAAACTTGATTTTATACAACATATCAAAAATTGAGCAAAATCTGACAATGGGATAAAAAGTTATGCTCCCTGGATTGTGACTATTATTTTAATGTAGACAGAAATCTGTAGTTACAGGCTGTATTAAAACTGACAACAATATATACACCAATACCTGCACTTGAATCTCATGTTGGAATTTACTTACTGTACATCTTGTTATCCACCACCATTTTCTAACCTTGGATCTTGGACTTCGAACCTTGAAATAGGATCTGAGCTTGATTTTAAACTTGAGCCACAAATTCGAATTGATGAATCTGAGCCTTTGATCTATGAACTGCATACTTGAAACTACCCATGAGCTTTGAACTTAAGAATGGTTGATTCTTTTCAGGCTTCACCATTTCAAATACAATTTTGAAGCTCCCAATCTTGATTGAATCATAATGAATCTCGAACTTATGATTGCCAGGACTAAAACTGAAACTTCGAACAGAACACTGCATTTTGCACCGACTCCAACATGAACTTGAAGTTGAAATTGAACTGGCTGGAAGATTCAACTTCGACTTCGACACTTGAAAATATATTATGAAATCATTGAACTTGAAGTTGAACTGACCCAAAGGTTCAACTTCAACTTCAACTTGGGCACTCCCACGACTTAAATGTTTGACGTTAAGGCTGAAGAAAAATATAGGTGTAACAATTATATAATATTGATATATAATTATTATTATGATAGTATAAAAATATATAAATAAATGATTAATGATATTAGATTATGAAATGGACATATTCAAGGATAATATTATAATATAATTGAGAATTAAATATTATTATAAATAATATATAAAGAAAATATATTATGTAATAGTATTAAGAATAATGATACTACTAATATTATTATTAATATAATATATAATATGTCATAATTACATTATAAATCAATAAGATGGTAATATATCTAACTATTATCACATTTGAATATAAATACTATTGATAACTAAAGATAATGAATTGATTAACTAATCATATATCGAATATCACTGATATATTAAAATAATAACTTTGTTCAAAATTTACAATGCAATATATATCAAATGAAAAATGAGAATTTTGAAATATAATATTGATAGTAATGACCTATTATATATAATAAAATATTAAAATACTAATGTTAAATATTATTTCAAAGAGTAACATATTAGCATTTATTATAATCAATACCAAGTGACTCAGTGCAAGGTCACGACCTTTCCCTCAACACCTATATATATTCTAATTATATCAGGAGATTAAGAAGGATAATCATATCTAATATCTATTCTTCAGAATGAATATCAATATCCATTATCAATGCCAAGAATAATATACACCGGAGGGACTTTGACTAAACAAATATCAATTAAGGAAACTAACCATTCCATTAGTTAGTTATACACATAATGATTGTATTAAGCAAGCAAGTCTGATTACAAGCAATTATATAAAGGTGTGATTAGAAGGGTGCAATTAAATAATAACCAAGATACGATCAAGGAAGTCTTTGACTATTTGGTAATTAATGGATGCAACTATTCAAAGATATTTAAGGAGGGTCAACCCTCATGTCCAATGGTAATATATTGTCAGTATCCATATTTGATCTGCTCAATCAACCTTTGCCTTTGGCATCAAACAGGTTGCATAGATGGAAGAATAAACCTGAAGATCCATCATCATAAAAAATGTGGCAAAAAAATAAATACAAAAGGGAAACGTTGGAAATAAAAAATGACCCCCAAAATGGGTTCATTACACTGATGTACTGATTCATATGCAATGTCTTCATTGGTTTGTTGCATCGACTGATAGATCTTCAATTCTGTTTCTGTTGATGCATCACTAAAAACTATATTTTAGTGAGCTTCAGATAGGGGAATGACCCCTAACTTACCTCTTAGATACACGAATGCATCCTTAGGTAAAGGCTTTGTGAATATGTCAACAATTTGTTCCTTTGTATGGACATATTCCAATCTGATTTCTTTTTCTTGTACCAATTCTCTAACAAAGTGATACTTTATGGCAATATGCTTGGTCTTTGAATGCATCACTGGATTCTTGGATATGTTAATTGCACTTGTGTTGTCACAAAACATGACAACAGGTTCTTTGATTTCTTCCTTCATACCTTCTAATAATTGTTTGAACCACACAATATTTGAGCATTTACTGCTGCTGCAACATATTCAGCCTCTGCTATGGACTGGGATGTACAATTCTGCTTTTTACTTGTCCAAGAAACCAACCTTTTTCGAAGAAAGAAAGCTTCTCCACTTGTACTCTTTCTGTCATCAACATTCCCTGCCCAATTTGCATTAGTGAACACTTTTAAATCTAGATTTCCTCCAAGTTTATACCATAATCCATAATCTTCAGTTCCTTTTAAGTATCTCATGATCCTTTTGATTGCCATCATGTGATTTTCTTTTGGTTTTGCTGAGAATCTTGCTACAATTCCTACTACAAGAGCAATGTCTGGTCTTGTGTGCACTACATATTGCAATTTTCCAATCATAGATTTATAAAATGTTTGATCTACTTCCTTTGATTCATCATCCTTGGTAAGTTTTAATCCAGTACACATAGGAGTTTCAACTAGTTTGCAGTCTTCCATACCAAACTTTTTTAGTATTTCCTTGATGTATTTAGAATGAGTAATGTAGATACCATTCTTACTTTGATGAATTTGAAGACCAACAAAGAATTTGATTTCTTCAAACATTGACATTTCAAATTCCTTGTTCATTTGTTCTAAAAATTCTTTGCAATGATCATCATTTCCTGTGGACAAACTATCATCTACAAATATTTCTACCAAAACAATCTTATTATATGGTCCTTCCTTTATGTACAAACTACTATTGTTATTAGTTCTTTGAAAACCAATATGAATAAGATAGTTATGCAGTGTTTCATACCATGCTCTAGGTGCTTGCTTCAGACCATACAATGCTTTATGCGATTTGCAGACCATGTCCTTCTTGTCTAGATCAACAATACCTTTAGGTTGTTCAATGTAAACCTCTTCATCCAATATGCCATTGAGAAATGATGATTTAACATCCATCTGATAAAATTTGAATCCTTTGTATGCAGCATATGCAAGCAAGGTTGTGACACCTTCCAATCTTGCAACAGGAGAAAAAGTTTCTCCATAGTCTACACCTTCTTCTTGAGAGTATCCTTTGCATACTAGTCTAGCTTTGTTCCTTGATACCTTACCATCTTCATTTAGCTTGTTTCTGAATACCCACTTAGTTCCAATCACATTCTTGTCTTTGGGTCTAGGTACAAGAGTCCATGTTTTTTTTCTCTCTCTATCTATTCTATCTCTTCATTCATAGCTTCAATCCAACTTTCATTGTCTAGTGCATCTTTGACATTTCTAGGTTCAAAATCAGCAAGTAAACAAGTTCTTTTCAACTTACTTCTTGTCATTGTTCCTTCTGATTTATCTCCAATGATCTAATCTGGTGCGCGATGCTTCCTGACATACTTGGCTAACACAAGCTCCTTGCCTTTTGGGCAACTTGCTTTGTTAACCTTTTGTGCTTCAACTTTTGGTTCTGATTCTAGTTGCTCGGGCTCGGTAGATGCTGATTCGGTAGCTTCTGTTTGCAACTTGGGGTTTTTGCAACTTGATAGGTATTGGCTTGGTTTGAACTTCCTGCGACTTGGTTATTGAAGACTCAGGAGTTGAAGATTCCTGATTGATAGGTGTATTTGGTATTGTATTAGGTTCAGTATAAACAAATCTCCTGTAGTCTTTAGGTTCCCTTTTTCTTTCTTCTTCAATTCTTTCTGCAAACTCATCAACTTTCACACGTGCACTTTCTATGACTTTGTGAGTAGATAAATTCAAACAACTATATGCTTTACTTTTGCAAGAGTATCCCAAAAATATTCCTTTATCACCTTTTACATCAAATTTACCTTTTCTAGATTATTTCAAAATGTAACATTTTCTTCCAAATACTTTTAGGTAACTTACATTGGGTTTGTAGCCATACCATAACTCATTGGGGGTTTTGAATGAGTCCTTTTTCAATTGTACTTGGTTCAAGGTATGAACTGCAGTACTAATAGCTTCCTTCCAGTATTTGATAGCAATGTTTTTCTCAATCATTAAGGTTCTTACATAGTCCATGATAGATCTATTCCTTCTTTCTGCTATTCCATTTTGTTCAAGAGTTCCAGGTGCTGAAACCTGTCTTTTGATTCCCCTTTCAATGCAAAAGTTATTGAACTCATGTGAAATGAATTCACCACCTCTGTTAGACCTTAAGAATTTCAGTCTTTTGCCTGTTTCCTTTTCTACTCTGGCCAAATACCATTTGAACTTTTCAAATGCTTTTGATTTCTCTCTTAGGTACATGATAGTCATCATTCTTAAATAATCATCAACAAAAATAATGAAATTTTTTTCACCAGTATAACTTTCAATGCCAATAGGTCCACACAAATCAGTATGCACAATTTTTAGAATTTCTTTAGTTTGATAGTTCTTGCTTTTAAAGCTAGTCTTTCCCGTTTTACCAATTTGACAATTCTTGCATAGACCAACCTCATGTTTCTTTATGTTAGGAATGCCTCTTACTTTCCTAAATTTATTGATTTTTATCAAGTTGTCAAAGTTTACATGACATAACCTCCTATGCTATAACCAACTCTCTTCAATTTGAACAATAAAACATGAACATTCACCAATTTCAAGATAAAATAAGTTACTTTTTGTTTGAGTGCCTAATCCAATCAACTTACCTTTGCCATCCAACAATCTTTCTTTTCCATGCATGAATTCTACTTTAAATCCATTGTTGAGTAGTTGTGCCACACTCAACAGATTATGCTTTAGTCTTTCTACCGAATATGCATTATCACATACAAGTTCCCTGGTCAGTGAGATTCTTCCTTTTCCTTTTATACAACAAGGTTCATTGTTACCAAATCTTACACTACCACCATCATAGTCTTCAAAAAGTTCAAACTTAGTTTTATCACTAGTCATGTGATGAGAACAACCACTATCTATAATCCATGTATCATTTTTTCCCATAAGAGAAACGAGTGCCATTTCTTCATCATTATTAGACTCGTCTTTTATAGCAATGTAGACAATTTCATCTTCTTCTTCATCATCAAAATCATTAGAATCTTTAGGCATGAAATATGTTTGCTTACCTTTATCCTTGAATGATTTGAAGTCTTTCTTGCCATTGTACTTGTGACATTTCTTCTCATCCTTGTTCTCCTTATTTGGGCATCTAGTAGCAATATGTCCAATTTCTTCACAAGAAAAATAGGTATTTCCCTTTGCCTCTTGAATATTTCCTTACTAGCAGAGCTTCAACCACCTCAAGATCACTGTCTGAACTCTGTTATGATTCTTCATCACTATCTGACTATGGATCCTTTATCTTCTTCCCTTTTTATATGAGTGAAAGCTTGGCTTTAAATGCTGATTCAATGTTCTTGGCAGCTGGAACATAATTATCATAGTTGTCTAGATCGAATGCAGTCAATCTTCCAACTATGGCCTCTAAATTTATCTTATGATTTGCTTCACATCTTCTTTCTTGAATTGTAGAGACTTTGATTACCTAAATAGGAAGTAGAGTTCTAAGAACTTTACTTATAACTGTCTTCTCCTTGATATCTCCTCCAAATGATTTGATTGCACTAACACATGCTTTAACTCTTTCAACATACTTTGCAATGTTTTCATCCTCTCTCATCCTCATTTGATCAAATTGTCCTCTCAAACTTTTTTCTTTGGCTCTTCTCACATTATCATCTCCTCCATAGATCTCTTTCAGCTTGTTCCACATTTCAAAGGCAGTTTTGCAATCTTTGATGTCATCAAATTCTTCATAACTCAAAGAAGATGCTATATCTATCATCATGTTGTTGTGAGTCTTCTTTTCAACAATATCATTGACAGATAGTGTACTAGTAGGTTCTACATATTTTTCATCAAGATCCTCAGTCCTGAATCACCAATAGAAGCCAGATGAAGTCTCATCAATCCTTGCCATGCTGAGAAGTTGTTCCTATTAAGTCTTGGAATTTCCCTCTTGTAAGACATGCTAATCTTTAGCTTAGATCTTTGAAATATTTTCCTAAAGCACCAAGAGCTCTGATACCAATTGTTGGGATTAAAGATGGAGCAATTGAGTGGGGGGGGGTGTGTGTGAATCAGTTACTACAAAAACTAATCCATAGATCCCTTAGATGTCTTAAATATCTAGTTACTGCTGATACTCGATAAACATAACAAAAATATTGTAACTCAGTAAATTAAATTGTTACTAATCTTCAAGCATTCATGCGTGCAATTGTAAATAAAATGAACACAAGAGACACCAAATTTAACATGGAAACCCAATATGGGAAAAACCACCAAGTAACTAGTTACCAATTTTCACTCTTCTAAAGAGAGCCCTGTTAGGAGCCAACCCTGTTAAAGGTTACAATACACACTATTAGGTGTGACCCTGTTAGAGGATTTTAATCACCCTATTAGAAGTGGCGTTGCTAGAGGTCTTTAGAAAAATTCAACTAAACTGTCACCTTGTTAGACGATTTACAAAATGGCTGTTAAACCAACTCTGTTAAGAGATTTGAAATCACTAATACAATGGTTAGAAAGTAACAATGAATTGACTTGAATAAGATGCAACTAAATTTGCTGATTACAGGTCTCTATTCTATACCATTAGATCCTTCTTGATCAAATATAGCTTTGTTGCTCCTCAATGATCTTTGATCATTCTTCAAAATTAGTTTTCACAATAATTAGTCTTCCTCTTATTTACATCACATCAAATTCACCACTTGCACTTAGAATTTGCAATTTGACCTCTTACATATACCATTCAGATTATCGAGTTAGCTCATTCACATGTTACATTTACCAATAAACCATACATTAGTCAGCTACAGATATTACTTTAAAAAAATAAACATTATTTCATAAGTCAATGAAATCCTTCATTGGCCGAACCTACTCGGTAAATACTGCTTCCAGAAATAATTTCCTGAGTTAACCGTCTTGACTTGGTTAACATTGCAACATTTGCAAAATCCTTTGGTTGCTGAGTTTACTTGGTAAGAACTAAATTCCTTCACTGTCCATGAGAGCTCAGTAAGAACTATTTTTGCCATATTTCCCTTTGATGACCGAGTGAGCTTGGTAACAACTGTCTACTTGGTAGACACTGCAAACCTTCTTTACTAACCTTCTCAGCTTGATAGACTCTGTCTTTTGCCTTGCTGACCAACTGAGCTCGATAGAATCTGTCTTATGACTAATATGATATTTGTGTGACATCAAAGACAACACACAATTGAACAATTGTATCCAACAGAAGCATGCATCATAGAAGTGGCCAATAATAATCTCATAAATACCCACAAGGAAGAAGGATCCTTTTCTAAATAAGATGAAAAAATGTGCAAGAAATTAGTGTATTTTAATTAATCTTTGTATTACTTACTCAAAACCAAGTAAAGATTCTAAGGAAGAATATAGATGGACCCCTCCTCTAGAAGGATGGGAAAAACTAAACTTTGATGGGGCTTCTAGAGGCAACCCCAGTCAAGTAGGACTAGGTTGCATAATACACCTTGACAAGTGAAAATGTGTATCAAAATGAGATAAACCATTAGGGGTGCTATCTAACAATCTAGTTGAATTAAAGGCTTTAATTGAAGGATTAAACCTTAGTTGTGAACGTGGAAGTAGAAAACTAGTTATTGAAGGAGATTCACAAATAGTCTTGAATGTTCTTAGGAAAATAATACTCATAATGTGCAATTACACTCCAAAATTGAATATGCATTAATGATATTAGATAAATTCAACGAAATTTCTATAAATAATATATATTGTGAAGGTAATCAAGAGGCATACATTCTAGCCAATAAAGGAGAAAATGGTGAAGTTATTCCAATGTAGACTAATCAATATTATCAGCTCCTTGATTTTATAAACATTAATGGAACATTTAAATTATATTTATAAAAGAAAGATTCAAACATATCAAGATATGAATGCTATCCTTTCGTAAAGGCAATTGATAGTTTAGTAATATCAATGAAATATAGATCAAACATGTATTTCTCTTTTCAAATTGAATTTGTAGTAGGATGAAATTTTATCGATCTTGGTCCCTCTAGCATCTTGATCCAAGGGAATAGAACTATTATTCATCAGCCCAATCTAAGATGCTATAGAAATATCTAGTGCCCTAAAGTATATATGTTTACTAGTGATAGTAAGATTATAGTAGGGATTTCAAATTTTGAGAAGTATTAACAAAAAAATCTAACTAGGTAGTTATTATCAGTGTCAATTTTATGAATGCATTTTTGATCCTTTCTTTGATCTATCTTGAACTATGCTAACAGAGTTAGATAATAAAGTTCAAAGTCTATAGAGAAATTAGGACTTTCTCTCTAGTCCATATTATATATGTCTCATTGCTCTAACTCTTATAATCCTAGCTTCTAGAGAAAATCTTTAATCCTCACTCATATTTATTTTTAAAGACACATTATTATATATAGTCATATATACCCCACTCTTAAATTGTTCCCCTTATATCTTAATAAATAATTTTTCAATATATATCTTAGCTAAAGTTTAAAAGTACCATGTTCAACATTTAGCGTATATCTATAATAATTGTTTTTTTCCTTTCCCTTAGATTTATCTTTATCCTCTCTTTGATTAGTTCTCATTTCCATCTATTCTTTGATTGTCCCCCTTTTTCTATTTCTATCTCTTGTGTTTCATCTCTATCTTTTAGAGGTCTTGTATGTTGGAATATATAGAAAAGATTGAATGCTTGCAGGGTGGGGGGGAGGAGGGGTAAATCAATATCATTTAATACTAATATAATCTTTTAAATCTGATTAGCCCTTATACTTTCTCAACTTGGTAGATATGCACATTCATAAATTCAATACTGAAATACAAGTAAACATAACTATTCTACTTATTCATAAGCATGTAAAAACAACATCAAATCAATACACACATGACACAAAGATTTGGGCCACATAGAAACCCTTGGTTAGAGGGAAAACTACGTTGGGGATGACACCCACAAATCCTTGACTACTGTAGTAAGAGGTTGCCTTGTTAAAGCTATAAACATTTTTCGCTTTTGCTAACTTACCCTGCTAGGAGTAATACTAAAGGATCTATAAGAATTCAACTTTCTCAAGCTTTTTTCAACACTTATACACTATGTGCACCTAGTTAAAATATTTACAAACAAATTTAGGTCTACCCTATTAGAGGATTTGTCTTCCAATACAACTTACTTTGTTGTTTAGATCTCCCTTCTATTGTTGTACAGTACTCTGCACTCCAGTAGATTCACCTTTTCATTCCTTTAGCATATCTACTCTCCAACATAACAATATAAGCCTCAAAAACTATTGACCATTCCTTTTAGGTCCCTATATAAAAATCCTTTACCTCTTCAATCTATGACCTATTTAGGGTCTAGAAATCTTCTTGAATACATCATTGATCAAGATCTACAATCTAGAATCATCATTATTATCTCATTAGCCTTTGTCTATTCCATTGTTTTGTATTCTTCCTTAGGATCATCAATAGTTTATTCTCTCTTCAAAATTAAATCTTATCAAATATTCATCTCAATCCTTGTAAACAACTTCTTGCTTGGTGGAATCAAAATACATAGAATTATGTACCATTCCAAACTTTTAGGATCTACTAGTGTAGCTCAATAAACACTCTATTCATGCTTGGTATATCTGTGGGCATTTAGTGTCCTCATGACTTTGTCAAGCTTGCTTGGCTTAGTTAAATCTTTTCTCAATATACACATGTTTGTTCAGTGTATATGATGCTTAGTTATAACTTGATCCATACTTACACTTTTGTTCTATCTTGACTTGGTCTATATACTACAGTTTAATAACAATTTTCATCGACCAATAACTTTAGTACTCATCAACTAACCTTTTTGCACTAATGACAACAATGAATGTATATAGGAGTACCATTCTCCACTTTTAGAATTAGTGGAAAAATCCTTCTACATGATAGCTCAAAACTAACTTAGTGAAAATTTTCTTAACTCCCCTTGAATATATAATTCATTCATCATGTCCTAACTTCTCTCTATAGCATATGTTTTGCAAAATCTTTTCAAAAATTCTTTTTGTGTTCAACATTTCAATGCTTCAATCCTTATATCTCCCTTTATACCTTATATCTTTCAACATAATGAATATTTATAAATCAGACTGCCCCTATCAATATACATACAAATACATATTCCCCTTTTATGCAAAATACATCATGTTCCCCCTTTTTTGGACACTTACGACAACAAGATAAAAAGTGAAAATTCTCTAGAAAATACACTCACAATTTGTCAAGAAATCTATTGCGAGTCTTCATTAAAATATCCATGCTGGAGCCATAGTTAATTTTCAATATTTTTAGTACTTTCTTCTCCACTCTCACTTTAGCTACAAGGTCTAACATATGATTTGGAATTAATAGTCTAGTTGTAGCTATTAGATCCTTGGCCTTCTTGATATGTCTTTGCATAGCCTTAATATGAGGTAATAAAAAAGCTTGCATTTCATTGATTGTGTCCCTTATCTTGGCTTCCTCTACTAACAAGTCATGTTGAAATCATGTATAACATTTCACCTGAGAGTAGTGAATATTTTAGGAACTTGGATCATTTGTCAATCCATCTACAATTTTCTTTAGATCTTCAACATTTTCTACAAATTAGCTTTACATCTCCTAGGCAAGATGATGAATATTACACAAATTTTTAAACAATAAAATCACGTTCTAGATAAGAATCTCTAGCTCAATGACCATAATGGAAAGTTCTACTTGCTAAAGCACAATGATCCGTACAAGCTTTTGCATCACTTTTGCTCAAACTTTTCCTCTAACCATTCCATTAGTTTGTCTTGTGCATCTTTGTCAGTTTCATTCACTTTGTCAACCAACAACAGCAATTGTTCCAATATGAGGGACTTCTCATCAAAACTAGTATTGGGAAAAAATTCCAATAGGATTTCCTTAATATCAAATAAAACTTTTTTATGCTTCATCTCTTTCTCTAGTTGATATTGCTTTGGCTTCCTGGTGCATAATTCTCCATAATCATTTAGAGTAATAGGATCCAAAGTATGAGGGTCCTAATTAGGTATGAGAATAAATTCATGCTTGAATTAATGTTATTATTATTCCTATAGGGGAGTATCATAAACATTGCTAGAACACTTGTGGAGATTGTTAGCATGATTGACATGTTGCATTCATGACTATGTTTGTCATTGATGTCAACACTATATCATTTCTATGAAGACTGACAAAGTAGAAAACATAGAATGAGGTCATATGGACTAAGTATTGATAATCAAGTAAAACATAATTAAGGATGTATTATAAATGGTTTCTTAATGAAGTGGTTAAGTCTATATACAGAGAATTGAAGACAAGAAGAAGATATTCTTGATTTATAGAGGACAACTTATAGACAGTACCTGAGAAGTAGTTTCTCATGTTTGATTGGTATCTCCTAACATGGATATAATAATGATACACATAGTTAGACATTGATAGTACATGGGTTGATGATGATGTCAACAAGTGTGCAAGGTCTGAAGTTACACATGTGGAAAGTTGTAAAGACTGTGAGCTGACAGTGACTTGTAACTATGAATAAATGTAATGTTTTATAATATCTTAATGTGGTCCTACTATAATTAATTGGGAAAGCCTCAAGACCAACTCAAGGAAATATTTTGAAGATAAGATATAAAGGAAGGCTATTTTCCTTTTGATGAAGTGAAAATAGTGCAAGTGATATGTGAAGTATTTGGTATATGTGAGTAAGCCATCCAAGGGATTATTGGATGCAAAGTTGGTGATCTGGTATCAAGATCTAAAGAGGATAAGTCTAGTCAGAGGATAGAGAATGACATATTCATTTCTATTATTCTACAAGGAATACTAGAAATATTAGTTAGATAGTGAGTTTAGTGGTCTTTCCCTTGAAGCTATTTGGATAGTGGGTCCATCTACCTTCTACAACTCCTAACAGGGTTGGTACAACACCTAATAGGGTTGGAATCTCCTAATAGGGATCAAAGTCTCCTAACAAGGACTGATATGTATTGAATGTATTTAATTAACTCCTAATAGGGTCCATCCTCTAACAAGGAATATTTATATTAGTACATCATCTTATGGGTACCATCCCCACCAAAGTTTTCTCTCTAATCAAGGGTTTACCTAGTTAACATATCTAGCGTTATTGTGTATGAGTATCTTGTTACAATTGTTGATTATATTGCTTACATGTTTAAGAATTAATAAGGCTGATAAATATTGTAATAGTTGGATGACTTATTCACCCCCCCTCCCCTCTCAATTATCTTGGTGGACTTTACTTTCTAACAATTGGTATTAGAGTATCAAGTCCTTGAAGAGAAAGATTAATAACTTTGGGAGATCAATGACAAAACACTTTATAAAAGAAAGTCCTAAACGTGATAGAGATAATTTTGATATTCAAAAAGTGGAGATCCTTGGTGAGATATCAGAATTATGTGCAGAACAAAACATTGATTGTTTAGATCCTGAGTCTTTCTGTTGTATACAAAAGGATAAACCTACTAATGCAAGCAAAAGTGAAGATAGATGTAGATCTGAAGAAAACAAGAAGATCAAAGAAGGAATTGTTATGCTTATGAAAAGAGAGTTAGAAGGTATGAAATTTTTATATTCTTTGGACATATAAAGAATTTGCTCTTTTTTCATCCAGATGTCCTAAGAGAGTAAGAAAAACTAGAAAGAATCACTTTCCGACGATGATGAAGACTTTAAAGAAAGTATGGAAAGATTCTTGAATGATAGTGATGATGAAGATGATGAACTTGGATTGGTTGAGAAAGAGGAAGAAATAGAAGATATATATTTAGTGACTATTATTGATGATTATGATTTGGATGAGGAAGCTAATCCTAGAGTTAATCATGAGAATTTTGAGTTGTTTTGTAAAACTAGCAATGACTTGCATAATGATGTTCAAATTATTGGACAAAGAGATCAATTGAGATATGAACCAAGAGAAGAAGTAAGAGTTGAGATAAAAACTCCTACACCTAACATGAATTTAGAAAAGAATCACCTTGCTAAATAGATTTTTGGAAGTAAAGATAAAGGAGTAATGACAAGAAATATAGTACATGAGGAACTATGGTTGATTTCTCAAGTTGAACCAAAGAGCATAGATGAGGCATGCAAGGATGATCATTGGATTCAAGAAACAAAGGAAGAACTAGATTAGATTGTGAAAAATGAGACATGGGAATTGGTTCCTAGACTTAAAGATAAGAATGTTATAGGGACTTAATGACTATTTAGAAAAAAGATGAATGGGCAAGGTGAAGTTATGAGGAATAAAGCTAGATTGGTATGTAAAGGATATTCACAACAAGAATATATAGATTATTAAGAGACATTTTCCCCTGTTACCAGAATGGAAGCAGTATGAATGTTCTTGAATTATGTACCAAATAAGAAGTTTAATGTTTATCAAATGGATGTAAAGTTAATAGTTTTGAATGGAGAACTTGAAGACGAAGTATACATTGAGCAACCTGAATATTTCTTTTGATAGAAGAAAATGACATGGTTTGCAGATTGAAGAAAACACTGTATGGTCTAAAGCAATCACCTAGAACCTAGTATGCAAGATTAGACAAATATTAGGCAAAATTAGGATTTGCTAAAGGTATGGCTGATAATAACTTATATTTGAGAGAAATTGAGAATGGATTGTTGATCATTGTAATATTTGTTGATGATATAATCTCTGGAGGTAATGATGAAGCAAGTGATAAATTTGCTGATGAGATGAAGAATGAGTTTGAGATGAGTATGATTTGTGAGATGAATTTGTTCTTGGGTTTATAGATTGTGCAAAACAGAGATGATATTTTCATATCACAAGCTACATATTTAAAAGAATTATTGAAATTTTTTTTCTTGGAAAGTTGTAAGCCTGTTGGTACACCTATGATAACTGGTTACTAGTTATCTAGCAAAGACAAGACACCTATAGTTGAGCAGAAGAAGTATAGATCCATGATTAAAGCTTTGCAATATCCAACTCAAACTAGACCAAATATAGAAAATGCAGTTGGGATAGTAGCAATAGTTCAAGTTGATCAGAAGGAATCTCATTATGCATTAGTAAAGAGGATATTCATATATATAAAGTGAACACTTGATTTTGGACTATGGTATGATAGATCAAGTGATTTCAGTTTGTGTGCATATACTGATGTAGATTGGGCAGGTAGTATGGATGATAGAAAGAGCACTAGTGGTGGATCATTTTTCATTGGAGAAAGATTGGTTTTTTTGGATAAGCAAGAAACATGATTGTATTTCATAGAGTACAATTGAGAAGAGTATGTAGTAGCAACAAATAATTGTAATCAGATCATGTAGATGAAGTAGATGCTAAAGGATATTGGGATATAATTTTTAGATCTTATTATCATACATTGTGATAACACAAGTATAGTGAGTATGTATAAGAATATTGTGTTGCATTCTAAGACTAAGCATATATCTATTAAGTACCATGTTTTGAGAGAGAAAGTTGCAAAAAATAAATTAAATTGGAATATGTAAGTACAAAAGAGTAGATTGTAGATATCTTTATGAAGCCTTTTCCTAAAGATACATTTGAGTATTTGCGAGGTATTCTTGGGGTTATTCCCCTATCTATTTCTGAGTAGATGATGCAGAAATTGCATTAGTCTAGTGGTACAAAGCACTATTGTTTGACTAGATTGAATGTTGATGCTTCTTATATGAGGGCATATCTAAGATGAGCATAGTTATCAAAGACTCTTAGTAATTGGTATAGAACATTGTCTTTGGACACTTGAGCTAGTTAAAGACTTGGAGCATATGATTGACATAAGGAAGCCTTTGTCATTGATGTCAATGGGGAAGAAGTATACATGAAAAATATTGATCTCAAAATGGTTTTGACTAGTGAGTGTCTATACACTTAAGTCATTTACTTAGTTCATGCCGAACAAGTAACATATGTCGAGCACAATATATAAATTAGAGCATGCTGAGTAAATAGTGAGTGCTGATTCACTTATGTGTTGATTCACTCAAGTGTCGAGCAAAAAATATGCACTGAGTGATTCAGGAGCTGAGTAATTAGTGCATGCCAAGTCATTTAGATGCCGAGTGACAATATTGAAGTCAGTATGTGCCAAGCACCAGGGACTTTAGATGCCAAGTAACATAGTTTTGTCATAGTTGTTTGTATTGGCAAAAACTACTATGTAAACCATTTTTGAGCCAACTTAAAGATTAAATTATGATATTTTGGTGATAAGGATGAATCTTAAGTTGGAATCCTTATACATTACATGCACCTAATCGGGTAAAGGGAAGGTTTAACTGGCAATATGGATGAATCATAGCCATTGATTCATACCTAACCCTAAGTCACCTAGGTCTTCTTAATGAGGACAAACCCTAAACATTCTATGAGCATGAAAGGGAATGAATGAATGATCAAGGAGAGTTTTGCATGCACAAACTAGGACATTCATGGTGACCAAGGCATTCTATTCTGAATTGTATTGCAAAATTAGCTAAAGGAGAAAAGAGGAAGGAAATAGTGAACAACAAAGAGACATTTGATCAAGAAGGATCAATTATACATCACTTTAGAGGTGATCTAACATCAAGCAACAAAGTGCTAATCATAAGATCAATTCTAAAACATTCTAATAGGTGAATCAACTAAATATCTTAATAGAGTAGTCCTAATAGGTTGTATTGAAATCCTCTAACAAGGTGCTTACTTAATTGTGAGTTGAAGTCCTTTAAAAAGACACACTTTTAATAGGGTGAGACCTAATAGTCTTTGTAAGCCTTTAACAAGGCATACCTTTCATAGGGTAGATCATGTTTCATGATCAAATATTGTAACTTTCATTGGATACACTTTATTACTCTAGTAGTGAATGTTTGTGGGTGTCATCCCCACCCCAATTTTACCTTCTCATTGGAGGGCTTTTGGGTAATCATATCTGGTGTCATATATGTGTGTGAATGGTTGCTTACTTACATGCTTTAGATGTATGTGCTTTACATGGTATTTCAATTTACTTAGTGAATATGTGAGATGGATGTGTGGTGAATATTTTTATGGGTCAAAGTTTAAAGCACTTATTCCACCCTAGAAGTTTACATTTTCTATTGTAATTCCAACAATTGGTATCAGAGCACTAGGTCTCTAAAAGTGAAGCTTTGTAGCTTTGAGGAAAGATCTTGGAAATGGAAGTCTACAAGTTGGGAAAGATTATTGAGAACCAAGAGATTAAAATACATCTCATTCTACATCAATTGAATGAAGTGAGAAAAGATATAAAGAAATATTTAAGTGAAGAAAGGAAATTTCTATTGAGGAGAATGACACACAATACAAAGAGATGAACACTACTAAGGTATTTGAAAATGGAGACTCCAATGAATTTGATGCAAGAGTTTTAAATTTAATGGAAAAGAATAGAATTCAAGCTAAAGAAATCATAAATCTTAAGTTAGAACAAGAATCACAAGCCATATTACTATGTGAGGTGACCAAACAGAAAAAGAAAGTAGAGGAAGACAAAGCCATGATTGAAGATGACAACAGAGTTTTGACTAGCAGATTGGAAGAGAGATCATCAGAGGTAACTAGAATTGGTAACATGCAATCAGAAACTTTGGGTCAAATAATGATTGCCAACCATGAACTAAATGCCAAGGACATTGAGATAACAACACTAAGGTTGTATAATGAATAGTTGAGCAATGATCTAAAAAGGGAAAAGGAGTTTACTAAAAGTTTCAATAAACCGAGTGAAGCCATCAAGTACTTTGAACAATTAATGAGATCCTCTAGATCTAATAATGATATATCTAGACTAGGATACACAAGTATTGAAGAAGGAGAATCATCCAAAAGTGTTGAAGAAAGAAGTAACAAAGGTAATAACTCAAAACCTACTTGTTATAATTGTGGTAAGAAATGACATATTGCTAATGTGTGCAGGAGCAAGACTGTAAATCAGAATGTTAAGCAAAAGAGTATGGGTCATTGCCATAAGTACAACAAACAAGGTCATCAAGCACATGAATGTAGAACTAAGATCATGCACACTCAAAGATTTGAAGGATAGTGTTATAACTATCAAAAGTATGGACATAGAGCTTTTGAGTGTAGATCCAAACCAATGTGGTCATCAAACAAGCAAGCAAAGGTAAAGAATAATGACAATTTTTATAATTGGGATTATAATACAAGGTATAGTTGTCACTACTGTCAAGAATATGGGAATATTCATGAGAATTGTATTAAAACACACTTTAGAGGTGATACAAATGGTGGTTGAGTCAAACCACATGTTTTAGCTATTTGAAGACTCATCACATTAGCTGATATTGTCCAAAAAGGTCAAAAGCACCAAGTTGTGAGTTCAACAAAGGCAAAGGCAAGGCAGATATTGAAAGTGTCAAAAATGAAATGAATAAGACATGGAAGAGAAAGGAGGATTGTAGCACATCAAGTGGAGAAGGGATCACTTCACCCAATAGGTTAGGTGATCACACCTCATCAAACTAAGAAATCAAGAGGTATGTGGGACTATTATTTAAAAATGATGCATCATACATTAAATCTAAGGATTTAGTTTTGAAAAGATTACATAAGCATGAATAAAGATGCAAAGTGTTATTAGGAAACAAATAAAAATCATTAAGTTTTGTTAGTTTTTCATGTTATTGTTGAGCATGAAACGTTTCCTATGGTTTCCAAGTGAAATGCTAGTGGATGCCAAGCTAATAGAATGGCTAATTGATGTTGAGCTTACAATGATTGCCAAACTAATGGAAAGACATGTGGATGTTGAGTGAGCTAGAAATTAGTTGATGTCAAGCTTACAACTGTGTAAGCACTTAGCATCAATTACAGTGTTTTAAATGGTTATTTGATCAATTTCTACTCATTTAACATCATTCAAATTTGAGAGAGAGAAAAAAGAACTAAAGGCGATCTGGAAATTTCATCTAAAGCATTTTCAAGAGATTTGAATAGCTATTCGACATCATTTCATCAGGATTTACAAGGTATTCATCATGTGCTAAGCTATGCTATTTTAAATTTCATAAAATCTAGTTCTTCCAAAATGAAAGGTGTAGAGAGAAAAGAGGTTTTAAATGTTCAATTAGTTAGCAATGATATAAAACCACCTATTTTCAAGGCTATTCTAGACATAGCATATAGACAAGATCCCTCCAGTGCGTTACCTATGATACCACCACAAGTTTTAATGATTCAAGATGTCAGAAAGTGTTATAATTTTAAGATTGGGAGTATTGGTGACATGGAAATCAGAGAGGAGTATGGAAGATTATGTGAAAATAGAGTGTTGAGGGAAGAATTCAATATAGTAGAAAAGAAAGGGTTAACTTGTGCCCTAGATTTCCCTAACATTTTCAAAACTAAGTGGATTAGGATTATTTTGAGCATAATTCATGATAGCTCAGTATGGTTAGATAATGG
This sequence comes from Cupressus sempervirens, assembly GCA_028749045.1. Lineage (NCBI taxonomy): Eukaryota > Viridiplantae > Streptophyta > Pinopsida > Cupressales > Cupressaceae > Cupressus > Cupressus sempervirens. The sequence continues at coordinate 548,572,508 of CM053793.1, forward strand.
ACCAATCAAAATCACAAAGAGGATAATTCATAGGGTAATAGGGTAAACAACCCTAGATTGACCAAAGACCATGAGAAGTGAGTCCAAAGAAGTTATTGAAAAGAACACAGGGGCTGTGTGGAATAAGAGGGGAATGACCATAAACACAATCATAGATCCCCTTATAGCTTTTGTAGTGAGGGTAATTGCACATAAGTTATATCAATCAAGTAGATTGAAAAATGTACCCTGCATTGCAGTGGATATGGGCTACAAGATTGTTAAGAAGGATCATACATATGATCTTGCCAAGCTATAGCTACAACAATTGATTAAAAATTTGGGAGCAATAAGGAAAACAAAGAGTTCTCAGTGTAAATTCAGATCTATTTTGGTATATATCTTCTTATATATATAGAACACATTTCCTACATTTGTTAATGTTGCATGGAAGACAAATAGGTCTGTTGCAGTTAGGTGATAACTTTGAGTCAATAATGACTAGTTATTTTGAGGATTTCAAACAATCCATGAAGAATAGATTAAGGGTTCCAATGTCATTAGTGGAAAAACATTATGATGATGTTTGTTTCCTAATTGATGCTGATCACACATTTGTTCAAGAAACAATTCCTATAGTAAGATGGCTAAAGCCATTAGGTTATGAAATTAATGTTGATGAGGCCTCTATAGCAATCACAACATTACTTCTAGAAGAAGTAGACAAAGATGCCAAAGCTTTTGGTAACTATGAGTTGGCCAAATTAAAGATTAGTATGGAGTTGAAGACTACTTTAGTGATTAGGAAGAAGGATAAATTGGTGAAGAAACTAAAAGAAAAATTTAGTGAAGGTGCCAAAGAGGAAGAAAAAGAAGAAGAGGATGAAGAGGAAGAAGACATTCAGATTCAAGCATCACTGGCATTGACACAAGGTCAGGGTGAGGATCAACAAGAGGAAGAAACAAAGATTGCAGAAGGTGTCAAGGAAGAAGAAGCCAAGGAAGCACCCATTCCTACTAATCAGAAAAAGAGAAAGGCCAACACACAAGTAGTGATAAGACCTAAAAAGATTGCTAAACCAAGCCAGCCCAAATCAATAACACCTTTCACAAGGGCTAGTACATGAGTCATTGCACAAAAGGCTAAAGAGAAATCCAATCCTAGAGAGTAAGAAGGTGAAGCATAGAAAAGACCTTGAAGAAAATATATTTCTCAGGTTGAACTTGATGAGGAAAGGACTAAATCTAATGACACCATCTAATTCCAACTGGTGAGTCATAATCCATATTCAGATTTGGGTAAATTATGTGAGAATGTTAGAAACAATGCTAATTTATTAGGTTTCTCTCACATTTATTTTGAAAATCTTGGAAAAGTTGAGAAGAATCAAGTGGAGGAGGAAATATATACCATGATGGCTACATTTAAGAAGGCTCCTCTAGAAATTTCCAACATCATACCTAAAAGTCTATATGAAAGAGTCGAGCATGCTAGAGTAAATAATTAATAATTAATTATTTATTCTATTTACTTAAGTTTACTTAGGTTAATTCATGTATTTAATAATTGTAGTGATGAGTTGTTGACAACACAGGAGTTTGTTCCTTTCTAGCATGTTCCACCTTTTTGTGGAAGTATTCTTAGTTGTCAACAAGCTTGTTCTACAAGCTTCCATGAGGTCTTTATATTTGGTGTATCTCTCATTGTAAATTCATTCACATAGTAATTTCATTTTCCTATTGTAAACTATTTTCTCTTGTATTGTTTGCTTCAAGCTCTTACTCCTTTGGTTTCTCTTCAGCAAGCTATTTGCATGCAGGTGATCTTGGCGAGCTATGGAGTTGGATTTTATCAATCCTATAGAGCAAAAATGACACTATTATTTTGATATAGAGAGGAAAATTAGGGAGACAACCCTCGCTCAAACTATGCCAGAACTTAGTAAGGCAAAAATATCTAAAGCCATAAAGAAATATGTTGTTAGATTTGTTCCTAAGTATAGGGCATTTAAAATATTATAGAACAACATAGAAGATGTTGTAAATAAGACCATATAGATGTGAAAATCCACATATGGACTAGCCACAGTCAAAGAAGGTGAACAAAAACTTATTGAGGTCAAAGGCGATAAAGATGATGACAATGAAGAAGGCACTGTTGAGGGAGGCACTGATATGAATATAGATGATCAGGAAACAACTGAGGAAGAGCAACAACAAGAAAAAAGTGTACAAGATAGAAAAATGCCAAGTGTCATCCCTCTACAGATAATAAGTGTAAGTATTGAAACTGTTACAATAAAGGATGCTTTTGATCTTACTGCTTAGAACATCAATCCCTTAACAGAGGAAGATCTAAAAAAGATACTTGACCAATATACACTAAAGGCAAACTTATGTGACAACCTTGTATTGATTAGTGTAGATGAAATTCATAAATCAGTGACTACAACTACAAGGGAGGAGGTGAAAACATATGAAGTACCAACAATTGGTATCACTCCTCAAGTCACTAGTGTACAACCTTCACAACCCTTAGTTGTATACCAGAGGAAGGAGATAATAGAATGCACTGTTAGCATACACACAAATGGCTCTCTAGTCTCAAAAAATGTACCATAATTTGTAACAGATAAGGTTGAGATAGTTGGAGAGGATAAGGTGGAAATACTAGTCACTATTGAGACATAGAGTCAAACTGGTCAAGTAGATTCACCTACACCCCCAACACAAGAATAAGGTGCAATTCAAATTAATGAGGTAGAAAAGGACAAGCTTGAAGAGATTAACTTGACACCCAAGTTGAAGGAGCTAGCATCAATTCAAGCACTAGTAAATTTTTCAGAATCTAGCACTCCTTCCAATCAAACTCTTCAGAGGCTGAGCATAGATGCAACAACTTTGCAATTCTTAATGCTAATTCCTATTCATCCAAGGTAGAAGAGGTAACAACCTATGGAGATGTTAGCCTAGATGAAGAAATTATATTTCCCAAGTTTGATCTTATAGCAATAACAATTGAGAAAATGGGTATACTTCAAGAGGCCCTAGCTAGAAAGAAACATCAAGAACTGCTTAGAAGGGAGCATAGGCAGAAGCAAGCTTTGATCGAGATCAAAGACATCTTCTTAGATGCATTTACTCTACCTACTCCAAATGAAACAAAGCCAATCATTAAACATTTGACCAACATACTGGAAAGAGTAAGTGATACATACTTGGATACCAATGCCAAATTATTAGAATGGTCTAAGAAGAAATTTCAAAGTAAAGTAAATGAAAAGATATTTAGTGAAATAACACTTACACAAGTTGCATTGGCAACTAAGGTAGATAGTGTGAAGAAGATACTAGAGAATATTTTTTTCTCTATATACCAAACTATGTAATCCTATGCTCTTCACACAAGAGACAAGGAATCACATCTTGAGCATGAAAAGTCAAATGAGTTCATCAGGTGGAAAATTTCCCATGACTCTAGCTCAAAGTGAGAAACACATTAGGACCCTGTTGCAAACCCAAAGTCAGTTAGCAACACTATCTGCAAATGAAGCCAACATAAGGGCTAAATTGATAAGCATCCAGACTACATTGACTCCTCACATGGAGATTTTTCAAAAGGATTTAGGCTATTTAGAAACTCTTATGAAGAAAGACCCCAATCTTTCTACTTTAGATAGAGTGGTACACCTTGCTACTGAGTTGGGCATCCAAATTATGTCTTTGGAGGTAGCTTGTGACAATTGGGATGCCATTCTTAAGATTATTCTTGAGGTCCATAAATCTTTTTTGGACAAAATAGTGTATAACCCATTGACATTAGTGTAAAAAAGGGGGAGCAAGAGCATGGGGGAGCAAGCATGGGAGGAGAAAGCATGGAAGAGCAAGAGTAAAGAGAATAAGAGTAGAAAAGTAGAAAACTAAGATAAGAAAGTAGAATATAGAGAAAGAGTATCAGTTGAGGAAAATCTCCTTAGCAGGAGAGATTTTGATACATAACTAAACTGATCAAACAACTTAGGAGGAGTTATGAGATTTTTGAGGTATATAAGTTGTTGCAAAATTTTGAAATTTTGAAATCTTACATTGAAGCTGATAGTCAGTTATGTTATTCTCATAAGAATAAGAATATTAATACATGACCAAGTGTTTTTGACACTCATGTCAAAGGGGGAGATTGTTGATCTTAGAATGGTTTTGACTAGTGAGTGTCTATAGACTTAAGTCATTTACTTAGTTCATCCCAAAAAAGTAACATATGTTGAGCACAATATATAAATTAGAGCATGCCGAGTAAATAGTGAGTGCCGAGTCACTCATGTGCCAAGCAAACAATATGTGCCAAGTGATTCAAGAGCCGAGTAAGTAGTGCATGTTGAGTGACAATATTGAAGTTATTATGTGCCAAGCACTAGGGACTTCAAATGCCGAGTAACACAGTTTTGTCATAGTTGTTTGTATTGGCACAAACTACTATGTAAACCATTTTTGAGCTGACTTAAAGATTGACTTATGATATTTTGGTGATAAGGATGAATCTTAAGTTGGAATCCCTATGCATGACATGCACCCAATTAGGTAAAGGGAAGGTTTAAGTGGTAATATGGATGAATCACAACCATTGATTCATACCTAACCCTAAGTCACCTAGGTCTTCTTGAGGAGGAAAAAACCTAAACATTCTATGAGCATGAAAGAGAATGAATGAATGATCAAGGAGAGTTTTGCATGCGCAAACCATGACATTCATGGTGACCAAGGCATTATGATCTGAATTGTATTGCATAATTAGTTAAAGGAGAACAAATAAAGGAAATAGTGAACAACAGAGAGACATTTTCTTAAGAGGGATCAAGTATACACCAGTTTAGAGGTGATCTAACATTAAGCAAATCATAGGATCAATGTTGAAACATTCTAATAGGTGAATCGGTTAAATTTATTAACAAGTAGTCCTAACAGGCTATATTTAAATCCTCTAAAAAGGTGCTTACTTAATTGTGAGTTGAAGTCCTTTAACAAGGCACACTTCTAATAAAGTGTTGAAATCATTTAATAGGGTGAGACCTAACAATCTTTGTAAGCCTTTAATAGGGCATACCTTACATTGGGTAGATCATGTTTCATGATCAAACATTGTAACCTTTGTTGGATACACTTTATTACTATAGTAGTGAAGATTTGTGGGTGTCATCCCCACCCCAATTTTACCTTCTCATTGGAGGTTTTCTAGGTAATCATATCTGGTGTCATATATGTGTGTGAATGCTTACTTACTTACATGATTTACATGGTATTTCAGTTTACTTAGTGAATATGTGAGATGGATGTGTGGTGAATATTTTTAAAAGTCAAAGTTCAAAGCATTGATTCACCCCCCCCCTCAGAAGTTTACCTTTCCTATTGTAATTCCAACAGAAAAACATGCTCTAATGGGGGAGAAAATGTGTACATGAAAGAAATCTGGACTATGAATGAAGGACAAGTGTCTCCTATGCATGGGGAAGAAGTATTGTTGATATAAATGGGGAGAAACATTGAATGGGGGAGAAGTTGTGAAAAATTAATTTCCATCCATGGAAGAATAATAGTTGTTTTTGAGAATTAGAGTGTGAAAAATTGATGCCAATACTAAAGAAGAGATGCAAACATAAAAATGTTCTAGAAAGTTTGAGAGTTGATTGATGAAGAGGATTTGAAAAAGATGAGAACAACAACAAAAATAGAGTTTGATTTGCTATTCTTGGAACTTGTATGTTTTTTGTCTATGTTACCATCAATGCCAAAGGTGGAGATTGCTAGTATGAATGATGATGATATTCCTTTAGGGGAGTATCCTAAGAATTTCTAGAACACTTGGGGAGATTGTTGGCATGATTGACATCTTGCATTCATGGTTGTGTTTGTCATTGATGTCAACATGGCATTGTTTCTGTGAAGATTGACATAGTAGCAAATATAGAACAAGGTTGTATGGATTGAGTGTTGATGATTAGGTCAAGCATAGTTAAGGACATGTTATACATAGTGTCCTAATGAAGTGGTTAAGTGTGCATATAGATAGTTGAAGACATGCAGAATATATGCTTGATTTATAGAAGACCGTTTACAGATAGAGTACCTAAGAAGCAATTTGTGATGTTTGATTGGTATCTCCTAATAGGGATAGGATCATGATACATGCAATTAGATAGTGATAGTACATATCTTAATGATGACATTGGTGAGTGCACAAGGTCTGAAGTCACATGTGTGGAAAGTTGTAAAGACTATGAGCCGATAGTGATTTGTAACTACAAATAGATGTAGTAATATCTTAATATGGTCCTATTATAATTAATTGGGAAATCATCAAGGCTGACTCAAGGAATTATTTTGAGGATAAGGTGTAAAGGAAGGTTTTTTCCTTTAGATTCTCCATGGAACCATGCATAGGTGGTTGTCTCCACTGAAACCACTTGTCACTCCATAAACTACCATCAAAGTATGAATAGTGCAAGTGACATGAGAAGTATTTGGTAAATGCAAGTAAGCAATGCAAGGGATTATTAGATGCAAAGTTGGTGATCTGGTATCAAGATCTGAAGAGGATAATCCCAGTCAAAGGATAGAGAAGGAACTATTCATTTCTATTATTCTACACGGAATAATATAGAGATTAGTTACATAGTGAGTTTAGTGGTCTTGCCCCTAAAGCTATTTGGACAGTGGGTCCATCCTCTAACAATGAACATTTATATTTGTACACCATTTTGTGGGTACCATCCCCATCAAGGTTTTCCCATGAATTAAGGGTTTCTTCGATTAACATATTTGGTGTTATTGTGTATTAGTATCTTGTTTTGGTTGCTGATTATATTGCTCACATGTTTAAGGATTAATAAGGTTGATAAATGTTTTAATAGTTGGATAACTGATTCATCCACCCCTCTTAGTTATCTTGGTAGAATTTAATTTCCAACACTTCATCTAACACATAAGGATTTGTTCTTGATATTTTATTTTTCTTCTACTATTGATGCAAGAGTATACTAGGTGTAAGGGCAATCATGCATCACCTAAAAATATTTCTATTTGCAGCTGTCCAATTTTCGTATTTTGAATAAGGGTTATTCCTGTACATAGTTCCTATTTGTGGGAGCTTTATTATTTTAGTAAGTTGCTATAGTATACTTAGATTGTTCTAATCTCATACGTGGAGGTTCAGCTTTGGCCTATCAGCCTAGCAGATGAGTTTTACTATCATATCATTTATATTCATGTAGCTATTGCAAAATTTTGGTTTGAATTTTGGCTATCCAAACTTCAGGTCCAATGATGAAGGCCTAAATGACTCCAAAATGAGGTGAAACCTTGACTAATTAATGCTTGCACGATCAATATCTATAAGTTGCTAGCTAAGGATTCTAGAATGGGGTTATAATAGCCCATCGAGTCAACTGTTTGCTAGTTATAGTCTACAGAAGTGGACCCATAAAAAAAATGTAATTTATAAATTGTCTTGAGTCAATCTTACGTAATAAAGTGTATTGAAATGATATAATATGAGGTTGGTCAGACTTAAGGGTCAGGGCTTAGTGTCTAAAACCTTCTTGGGTGGTTAAAAGAGCCTACATAAGGAAGGCACATAGGTTGTTTAGGGAAATTATTGGTGATAGTCACAATTCTATCTTTAGACTATTGTAAGGATGGTGACCATGTGGGTTTTCATATTGTAATTCTAAATTTTGCATTTGCAGTGATAATAAAAAGCCCATATTTTATTTTCTCAATTTATGTTATTCTTGGTTTTTATTGTTTGTTACAGTATTAAGGGGAGTGCTCTTCATCAAGTCATATCAAAGTGGAAGTTTCCGAGTGTATGAATAGATCATTGTTTGGGAGGTAGTTTGCACCAAGACTGTGGTTTGGGATGAGAATTTGGAGTGATTGCTAATTGCAAGGTAGTTTTTACTAGGGTTTCAACAAAAATTCAAAAAATTCTCCACAAAGAGAGCTTGGTGGAAGAGTTCTAGGTGTTATGATTGAGGGTTTTAGAGCCCTCTAGAGATAGGTGAAAGTATTAGAAGAACAAATAAGTAGAGGAATAAATCTTGCCATAAGAGATGAAAGTGAGGATGAAGAAGAAGAAAATGTTGAAGAAGAGGCAATTTTGAACACAGAAGAAGAGAGGCTTTTTAGGGTCATTTCTAAGATTTGGAAAAGATCTAAGTTTGAGGTTCTCACATTTTCAGAAAATCTTAACCTAGAGGAATTGATCGATTAGATCAATGAATTGGAGGAATACCTTAAGTATGAAGATATTGAAGATCTAGATAGGGTCAAATTTGTAAAGGAAAAACTTAATTGTCATGCAAATATTTGGTGGTAGGAGATTCAATTGGAGTGAAATAGAGAAAAATCAAATGATGAGATCAAATGATAGCTAAATTGAAGTGACAATTCATTCTCATGGATTATGAGCTTGATCTATTGAAGAAAATGCCAAGGTTGAAGCAAGTGATAAGATTTGTTCAAGAGTATACCAAAAAGTTATTCCAATTTCCCATCAAAACATGCCATGCAAAAGATGACAAGGATAAATTTTCCCATTATCTTAATGGGTTAAGGCCAAGAATTTCAGAGGAATTGAGTTTGGTCTGAATGAACATTATTGAAGAGGTATAATAGTTTTCTCTAAGAGTTGAAGAAAACCTGAACAAGAATTTTGATAAAAAAAATAGTGGAAGAGATCGTGGTGGAAGATCTTGAGGATGGTCTTATGGAGGCCAAAATGATGATCAGAAGAACAAGGATGAAGCCAACACTAGCTGTTAGAACTAGAGGAGAAACAATTCAAATTGTTTCCATAATCAAAACAATAGATACTAGAGAGGAAGAGAAAAAGGACATAGATCTAGAAGAGGAGGTTTCTATGGAAAATGTTTTCATTGCAGAGAAGAAGGGCATAGAGTGTTTTAGTGTCACCACTACGAAGGAAAGAATGATAGAAAAACTAAAGGCCAGGGTTGAGTTGTGCATGTTGATGAAGATGCCAAGTCATTACATTTTGAAGATGCTAAAAGAGGAGAAGTCCTAGTTAACAGAAGAGTCTTTCTAAGTGGTGAGAATGAACTTGATCAAAGGAGTTTGTTTTGTACAAGGTGCAAATGTGAAGATAAGTGCTTTGATGTAATCATTGATGGTGGAAATACTAAAAACTTGGTGTCAAAAAAGATGGTCATGGAGTTAGTGTTGAAGAGGCAAAAACACCCACATCCATATAATATTATTTTGGTGTAGGATGACCACAAGGTCATGTTCAATGAGCAGTGCCTAGTAAAGTTCAAGATTGGAAGCTAATAAGATGAAGTTCTTTGTGATATAATATCTATGGACATATGACATATGTTGTTGGGTAGGCTATGGCAATTTGATAGGCACGTTGCACATGATGAGCATTCAATTTCCTACATACACTTTAACAAAGGAGGAAGTGAAATATAAGCTAAAGTCATTAAAGGAGAAAGAAGAAAAGGTATGTAATGTTTCTAGCATATGATTTGTTAATGGAAAGGAGTTTGTCAAGGATATGAGCTGTAAACATATGTGTTTTGTTGTAATTCCAAAAGATGGTAAATGTAAAGTAGAGAAGGTACTTGCAAAGGTGGAAGATTTATTGGAGGAGTTTTCAGATATTGTGTTAGATAATATACCTAATGGATTACCCCCAGTGAGGAAGATCAGTAACCAAATAGACTTGATTCCAGGAGCTAGTTTTCCAAATAAGGTAGTGCACAAAATGAAACAAGTAGGAAGTGAAGAGTTGAAAAAATAAGTTCATGAGTTATTATAGAAGGGGTTGATTTGAGAGAGTTTAAGTCCATGTGTTGTACCAACAATATTGGCACCTACAAAGAATGGAGATTAGAGAATGCATACAAATTCTCAAGCTATCAACAAGATCACAATCAAGTATAAATTTCTATTACCATAGATGGATGATATTATGGGCTATTTGAGTGGACCTGTGTATTTCACAAAGGTAGATCTAAAGAGTGGGAACCATTAGATTTGTATCAGAGAAGGAGACAAGTGGACGACTTCTTTCAAGACAAGGGAAGGATTGCATGAGTGGTTAGTCATGCCTTTTGGGCTAACCAATGCACCAACCACTTTCATGAGACTCATGAATGAGGTATTGAAGGAGTTTTTGGGTAAGTTTGTCACTATTTACCTAGATGATATTTTGATTTTTAGTAAGAAATTAGAGGAGCATTTGATGCACATTTGTAAGGTGTTTGATAAGTTGAGGGATGAAAAGTTGTTGATAAACTTGAAGAAGTGTAGTTTTGTGGAGTCAATGTACTTGAGATTTGTAATATTAAAAAAAGGTTTGAAAATGAACCCTGAGAAAGTGAAGGCTATCCTCAAATGGCCTACTCCAAGGAGTGCAATAGAGGTAATATCCTTTCATAATTTGGCTAGTTTTTATAGAAAGTTTATCAGAGGTTTATGTAGTATTTGTGGATGTTTGACTGAAATAATGAGAGGAAATATAAAAGAATTTAAGTGGATAATAGGAGTAAATAAGAGTTTCAATTTGTTGAAAAAAAGAAGTTAGGAGCAACCTGTTTTAGCTCTTTCATATTGTAATAAGGTGTTTCAAGTAGATTGTGATGCTAGTGGTACTTTAATAGGAGTTGTTTTGAGAAAAGAAGGTAGATCTATTGCTTATTTTAGTGAGAAATTGAATGATGCCAAAAGAAAGTATTTTGTTGATGATAAGGAATTTTATGCTATAGTTTAGACATAGAGGAAGTGGAGACACTATCTTCTTCCTAAGGAGTTTGTTTTGTATACTAATACACATGATTTGCAATATTTTATTAGTTAAGGAAAAATGAATCAAAGGCATTTAAAGTGGGTTGAGTTTTTGTAGAGATATACATTTGTTTTGAAACACGAGAGTGGGAAGTCTAACAAAGTTACAAATGATCTTACTAGAACACAAATGAGGTGGTTGGATTCAAGAAACTCAAGAATTTGTATCTAGATGATCCTAATTTTGGTGCGGCTTAGAAAGCTTGTACAAAACTTGTTACACTTGACAGGACAAAGTTGTTGGATTTCATAATCCAAGATGGTATGTCATTCAAGGAAAGTCAATTGTGCATTGTTAGAAGTTCCATGAGAGAGAATCTTATCAAGGAGAAGCATAGTAGAGGATTGGATAGAGACTTTGAGTAGACATAAGACCATTTGTTTGGTTGCTGAGAATTATTATTAGCCACAGTTGCAACAAGATGTGAAGAAGTTTGTGTAGTTTCACAAAGTATGTCAGATGGCGAAAGGAGTGAAGAAAAATATAGGGTTGTATCAACCATTACCTATACCTAAGAAGCCATGAGGAGATTTTAGCATGGATTTCATTCTTGGTTTACCAAGGACACAATGTGGGCATGATTCAGTATTTGTGGTGGTTGACAGATTTTAAAAAATAGTACATCTCATTCCTTGCAAGAAGACTAGTGATGTTGTTCATGTGGCAGAGTTGTTTTTCAAAGAAGTGGTAAGACTACATGGTTTGCCAAAGAGTATAATTTATGATCAAGATACCAAGTTTGTTGGGTATTTTTGGTATACATTAAGGAAGAAATCAAAGACAAATTTGAAGTTTAGTTCATACTATTATCCACAGACTGATGGACAAATAGAAGTTGTGAACAAGACTTTGGGGGGAATTTTCTACGATGCTTGATTGGAGATAAACCAAAAGATTGGGATCTGAGTTTACTAGAGACAAAATTTTCATACAATAATTCTATCGATAGGAGTACTAGTAAATCACCATTCCAGATTGTATATAGAAGTAATCCTATAAATGCTTTTGAATTGAGGTAGTTGGATAAAGGAGAGATAAGTACTACATAAGCAGAATATTTTGTTGAACATTTGAAGAACATCCATAAGGAGGTGAGGAAGAACATTGCAAAGATGAATACATAGTATAAGGCTAAAGTAGATGTGAAAATGAGGTATAAAGAATTTTAGATTGGAGATGAATTCATGGTTCACTTGAGGAAGGAGAGATTTCTAGTATATACATATAATAAGCTGAAAATGAAGAAGTTTGGACCTTGAAAGATAATGAAAATGCATGATTCTAGAAATACCTATGAAGTGCAGTTGCTAGTTGAATTGAATATTTCACTAAAGTTTAACATTTTATATTTGATAGAATATTATGAGGGAGGTGATGGGGATGAAGTTGTAGAAGCACAGTGGAGTATTCTAGCATCTACTTCAACTATACAGGAGATTGAGGACATATTGGACAATCGTAATGGAAGAAGCACAAGGAACAAAACATATGAAGAGTATCTAGTCAAATGGAAAGGGATGCTAGTAGAGAATTCATCATGGTTAATATGGGAGGAGGTTGACCTTCTTGGTTTTCCTCTAACTACCAAAGACATTACAAAGTCACTTGTAAAATTACCCTAGGTGTTTGATGCTAGAGCATCCTGGGTATAAGGGCAATCTTGCATCACCCAAAAATATTTCTCTTTCTAGTTTTCTAATTTTTTGTGTTTTGACTAAGGGCTATTCTTGTATATAGTTGCTATTTGTGGGAGGTTTCTAATTTTAGTAAGTTGGTATTATGTGCTCAGACTGTTCTAATCTCATATGTGGAGGTTCATCTTTGACATATCAACCTTCCAGATGAGTTTTATCATCATATCATTTTTATTGGTGTAGTTATTATAGATTTTTGGTATGAAATTTGGCTATCCAAACTTTAGGTGCAACGATGAAGGCCTAAATGACTCCAAAATGAGGCAAAACCTAAACTGATGAATGCTTGCATAATTTATAGTTGTAGGTCACTAGATGAGAATTCTAGAATGGGGTTATAACTATTGACATTATAGTGAAGTTTTTTTTGGTATGAATTTTGGCTATCCAAACTTTAGGTGCAATGATGAAGGCCTAAATGGCTCCAAAATGAGGCAAAACCTAAACTAATGAATGCTTACATAATTTATAGTTGTAGATCACTAGATGAGAATTCTAGAATGGGGTTATAACTATTGAAATTATAGTCAAGTTTGTTTATTAGTGACACACACTTAATCAGATAGTTAGTAGTTATCGAGCTTATTGTATAGTTAACAGTGTTAACCAAGTAATTCAAGCTCTATCGAGTTCTACAGTTACTATTGATTTCTAGGAATAATATTCAATTTGCATTGAGTAGTATCTTCAAAGTTGGTGATTATTAGTGTAAACCAAGCTTCATAGTGTTTACTAAGTTTCTTAGTGTAAACCAAGTTTTCTAGTGCTTGCCGAGTTTGCAGCTTCAGTGATGTGAATCTACTGTTGACCAAGCTATGAAGTATCAACCAAGTGATTCAATTTATATCGAGCTCATAGAGATAGTGTTGATCGAGCTATGCAGTGTCAACCAAGTGATTTAGTTTATATGTCAAGTTTCATACTATTCACTGAGTCACTAGTGCAGACCGAGTTCAGATTACTTGGAAATGATTAGTATGAGCCAAGCTTCTATGTCTACCAAGTGCATGAAAATGCCAAGCATTGACAATGGTTGCCAAGTGTTAGAACCTTACTGAGTTTGTCTTTAGAACCTGAGTACCTGTAGTTGGGCCAACTTTGTGTATTTTGATGAAACTTGTATTCTAGCCAACCTTGAGGAATTGTAAATTGGATTGCTATATATGTAATGTATTGTATCACATCTAAACATAGAAGTATGAAAGAATGTAATATTTGTTAAGAAGTAGAAGTGCGAAGTAAAAGGCCACAAGGTGTATAAGGAGCAGTAAAGATATATCCATCGCAACAAGGTGATCATTACACTCCAAAGGAATCTCACTCAGCAAATCTAAGTTGTAGATTAGAGATGAGCCACTGGTTCATCCTAAAATGTGGAATAGTTAAATCCTTTCACAAGATAGACTTAATAGTCTTTTGTAAATCTCTTTATTGAGTGCATACTTCATTGTATGTTTGTAAATCCTTTTGCAAGGTGGACCTAGCAATCCTTATTGCTCCTAACAAGGCAGATCATTAGAAGTGATCATTGTAAATATCTTAATAGGAAAACTTTATAGTGCATTACTAAAGCTTGTGGGTATCATCCCCACTCCAGTTTCACTTTCTATTTGGAAGGTTTCTAGGTAACCATATTGTGTGTCAAAGTATTATGAATGTTTTAATGCTTTCAATTTTTTATACATGCAATTAAATCAAAATACATATGAAGGATTAATTGGTGAATTAAGATTAGGTTTTATTGGTTACTAATTCACCCCTCCCCTCTCAATAACTTATCCTATCTCATATTTCCAATAGTTGGTATTAGAGCTTTGTGGTTCTCAAAGAAGAAGTTTAACAACTTGAGCAAAGATCAGAGGCAATGGAGATATTTAGACTTGATAAGGCTATTGACAATGAAAAGCTAGATTTAGAATTGGCTATTGGGCAATTCAAGAAGGCAAAAGAGTAACTTTCTCAATTCCTAAAAAGAAGAAAAGATTTTGTAGTACAGATGAATGAAAAACTCTACATTGAAGAAAGAATTAAAGATATCCATTTAGAAAGTAACTTAGATGAAGCTAATGAAGCAATAAGAGAACTATTAGAAAAGAATGGTACACTCTAAGAAGTAAGAAAGTTGAAAAGAGAACAAGAAATTCAATCAGTAAGATTGTGTGAAGTCATGGAATAGAAAAAAAAGATAAAATAAGAGTTAGAAGGAAAGAATAATGAAATTCAACATCTATCCCTTCAATAGGCAGACTTCATTGATCAACTTACTAATGCAAATTAACTAGTCATAAATCTAAGATCAGATAATGAAAGATCATAGAATGACCTAAACACTAAAAGGAAAACTAATGAGAGGATGATGAAATCTCAAGAAAACATGGATCAATTGAATGCGCAAATCCAATATAGACAGAAAGGAAAAGAAAGAATTGGATATACAGAAGAAGATGAATCATCGAAGCAATGAGCTCAAAAGAATCAAAGACCTACTTGCAATCACTGTGGTAAGCTAGGTCATACATCAAAAAAATGTTGGAGTAATGGTAAAGTTAAATTCAATGGAACATGCTAAAATTTCAATATGCAATGACATAGAGCTAATGAATGTAAAGAGAAACCTAAATTTGAGGGTAAATGTCATGAATGTAAGAAGCATGGGCACAAATATTCTAAATGCAAAACCAAGATATTGAATCCAACAGAATAGATTCTAAAAGCTATATTTGGTTGGGACTACAATACATGGTGCAAATGTCATTATTGTGGAGAATTTGGACATATTGGAATAAACTATGTAAAACATCACATGAAGACAAGAAACACGACTAGAAGATGTTTTATTTATATAGAACTTGGACATCTTGCCAAGAATTGTATGAATAGTGGAAGAATTGAAGATGAAAAGAAAGCCAAGGTTGATCACATCAGAAAGTAGATGATACAATAATGGATTCCATAATTTTTTGAGAATGCAAGTTCGAGCAATGAAGCACATGTCAATCAAGAATTGGGTGGCTCAAACACTTCTACTTGATCTCCCATAGGGATAACTAGAACTAAGATTTTAAAGTAGACATTTTACATCAATTACAAGCACTTAGAAGGAAAGATCCATATTAGCATTCAAGATGCAAAAGGATCACCGAGTGTCTAAGGGAACTCTAGACCTTACCAAGCTAGGTTAGGTTGCAAGACCCTACTGAGAAAAGTCAGGTGTAGCTAAGTTATTGTGTGGGCACTAAGTCATGAATGACTTTGCCGAGTGATTAATTCAAATCGAGTAGAAGATAGTCTATCATCCACCAAGTGAATGTCCAAGCATTTATGGCAATTGAAAGGTAAATTTTTTAAAAAGGGTGAAATTGAATTCATTTGTTACTGTGAATTTTCAAGAGCTATTTGTGAAGAGAAATTATTGTGCATCTGAGTGATCTATGTGAATTATTGTTGAAATTTTCGATGTTTTCACAAACCCTATCAAGCAATGACATCCTCTAGCAGCAAGAAAAAGAAAGGGTCTGAGATGTTTGTTTGAGGAGTTGAATGGAAAGCACCAGATTTCAAGTTAAGTCTGGCTAGTACAGAAACTCTTGATCCAACTGAAACTCAATCTAAAATTCCATTAAAGGTACTTCTAGTAAATGATCTTCACTCACATTTTTTTTGTTCAATTCAAGGCATAGGAACCCTAGAAATGGATGAAACTTTGGAAAAGTTTTGTGTGAATGGTGTGTTAAAACATGAGCATCAACACCTAGAAACCAAGGGTTTATCCCACATTCCACACATGCCTCGAGAATTTTAGATAAAATGGATAAGGTTTATACTTACCCATTTTCAAAATGGGTAGTTATGGTTGGAGCAACCTATCTTGATAACAAAGAAAATGATTCATCAGATCACATGACTTCAAATGTTGGCTAAGTCAAAGACCACCAAAACCCTAACTCAGGTAGAATTGGAAAAGAAGACTCTTGCCAAATGGTATGGAAGAGGTATGAAGATTAGCTATGTAGTTGATATGGAGCTAAAATTTGGAATTCATATAATTACACACAAGATACATAGCTCCAATTGATTCAACAATGTATTATGTGAGGTAGTAGATCTCGCTTTCAAAGTGGTGAAGAATAACATGTCCTTCGACCTTGCCAAGTTCATATTGAACCAATTTAACAAAAATATGGAAAGCATCAGAACTTAGAAGAATAAACCTTGTGAGTTTAGTTCACTTTTAACCTATTTATTCTTCTTTGTACAAAAGTTTTTCCCTTCAAAAGGTATAGTTGTATGGAGAAAGGATGTACCTATACTATATCAAATAAATGAGTATATAGCAGAGATGGGTGAAAATTATGTCAGTATCATGAACAATTTTTTTGATTCATTCAAGGAAAAGCTGAATAACAGGTTCAAAATACCAAGGAAACTTGTAGGAGACTACAAGGATGATGTTTGTTTTATGGTAGATTGTGACAAGGTGTATATACAAGTAGTCAAACTGAGATTTGAATGGGTTAAGCCTCTAGGCTATGAAGTTAATATTGATGACACTAGGGATATTATTTAGGCATTATTGAATGAACTTGTGGATCCTAAGGTTACATATTTTGGGACATATGATGAAGCCAAAGCCAGAATTGAACTAGAGATAAAACTTCCTCAAGCTGTGAGGCCCCACCCTTACCTATCATAGTACAATTGATACATTGCTATTTTGATACATTATGACTCGAAATGTTGAGACATTGTCAGATAGACCAGACATTATTATGTTATTTTATGTCGTGTGATGTTTTAGTTTGAGATGCCTAATTATGTTATTTAAATGTTTTATGAACATGCATATTGATGATGTAGTACAGTAAATGAATGTAGAATTAGGAATATGATTAATACCTTGATTATGAAATTTCTAATGGTTAAATATATATGAGTAGAAATGAGATAAACAATTATTTATATGAAAGATTGATGTTTTGATTTATGTGGTTATCTAGATGAGTATTAAATATATACATGTGATTTTTCTTGAACTACTGATGTGTGAATTCAATGTGTAGGATTATTAGTTGGGAAATCTAATGGAGAATTAGAACTCGACCCTATGTACAGTTTGTGAAAACTAGGGTTGATTCTAATGAAAGATGTAGGCCCCGTTGTTTCGTATTCTATTTGTATCATAAATTGAATGTGTGTATCATTTTGTAATCGTAAAGTGTTTAATGTTTTGTAATAATGATTTTATAGTGTTACTTGACACTCGTAATCTGTATATGTATATTAGCATGATAATTAAGGTTAGCTGAGTAACCTAATAATCCGAGATGGACTAGGTAAGTAACCTAATACTAATTAATTAGTAATTGAGATTAATTATCCTAATTAGGGTTTAGTGGTAAGATTTGCATTCCTATGGTTTTTGGAAAGTCCAAAATATTTTGAGCAAATCAATAGGTCCTTAAATAGTCTTAGAGGCCAAAAATTATGAAAACCAAGTGCCTAGGGGGTATATGTAAGGGTTGGGAGCATTTTCCACCCCTCTAGATCCTTTTGTTGACTTTTTGTGACCACCCAAATATCCTATTTTTACTTTAGTGTGAAAATTAGAACTTCACCATGAGTTTGACAAGTTTATACTCCACCATAAAGTTTTCCTTAATGACAGGATTAAGTTAGAAAACTCTAGAAGCCTTAGTCAAGTTTGGAGTTACTGCATTTTTTAGGTGGTTGAGATAGGAGCCTATTTAGTTACAAATTTGTGGGTTGAAGAGTGTTCACCCAATATGTACATTTAGAGATTAAAGTTAGGACTGGAGGAGGAAGAAGGATAACTCTTCTCAAATTTTAGTTTTCCATAACTATTTGTGAAGGTAGGAATCCTTCAAGTTCGTGTCTTCATGCTGTATTTTCATTGCTTAAGCAGGCTTTCTACATGTGTGTTTATTCGTATGTGTGATGAAATATGTAAGGGATGGGTTTTTTAATGGTTTTTTTCATATATTACATTTTGATTTATGAGGGAAAACTATAAGGGTTGTGTGGCATTACTCACCCTCAGATAGGGCAAAAGTGGCCATGTACAAGAAGAGGGCTTCAATTAGACTCTGGATAGTGCATAGTCTCTCCTCATGATGAGGAGAGGGAAGGAGTAGGGTAATATAGGCCCCTACTCATTAGTGCAAACCATGTTTGTGTTTTAAAAATTAAGAAGTGAAAGAATGAAAGTTCTTGTGATTATAGCCTCAGAAGGGGCATCTATTATGGTGTTGTCATCAACTTAACCTGCCCTAGAAAAATCCACCTTCTCCCTAGTCTAATTAAATAATGAACCTATTATTAAAACTTGGGATGAGAGTATTTGGTTGTATGTGTCCTTGTGTTAAATTTGTTTGTCTCCTGGTCAGTTTCAATTTCTTCATGGTTACCTTAATGTAATTTTTAGATTTTGTAGTGGCTACCTTGATATGGAGCCAAGCATGAATTTAGAGTTGTTATCTCAATTCAAATGTATGAGAGAATTCTCCTTGAGATAATGATCTTATTGTAAAAAAAATTAATAATCTTATTTTTGAAATGATTATGATCTCAGGTTCCTTCCCTGGTTCTTTCCCAAGGGATTCCTTGAATCAGATGATTGAATAAAATGAGTGAGGAGTGGCCAGCCTAGGTATGTTGAAAAAATGAGCTTTTTACTTTCATGTGATGTTCTTTATGATTCAAATTTGTATTCATATGATTAATGGTAATTAGGTACACTTAAGTTTTACAATTTGATCTCGAACATGGATTAGAGGAAATGCAATTTATATGATTGGTGTATCACTTTGTGTTTTTGTAATTGTTGGAAAGAGAAATATTCCTAGATTAATGAATAAACATAACATCAAACTCTATGCTATAATTCAACTTGAGAAAAATAAAAATAAATCCCCTTGTCATATAAATTAAATTGTATTGAAAATCCTACACTTAAGAAATATAGGCCTTGACAAAAAAAATGCTTGTATTTTGGAGCAATTGCTCTCTGCCTTTTGTATGAGAAAATTGTAAATTCTCCTTTGGATAGAGAATATTCCCTTTTGATTCCATTCAAATATCTTGGTTACCATTTTTAAAAAGAAAATTTTGTAATTTAAAAATAAATTAAAAAACTAAAATTTATTAACTTACCTTATCCTTTCCTCACCAACTAAACTTTGTTGCATAATTCTTAAAAAAAAAAAATCCACCACATGGGTGATGACATCACCCCACTTTCTCCTCTCCCCAAAAGTGGGCGTATTACATCAAATCTACATAGAGATGGGATTTTGGTTTAATGGCATTTAAGGGAGTCTGACATGGAAGTTTCCCCTTGATGCGATTGGTGGAAGGAGCATGTTTGGGATTGGTCAAAACTTGCACTTCCTTTCCCACGTGTACTTTCTAAGGAGTCAAATCTTGCTGTCTAGGTCCATGTGAGGGATCCTTGGGGCCACCATGTCCTTGGGCCACATACCTTTGCTTGGGCAGCTGGGGTTAGGTGTAGGGGGTTTGGTTAGTTAGTAGTTAGGATTAGTAAGGTTAGAGTTAGTTAGGTGTTGGGTGGAGTTAGTGGGTGGGTTAGTTTTTATTTTGTATTAATTTATTTATTAGGGGTAATTAAGGTTAGTTTAAATTGTATTAGAATTAGTAAACTTTGATTATTGTTAAATGTTAAAGTTAGGATTTTTTGATTATTGTTAAATGTTGAAGTTAGTTGGTATTTTTATGGTTAGTTAGTTAGGTGTTAGTAAAGATTAGTAGGTAGAATTTTAGCGTAAAATAAAGATTTTAATATTTGAATGGCAGATTTTTAATTAGTCTAGTTAGTTGCTAATATAGTTTAAATTAATGATGTTATAAATTATTTTTGATTTAGGAATGTTTTTTTATTTGTATATATTATTAATTTTAGATATGTTTATTTTAAATATAGTATATTGTTGATTAACATGTGTAATATTTTAAAGGTAATTAAATTAATATTGTTTTAGATTAATTTAAGTTAATTAAAATATATATTATTTTTATCATGTAAGATTTAATCAATATTAGTAATGTTTAGAATGCGATTGATAACATTAAATTAATTAATATTAATATAATAAAATTTAAGATTAATTTTAAAAGATGAATTAGTATATGATTTAAAAGTATTAATGCTTAGACCTTTTAAATAAATTGTATTTGGTTGCTTTATTTTAAATAATCGATTATTTCGATTAGAGTGAAATGAGTTAGTTAGTAAAGATAGTTAGTGGGGATGTTATATTAGGGTCTAATGTAATACAAACAAATGTCAAAATTGATTAAATAACCAATGTTTAAATTTAATGATTTAATCCTTCACGTTGGTTATAAACTGAAATGAAGTGTTGAGGTATTGTTAGGGAAATCTTTATTTGCCTTTCAACATACCTATAGTTTAACTTTTGAAATAAATATATAGATTCATATCATAACCTAATGTGTTATGTAAGTCGTAGTCAAACACATATCAACTTAGTAGATTAATTAACTTTAAAAAAAAATCGTGTCTTTTGCCCTACTATTTTGGGCATGACATAGGCTATCAACAAAGGAAAGAAAAATACAACAAAATTGAGACAAATTAGTTCTACTTTCTTTTTGATAGAAGGTAAAGGAGATGATATAGAAGAAGATGATGCAGAAGATGAGGTAGATGAGACAAAATCAGAAGAAGAAGAAAGCCAATCAAGAAGAAAGGTAAGGTTATTATAACCAAACCTACCAAGTCATCTACTGCATTATTTACAAGAACATCTAGGAAGAAATTGAAATTAGGTGAAGAAGTAGAGAATGTGATTTTCAAATGGCCTCCACCTAAATTTTAGGAGATATTAAATGAAATTGATTCTGGAGTTGGCATGGAAAACTTTAAATCATTAAGGTATGAGACCAAAAATGTAGAGGAAAGGAAGCAAGTTGAAGACATGATGATGTCTAAGCTAGGAAAATGGAAATGTCCTCCTGACCAACTTGCACAATAGATTCCCAATGAATTGATGGAGAAAATTAAGCCAAGATGGGAACATGCTAAGAAAACAACAAAGGACATATATGAATAGACTCTAAGGAAAATCATGCCGAGATTAGATGATAAAGAAGTGAAAGATCCATCAAGCAAAATAAATTGAAAATTAGTTTGAAATTTAACATTTTCTTGATACTAATCAATGACATTGAACATGTGGTGAAGAATGCTACTAATACATGGAAGAACATCTACAATCTTCATTAGAAGAGTGATTTTGTTGTTCATGTTAGTGATAAAGATGATGATGAAGATGACAAGGAAGAAATGGATAATGATCATGAAGAAGAAATAAATGATGAGAATAAAGATGATGAGGAGCAACAATAAGAAGACACTGAGGGGAATCTCCCTAAGATTCAGAGCATTGAGGAAACAAACCCTAAAAAGATTGTAGTAGTGGTTATAGCCTCAGTTCCTAACTCTCCAAGAAAAGCTTTAAAGCCATCAAGATTAGAGAAAGCTACTTCCAAGTTTATTTTGATGAACATTGCAAACCCAAGCACTCAACCAATCTCTGCACCAGTTCAACTTAGTGCTTCATTGACAAAAGTGATCAAAACTTCATCTACCGAGTAGTCAATACTTCCTCCTTCATCAATTTTGGTTACTCAGTAATAAGGTATTTCTTCAATAAGTGAAATATCTACTTTTGTTGCCAGTCTTTCCATTTCCACCATTGTTACTATTTTGAGCATGCAAATAATAAGTACAAAGATAGTTGAGAGCAAGCCTCAACCGAGTACACAACTTTGTAATAAAGGAAAAGATAAAGAAGAAGACATTGATATTGATGAAGATATAGTTATCTTTAGTTGGGACATCTCTACTCTAAATCATGATCAAATGCATATAATAGGTAAGCTTTTGTAGAAGAAAGCTAAGCAATAGGGGCTTAGAGAGGAGAGAAATAGAGAACATCAAGTGATAGAAGTTGAAAAGAACATTCTTGCAGATGCACTCAACAAAGAGTTTGATATTTCTCAACCTATTTTGACTCAATTAGTAGAAGTAGTTCAGAAATTTAATGAAGATTTGAATGGGCAAGAGAAATTGTGGCAAAGTGCAGATAAGAAATTTGAAAATAAAGTATTGGAGCTAGTTGCACAGAAGATTGCAATATACCAAGTATACTTGTCTACTAACTCATTAGAAACTTTTTCCAACAATGTCACTTCTCTATTTGGTAAAATTTGTGATACATCTATCTTCATGTAGGAAATCAAAGATAAAATCTCCAATATAGATGAAGATCTGAAGGCAAGTGCACACCAGTTGTCACTTGACCCGAGCTATAGTTTTTCTCATTACACAAAGATTAGATTCCTGACTGATTTACAAGCAAAATTGCTAAGGGAAGAAGCTAGGATAAGGGCCACACTTGTAGATGTCCAAGGCATGATTCTTCTAAACATGGATGCATTGTAGAAACACATTGCACATTCTAAAACTCTCATGCATGATAACAACTTCTCCATTGCTAATCACATGGTGGAATTATTAGCAGAAGTTTAGATTGCATTGCATGCAAGAAAGGTGTTGCAAGAAAATTGGGATACGACAATGTCACTAATTTTAAAGGTACATTTTGACTTCTTATCACATTTTGGAATAACCATGTAGCATACACCTTTGGCATTTATGTCAAAAATGGGGAAAATATGTGTATAACATGTAAGGTATATTGTAAAGGGGGAGAAGATGTAATATAATAGGAGAAAATATGAAAAGATGCAATAAAGGGGAGAAGATGAGAAGATGTATATAACATGTGAAGTATATTGAATATATATGTATGGGGGACCATCATAATATTATACATATAAATGATTAGATATTTAGATAAACATCTTTTATAAAAGCAATTTTGAAAAATTTCAAAAACAGAGTAACCATGTTGAAGACACAAGATGGAAACCAAAGATTGTTTTGAACTTTTTGAGAATTCAGTTTTGATTGATAAGTGTTTTTGTCACTAATGCTAAAGGGGGTGATTGTTGACATTATATTTAGGTTTGTTTACTAGTGACACACACACTTAATTAGATAGTTAATAGTTACCAAGCTAATTGTACAGTTAATAGTGTTAACCAAGTAATTCAAGCTCTACCGAGTTATATAGTTGTTACCGAGTTCCAGGAACAATATTTAGATCACATTGAGTAGTATCTAACAAGTTGGTGATTATCAGTGTAAACCAAGCTTCATAGTGTTTATCAAGTTTCTCAGTGCAAATCGAGTTTTCTAGTGCTTACCAAGTTCACAGCTTCAGTGATGTGAATCTAGTATTGACCAAGCTATCTAGTGTTAACCAAGTGATTTAGTTTATATCAAGCTTATAGAGATAGTGTTGAATGAGCTATGTATTGTTAACCAAGTGACTCAGTTTATATGTTGAGTTTTGTAGTGTTCACCGAGTCGCCAATGGAAATTGAGTTCAGACTACTTTGAAGTGATTAGTATGAGACAATCTTTTATGTCTACCAAGTGCATGATGATACCGAGCATTGACAATGGTTGCTGAATGTCAGAACCTCACCAAGTTTGTCTTCAAAACCTGAGTACTTGTAGTTGGGCTGACTTTGTGTATTATGATGAAACTTGTATTGTAGTCGACTTTGATGAATTGTAAATTGAATTGGTATAAATGTAATGTATCGTATTAAATCCAAACATAGAAGTATGAAAGAATCTAATATGTGTTAAGATGTAGAAGTGCAAAGTAAAAGGCCACAAGTAGCATAAGGAGCAGTAAAGATATATCCATCACAACAAGGTGATCATTACACTCCAAAGGAATCTCATTCAACAAATCTAAGTTGAAAATTAGAGATCAGCCATTGGTTCATCCTAATAGGTGGAACAGTTAAATCTTTTCACAAGGTAGACTTAATAGTCTTTTGTAAATCTCTTTATCTAGTGCATACTTCATTGTATGTTTGTAAATCCTTTTGCAAGGTGGACCTAGAAATCCTTATTGATCCTAATAGGGGAGATCATTAGAAGTGATCATTGTAAGCCTTAATAGGCCAAATTTATAGTGGATTACTAAAGCTTGTGGGTATCATCCATACCCTAGTTTTACTTTCTATTTGGAAGGTTTCTGGGTTACCATATTGTGTATCAAAGTGTTATGAATGTTTTAATGCTTTCATTTTTTCATGCATGTAATTAAATTAGAATACATATAAAGGATTAATTGGTGAATTAAGGTTAAGTTTTATTGGTTACTGATTCACCCTCCCCTCTCAGTAACCTAGCCTATCTCATATTTCCAATAATAAAAATCCATTGGGTCAAGTTATGGTCTTCATAAGTGGGCCCATTTGAAAGTGTAATTTGTAAATTGTCTTGAGTTGACCTTATGTAATAAAGTGTAATGAAATGATATAATATGAGGCTAGTTAGCTTCAAGGATTAGGGCTTAGTGTCTAGAACCTTCTTGGGTCATTAAAAGTGGTTATATAAGGAAGGCTTATAGGTTCTCTAGGGCAGTTCTAGGTGATAGTCACAACTTTTTCTTGTAGATTGTTGTAAGGAACGTGCCCATGTAGGTTTGCATATGGTAATTCTCTAATTTTGCATTTGAAGTGATAATGAGAAGGCTATATTTTTTTCTCTCAATTTGTGTTGTTCTTTATTTCTATTATTTGTTACATTATTAAGGGGAGTGCCCTTCATCATCTATTCTTGTCTTTGGATGTAGTAATGCTTATGCTCAGTAATATCTTAGGTGGCATTGGAGCCTTCAACTCCTAGTTTGTCTTTTTAGGCTCATTAGTTTTCTTTTTCTCATCTTCCTTATTTTCGTGATTTGGAAATAACTATGAAATAGTTTGAGCTTGTGGTACGAATGACTTATTCTCAAATTTTTTATGTTTATCCTTGTCTTGTTCAGCTTGTGAAATTTTATTGGGTTGAGCATTATTTCCTTGTTCCTTTAATCCCTTACTTAGAGGTCCTTGGGCTTGTGGCCTATTATTTGTGCCAGTATCATAATTCTCTATTGTATCTTTTGTGTCTCCTTCTATTTGTGTGTTACCATCATTTTCATCATTATTTTGTTTCTGGTACCCTTATCTCATTCTTGAGTAGTCTAACCTTGATGCTCGATTTGTTGTTCTGTATCCGTAGGAACACTAGAAACAAAAAAAATTAAAGAATAATTAGGATTAGTATTTACATTTTGTGGCTCATTTTGAGATTTAGGCCTCTTGTATGCCTTGATTTGTTCAATTAATATTGCATAGCTTGGCATAATAGTGTTAGCTATATCTTTCACCATATTATGTACATCATCTACAACATCTTGAATAGAAACATTCTCATAGTCATCTTCTTTATTATATAGTTCAATCTATTGTGCAAGCTTAGAATCTTCAACTTGCATGTCCTCTTTGGGATCTTTGATCTTGAAAATTTGTTTCCATGTCCTTTGGCTTTCTATATCAACTTTTCTTGATCTTCCAGTTAGAATTTAAAATGCCCTTTGGTTCTGCAAAAATCTCTTTTTATATTTCTTTATTACCTCAATCATTTCTAGCTTTTGAAGATATAGCATAACAATTTCTAGGATGCTCTCCCTCATTTGGTGCTTGGTATCTAAATCATACCACCATCTAGTAATGATTTTTCCATAGAACATCTTAGGGATCACATTTCCAATTTCAATTGATGCATAATTAAAGTTATACATCATATAAATTAAAGCATCTTCAATTTTTAACTTATCATCATCATTCAAGTATGGTACTTGATATGAATTAAAGTAACAAGTCCCCTAGAATCCCTTAAAGATTCAACAACATCATCAACAATTTCAAATCTTTTTCTTTTTGCCACTCTAAATTGCTAATATCATCTAATTCTATTTTTGTCACTATCATCTTCAACAATCAACTTTCTTCTTCTTCTCTTAGTTTGTTGGCTTGAGGATGCATGTACATCCTTCCTCTTCTAATAGGTTTTCACTTGTGATTGTACAGGTTTTACTATCCTTGCAACTCATTTCTTCATAGGTGGGGTGGCAAGAGTGGCAATTCTAGTCCTAGAGTGTATAGCTTTTGGACTTTGTGGTGTAGTAATAGATTGTTTCCTCTTACCCTTCTTATCTTTAGGCACAACTACCTCAAGTTATTTTCATCTAACTTCTTGTTCTTAAATGTTGTCACCTTTACCCTTGGTAAACATTAATATTGACTTCTTTCCTTCACTGAGAGCTCTTTCCATATTGTCAATCATTTTCTTGGTTTCCTTCTCAATTCTTGGAGATATAATATCAAGTTTGATTCTTTTATTGGCTTATTCATAAGTACCAAAGGGCTTAGCCTTCATGTTATTGAGTTCATTCAACAATTCTTCTATAGCTTATGTGGTTCATTTAATATCAATCTCATAATCCATTGGCTCTAACCATACAAATCTTAGATAACCAACTTGTATCAATGTATTATCAATATCAATAAGAAAAAAAATGTCATCTCTATATTTTTCAACAAGTTGTGAAGGTATCTTGAACCTTTTATGCATTATTTCCTTGAATTCATTAAAATATCTTGACATTACAATTTCAAAGTTTTCTCCCAAAATTACAAAGTATATGTTTATTTGATAAATAAAAAGTTTGTGTTGATCCCTATGTCATGTTGTTTATTACTGTTAAACACTTAGTTATTCATAAGGTAGGTTTGTTTAGTCATCACTGTGATCGAGTCATCCTATATAGGCCAAGCTAAATATTGAAGACTTGTATATATTTCAAGTAATGTGCTAAGTAGTATTTACTCTCGAGTAAGCTAAAGGTCATCAAGTAATCTAGTGATTGTTGAGTTTATTAGGGACATTAGTTAATGCCAAGTGATACAGAGGATGAGTAATTCAATATATTCCAAGCACAATTAAGGCTAAGGAAAAATAGGATGAAACATTTTATGTCGAGTGTCAGTATGGTGTTAGTGCTGAGTAACAAAATTTTACATATTTGTTTGGAAATGTTACTAAATCTTATGTTAACAATTTTTATTGGGCTGAAAGCATGTTTTGAATACTATAGAGGTAATCAAGGAGGTGATTACACATTGAATAGAAGATCATTAATCCCTATGTGAGGCAATACACCAATCAAATAATTCCAAGGACTAAGCAGAAAAAGAAATGAATCTATATCGCTGATTGGGATCTAGAAGGTTCACCTAAACAACTACTTAAGGAGGTTCTATGACCTAGTTTGCATGTGTGAGTGTATGGATGAAGAGTCTTGTTGCATGTGAAGTTTTGGAGGTGAATTAGGGTGTTAAGGATAGAAGAGACCCAAAAATGTAGTAAACAATTTTGAGCATAGGTAAAGAAGATCAATCACAATAAGGTGATATTATATTGTATAGAGGAGATTTGATATCAACATAGTAAGTGCATATCGAAGAATCATGTACTAAACATTCTAACAAGTGTTTTGGGGTTTAAATTTATTAACATAGTAACTTTAAAAAGATTTTTTAAATCTCCTAATACAGTACTCACTTAGTTGTGATGTAAAAATCCTTAAATCAAGGTAGAATCTAATAGTTATTTAGCCTTTAACAAGGAAGACCCATCATAGGGTAGATCATCAGAAGTGATCAAATATTGTAGCCTTAATAGACAAAACTTCATTTTTATAGTAGTGAATATTGTTTTGGTGTTATCCCCACCACAATTTTACCTTCACTTTGGAGGGTTTCTGTGTTACCAAATTTGCGTGTTAATGTGTTATGTGTTTATGAGTTTGTGCAGTTAGAAGTTAGATATGATGTTATGTTGATGTGAATGATTACATTGATGTAAGGGTAATGCTGAAATTAGGGCTTATGTGAAGATATCAAATATGTTTCATGTTTGAATTTTAACAAGTTTTATAGATCCTGATTCACCAGCCCCCTCTTAGTGTCACACTTTTCCTATTAGAATTCCAATAGTTTTCTCACATCCCAGTTTACATTTGTAATGGTAGGGAAATAGCTCTACAAATAGAAGAACATACATACCAAAAGTGAACTATATTTGTAGGTATTTGTCTTTGAAATCTAATAGTCTTCATGTTCTCTTCAAATTGTTTCAACAATAGCTTGATGAGATCTAACTTAAAACCTTTCTTCACAATTTTATATGCTAAATTCACAATACCAAAAGGTACACTATTTGACCAACTAGATTGGTATATCTTGTATGCAACTACATACATGCCAAATTGTGTTCGGGATTGGTGACTATTTCAACCTTGAGTCCTCTTCAATCCCATATAACACTAGTACGACCTTAAGTTTCTTTCCTTATTGTGGACCTACTTTCTTTGGCCTTCTTAGTATTGGGTATCTTGTGACCATATGAATAGCACCTTTGGTGATATTGTTTGGCTCATCAAGCCACATAGTTCAATTGAGCACTATGCTCAGTACAATCCAAACCCACTCAATTTTGAACACCTTGGAAAAATGAGAAACGTGTATTAATACTTTTGTTTCCAAATTTTTGTGACCCTCTTTGAGTTTCTCATTCTCACATAGTTGATTATATGTTTGTTACAATTTTTTGTCATCCACTTCTCCAATTTTACAATGCATAAAAGATCAAATTTCATAGACTAGAAAAAACCTTTGGGGTATTGATGAAAACGCTCTAGATTCATCAATTTGAGCAACAATTTTGGGATTTAGTTTGCATTTAGGTTCCTCACATTCTTCATTATGAATCAACTTAATCTTACTGAACTTAGTTGTCTTGATAGATGTAGAGATTAATGCCATTACAAGAACTAGATTTTTGGTGAATAATTTTTAAATTGGTTTGGTTTGCTCTTTTCTTCACCAAATTCACTTACACAATGAAAATATCAATAAAATTCATAGTTTTCAAGCTCCAAATTAAACAAAACACAAAAATTGCTCAATTTTGCACAAATAGCTTTGCAAAATCGTAAGTGTAGGGTGAACAATAATTAGTGTGAGCCCAAGTTTATAGGTAAATTTACTTTCAGGGTTATGTAGGGCATAATAAATACTCTAAACTATGATCTTGATCTTCACACAAACTTCCCAATATCTACTCGGTTTCCATGTGGTGCTTAGTCAAGCAACACTTCCTTCACCAATTTTAATTTATATAGTTATCATATTAACAAATTTGCATACTCAATTAACTTTTTTCTTCCATTGACTACTCTGCTTGGTGTAACTCACTGACTTCACAAAGTTCCAATGCTCCATGAATTTTCTTATTGCATCTTGCATTATCCAGATATGGGCTTCTCTTAATTATTGCATGGAATTGATGTAAGCTATGAAAATTTCTAATACAATTCCCATACATCCTGTTATGATTTAGTTGGTGGAAGTGGTTTCACCTAATCTATTGGATGAGGTGCCATTGACTACAACATTTGATGTTCTACTTTATTTTGTCTTCTTTATCCATGTCTTACCCATCTGATTATGAATCTCATCAACATCAACTTTTCTCTTGCCTTTAGTATCTTCTTTTTTAGGTGTTGATATTGGGTACTTACAGTCTTTACTTAAATGAAAAACCTTATGACAATGATAATATTCCATTCTAGTATTCCTCCAATTACTAGGTCTTCCTCCAAGGTAGAATCTCATATAGTTGGCTGCAATGTAACCATTAATTCAATACAAAATGCATATAATCCTTGTATTTTAATCCCAATCAACTGTATTACCTTTCTTGTTAGGTACCCAGTTGGACTTATCTCGTGACTTGTGTCCAAAATTCTTGTATGTATGACACTAGCCATTAAACTCATCTTCCCTAAGCAACTACTTAAACTTGGATCTACATTCATATGCTTGATGACCATACTTATTGCAATTGTAACAATAACCATCAAATTTAAGAGTAACATTAGTCTTATCGACCTTTCTCCTACATACATTAGCTGTGTCTCCAGGTTTTCATTGTGATAGCATATAGGACTCTTTTGCCTAGGAATTTTTTAGACATTCCTTTGTTTAACTTGCTTTGAGGATGCTCCTTTCTTGGTAGTGGATTACTTGATGTAGCCTAGTCTAGTAGTGTGCCTTGGTCTTCTCTGTCCTCTCAACTATTTGTCCAACTTCCTCATACTTTCTTCTAATCTCTTTAGCATTTCATTTGTGTCCTTAATCTCTCTAGTGTTTTATTTTTTTCCTTCTCAATATTTAGCTCATTCTTTAGTTTCTCATTCTTAGATCTCAGCTCAACAATTTCTTCCATCTTTCTGCTAATTTTATGGTTTTCTTTGAGTAGCTAATTTACCATATCATAATGATTTTGGGCCAATCTCATAATTTCAATGTCCTTTGCATCTAGTCTTGCAGTCATTTGTCTCTTATCATCTTCATCCATTCTTCTATCATCCTCTACTTTTCTCTTTTGTTCTAATAGTTCACATAACCTTATAGATTCAACTTCTTGTTCTTTCTTCAATGGTTTTACTTTCTTGGTTGGGTTTTGGTTTTTCTCTATCAGATCTGATATGGAAGATTTAGATTCATTAGGCATATTTCCATTAGATAGCTCCTCAATCACTTCTTGATATGTTGTATCATTCATTTGATGTACAAATTCCTTTCTTCCATTCAATGACTACTTCAACTTCTTTTTCATTTCATTGATCTAACTTAGGACCATCCTTGGTTCTAGCTTATGATTCTCAATAACCTTATCAAGCCTATACCTTTCCATATCTTAGATCTTTTCTCCAAGGTGGTCAAACCCCCTAACAAGAGAACTACATCTGATACTAATTATTGGAATATTTAGGATATGTGGATGTTGAGGTGGGGGGGGGGGGGGGGGGGGAGTGAATTGGTATCATTTAACACTTATATACTCTTTTAAATTTGATTAGAGTTTATACTTTCTCAACTTGGTAAACATGCACATTCATAACTTCAATAGTGAAATGAAAGTAAACATAACTATTATATTACATTATAAGCATGTAAACACAATATAAAATTAATAAACATAGGGCACAAAGATTTTGGTCACACAAAAAGCCTTGGTTAGAGGAAAACCTACGATGGGGATGATATCCACAAATCCTTCACTACTACAGTAAGATGCTACCTTGTTAGGGCTACAGATGTTTGTCAGTTTTGGTGACTTAATTTGTTAGGAGTAATACAAGAGGATCTATAAGACTCCACCTTTCTCAAGGATTTTGAAATACTTATACCATGTGTGCCCTCAATTAAGATATTTACAAAAAAACTATTAGGTCTAGCCTATTAAAGGATTTATCTACTATAATGATAATAAAATAGTAGTGAACTTGATATGATTAAGTACAACTTAATTTTCTATCCTGATCTCTCTTTTTCTCAATATCTTATCACCTCTTATGACTGATGTATCTCATCATCTCCTTTGATGTTGTATGGTACACTTCTCTACAGTAGATTCACCTTTTCATTCATCTAGCACATCCCCTCTCTAGCATAACAATAGTAGCCTCAACAACTTTTACCTATTCCTTTTAGATCCTTATATTGAAATCCTTTGCCTCTTTGATCCATGATCCAATTAGGGTTTAAGAGGTTATTTGGAATTTGTCATTGGTTAGGATATATGATCTAGAATCATCTTTATCATCTCATTAGCCTTCTTCTATTCTATTGGTTCATATTTTTCCTTGAGATCATCAATAGTCAATTCTCTCTTCCCAATTAAATATTACCAAATATTCTTATTGATCCTTGTAAAAAAATTTCTCACTTGATGAAATAGGAATACATAGAATTTTGTACCATTCCAAAATTTTAGGTTTTACTAGTGTAGCTCGATAAACACTCTATTCATGCTTAGTTATGAGCTAACATTTGGTGTCCTCATGACTCGATTAAGCTTGTCTAGCTTGTTAAGTCTTTGCTCAGTGTACACATATTTTTTTGGTGTACATGATGCCCTGTTATAACTTGAACCATACTTACACTTCTGTTCTATCTTGACTTGGTCTATATATCTAATTTCACTCGATCATACCTTGGCTCTTGCTTGGGGGTCTCTTTAGTCATCATTTTATTTACTTCCCTTTTATTGGCTCCTAGCTTCTCTTGAACCTTCTAGCTTCTTCTAGGTTCTTATTCTATCTTCTTATCTAGCTTATCATTTTTAGATCTTCATATGTGTCTCATTAAGTTTCTTCCTATAATTTGGTAGTCCAAAATGGAATCAATAGTTATACTTTGTCATGATTTGGAAGACAAGAAAATGGATTTTAAAGGCTCTATCAAGCTAGAAAGGTGCAATAGGATCCTTAGGAATATAGATGACTTGACTATATTAGTAGTTGAGAGAGCCTTGGGAGAAAAACATTTCAACTATGAGTTCACCTAGAGGACTTACAATAATGTTATTGGAGATTTCATAGCTTGTTTAATAATGGCTAAGGTATTTCATTGGTAGATTGTTCATATTTGCACAAATATTTTTTATGACACTTGAATGAAAGGGATATATGAAGTAATATTTAATATATGAACGAACTAGTTGGTAGTCTAGTATACGAGAAGAGAAGAAGAGAATTCATAGGCCTACTATGGGGATCAAGGATCCTAAGCATTTCAACTAAGTCTGGCTTGATATTAAATGCATTATTAACTTCCTCTTGCATTGACATGGCATAATTATTGATCCTAACCAGGATTATTTGGAGAAATATTTTAAGTCATCTGGGTATCAAATTTTTTCTCACCCAAACCTCAAAGATTTCATTGATTTAATCTCTATCTATCACAATCTAAAAAAATCCAACAGACTAAAGATCCCTTACCTCTAACATCTTGATCAAGAAATCATAGAAGCAATTGATTTCAAGGAAGAATCTAAAGATGATACAATTGTGACACAACTTTCTCATGAAGGTTTGTGTTGAAGAATGTTTTTGATCTACCCAACTGTCTAGGCCCTATTTAGTTATAGGTTTTATTTTGGTTAGGGTATATCATTAAGAAGTATAACAGATATAAGGGCTTTTCAAGATTATTATGGTTTTAGCAATCATCCATGTTGTACCTCTGTATGTTTTCCAATTTTATTTTTCTTCCTAGCTCTCTCCATATGCAGTCATTTTCCCCCAATCCATTTTCCTTATGCCTTGTATATTGTTCCTCTTCTAGTTGTATCTTCCTCTTCTTATATACTATGGAGACTATACAATCTTTAGTCTCTAGTATCCTATGACTATATCTAGTATCTTTTGTATAGATATTGTAAACTAATATTAATGAATATAAAATAGAATTTTATCTTGATTCTTGTTCAACATCAATATAGAAATCTCTTAATCATCATGAAATTAACCTCCTTTGGACAACACTAAAGAATAGAAAGAAATTAAATATAATGAATGCAAAAATTGCACTCATGGAGTAGAATGAATTTGGTTGTAACATGTCCTGATTGATCAAGTGATTTCTTTTTGAAGCATACAATGATATTTGATTGTAGGAAAGTTTATTGTAATAGCTTGACAATATTAGCTAAGTTTTGAGTTTTCTCTTTTATCTAGTACATATTGTACATGGAACTATGCATAAGATGGATAACCATGTAATTTTTTGAATCAAATAGGGTAAGGTCTTTGTTAAGTTTAATCAACTCTTCTTTTAAGAATATAAGTATAGTTCTCTAAAAGTAGTCTTTGTTCTAATATATCAAAATAACTAACTAATAGCATTTATATACAATGACCTAGAAATATAGGGGGAACTTTAAATAGAGTTACTCCAAGCTTGAGAATCAAACAATCATTAAATTTTATGGAATCAAGTCCCATGATCCCACCTATCTTTGACCATTAATAAGTATCTTTAGATGGCTTCCCTCAATTAGAATGACAATTAATTCATTTTTTTCCCAGTGAGATTTAATCAACAAATATTAACCAAATCTTAGCAATGACTGCTAGCAAATTATTGAATTAGTGCATAATACCTAATAAACAATAAATGATCAAAAGGAATCTGGTTCTTATAGGAATGTCAATAAAAATAGATATTATACTCCCTAAGGAAAATGTTTATAACGTATCATTGTATAGCCAAATTTGTTAATAAAACTTTCAATCACTTTTAAAAATGATCTACATATCAGTATGGATCATTTCCATTTAGAGGTCCATCTACCAGTGGAAAATGTATATAAATTTGTGTAGTACCAATACTCACATATAGATATGGTGCTTTATAGAAATCTACAAATGATCAAAACTCTTTACCTACTTCCAAGTATGGAAAGTAATATTACTATATAAATTCAATAGAGAAAAAATATTTTGATACATGCACCCTAATATGAATTATGGGTTCCCAAATGAACAAGATTAAATAGGACATCCAACCAATAATAGAGCTCCAAAAGGAAATATGTTAATAAGAAAAAAATTATCTATATTGACGGGCTATTTTCATATTTAAAGATTAGACCCCTTGCTTTAAACAATAACCTAACTTTAGGGCTTCCACCTTTCTAAGACCAGAGGTATTTGTATGTTTCTCTCTCTTCTCCATCTTCTATCTAGTAATATATCATACAATGGTATATAATTTCATTTTCAGTAGCCTATTTCTCAGATATTTCAAACTTAGGTTTAAAACATATAAATTATGAAGCATACATTAAGAGATAGAACTATGATCTATTTATTCTTATTCATAAATGAATAGGTAAAGAAGACTATTTGATTATGTTATTGGGTAAAAGTTTTATTAGCCTCACTCTACAAGCATACAATAGAATAATTAACAATAATGTACCTTTATTTTTACTAATTAGGAAACACTAATTTATTTTTTAGAAATTAGATATATGACATGTAAAGAGATATTAACTTACCTTAAGTCATTACAAAGATGTAGATATAATATAATATTTCATGGTTCACAATTAATGCTATTTAGCTTTAAATTTAGAAGTTTGGATTGTTTATTTGGAAGTTAGTCAACATTATTTGAATATACAGGAAGCATCCTTTGAAATGAAAATGCTTGATTGGTCTATTCAATTTTCCAAGTTTTCACTTATTAAGAAGAATATACTGAAGTATTGTTAGAATCAATAAATTAAATTCATTAAGGGAATTTAGTTAAACATCAAAGAGGAAATGCATTGATTAGATCTAACAATGATCTTGACAAAGTAGCACATGTAGGATAAACAAAGCAGGAAACAAGTCAGTAGTAAAGCAATAAGAAGGAAATCTACTAATATGGGAAGGAAGTAAAGAGTGCAAAGGCCAAGATGCAATCAAAATTTTTAAAATGAGGAATTATGTAAAATTTGTAAACTAGTGTCTATTTGAACAAAGGAATTATGCAAAAATTTCAATAATTAAAAAATGTTTTTGCCTATGCCTTTTACTATTTAAAAAAAACTACGTCGAGCGATGATTTTTTTAGTAACAGTGGAGTTATTAAATGTATGTACATAATAAAGAATTTTTGGTCAAATGCAATTACCAATTGTTGTAGAACAGGGAATGCCTAAGGTTGAAGAATAAGAAATGTCAATGTGTTTTATATATCTTGCAATTAATGATAAAGAGTATCTCAAATGGGAAGCTCTTATGAATGCCTTAGAAGATATTTCTCAATAAAACTTGAAA
Organism: Cupressus sempervirens; assembly: GCA_028749045.1. Classification (NCBI taxonomy): domain Eukaryota; kingdom Viridiplantae; phylum Streptophyta; class Pinopsida; order Cupressales; family Cupressaceae; genus Cupressus; species Cupressus sempervirens. The sequence continues at coordinate 548,608,762 of CM053793.1, forward strand.
TTGGCTCTCTCCTTGAGAGAGCCAAAGAACAATATGGGTTTGAGAAACATATGGAACTCTTATATACTAAGTGATGTAAAGGGGTTCTTGAGTAAATATCATGGTTGATCTATACTCATTAGTCAAGAGACGTGGAGTCTCAAAGCTATGATGCCCATTTTTGTATAGAAGATATCATAATTTTAGTGTTACATCTGAACTTTAAAGATATCAAATTTTTTGGGGAGAATGTTTGACAAGATTGTATATTCAAATTTTAAAAGACTAATATATGAACTTCATTATTTTTTGAGCTATGATATATCATTTTGTGATAGTTAGATGTGATAATTTTTGTTGGCATTGGGGGTGAGTTTATTGAGAGTTATACAAGTCTCTTGAATCTATGGTATGAATGAAAAATCCCTTATTTTATTATTAGAGAAAAGATTAGAAAAACTAGATCCAATTCACAATCTATAAAGAGGCATCACATAGTATAAGTTAATATTTCTCTTTTTTAGGACAATGACATCTACACCCAAGACATTAAATAAATTCAATTACTTTGCATGTTGATATAGTTTTTATACACTCTTAACTCGATATTGGTGCTTCCTCTATAAATTGAATTTCAATGAATTTATCAAACTAAATGCTTACAATTGCCTTTCCCAAACATGATACTAGAAAAGAGCATAGGCTAATAAAACCTCAAGTATATAATATCCCAAAATCATACAAATTTCTATTTCCATGTACCAATAATATAGAAAAATATGAATCCCTAGTCATAGGTGTCAAGATGGCATTAGAATGAAAAGTCATAGACGTTCAAGTGTATGGAAATTTACAACTAGTGATCAACCAAGTCAATGGTGAATACCAAACCAAGAATGACAAGTTGATGCCATATTAGATAATGGTTGATGATTTGAAGAAACACTTTTTATTGATCTATTTTGAACAAATGCCAAGGGAAAATAACATAGCAATAGATGCTATGACAACCTTAGCTTCTCTCCACCAAGTAGTAGATCAAATTTCCAAATATGAATTTGTGGTGGACGAGTTGGCAAGGCCTATAGTTGACCTACCTAAATCCCAAATCATCTACATACTAGTTAGACACGAATCATCTTGGTATGGAGCCATTTATACATACTTAAAAGAAAATACATACCTTTAGCCCAATCCAAAAATAAACAAAGAAATTTAATATGCCAAGCTATCCAATATACTATTATCTCTGATAAATTTTATTTAAAGGGTCTTGATGAAACAATACTAAGGTGTCTAGAGTGAAGAATCAAAAACCACCTTGCATGAAATCCATGAAGGAATTTATGGATCTCATTCAAATGGTTTAATCCTAGCAAAGAAACTTCTTGGGTGGCTTCAAGAAGCTGAGTCCCAAGTTTGGGGAAAAAAGTGGAAGCATTTTCCCTATTTTTTAAATTTCTTGTCAATTGATGTCAAAATTTGAGACATGTAGAGATTAAATTTCAAAACACCTAAAAAAATAGAAAATATAGTGCTTAGAGTCTACTTTTCAAATATGTAATAATTTTAATACTTACATGGTAGAACTTTCTTTTAGTGGGCATCTTTAAAAACTACTTTATTCAAAGTGCTCATTTAAGGACCATACCACACCTTGGTATGATGAGTACAATTTGAAATAAATAAATTATTTTTTGTGAATTCTTCCTAGGGAAGTGTATATGATAAAATGTGGCCTTTTGGGATCAAGCTCAAAAATGAAAATATTAGTGAATCAAAGAAACATGCAATTCAATCTATTCCTAAAATAAAGTACCAAAACCTCAAATCCATAACTAAACATTTTGTCCCAACCTCATATCTCATTGAGTTTACCCAAGACTTTTTTGTTTTCTCATGATGAGCATTTGGCGTGTGCTTTCTCAAAACAAGTCTTATTAAACCCCACACTACAAAGATGATGATATGAAATGCAAGTAAAAAATATGAACTAGATGCAAGATCCTAGATTGATGAAAATTGAATGCTTCAAGTGATAGTTATGAAATCAACCACTCTCAAACCATTCAATGCAATATCAAAGACTATATGAACTAGAATATAGATCTAAATGCAAGAGTAAATGTAGGATAAAAAGTAGAAGAAATTATGAACCTATAATGAAGAAGGTTAACTATGAAATGAATGCATCTATCTACCAAACAAAGTTAGTATTCCAAAATTGAAAATAAACTATGAATTCACTAAATGCTCTAAAATAAAAATGCTAGATAACTCTAATGCAAATGGAAGATGTAAAATACTTGAGATAAGTGCTCTATTTATGGTATTTTGGAGGACCTTGAGGAGGTGGCATCTATGTGGCATTCACAAAGATGTCACATGAGAGACACATAAGCCATGCAATGTCCAAGGTTTTCTCACACATGTGTGAGAAACTTGGGATTTTATTAGTCAATGTGTATCCCAAGTACACATGTAAGCATATGTAAGAGGTGTGTAAGAAAGCGTAAGAGAAATATGCCAATAAAATACTTTTAGAAAGTGTAAAAGATGTTATAAGGAGTGTAAGAGATCATTGTTTGGGGGAAATAAGGTAATTGATTTGAAAAGTCAATTTGAAAAATTTGCTCATACATGTGTGAGAAAATATTTAGGACTAATATTTTTATGAAGTAGAAAATTTTCCTAATTAACCTTAGTAAAATAGTGGATAGGCCTATTCACTAGAAGGGGATATTAGTAATCTAGGGTTAGATTAGGATTTGATTTAATAGTAGTTTAGGAAGCATTAAACATGTGAGAGAAATAAATAAATAAGATTTATTTAAAAGGGGATTTATGTAGCATCATGTATTAAATTAAATTTAATAGATTAGGGGATAGTATTTGGATTAGGGGATAGGCCTATTAACCTTAGTAAAATAGTGGATAGGCCTATTCACTAGAAGGGGATATTAGTAATCTATGGTTAGATTAGGATTTGATTTAATAGTAGTTTAGGAAGCATTAAACATGTGAGAGAAATAAATAAATAAGATTTATTTAAAAGGGGATTTATGTAGCATCATGTATTAAATTAAATTTAATAGATTAGGGGATACAAAATAATTACCAACTCTCACAAAATTTCTCCCCTTATCATCCCCAAAGTGCATAACAATGTACTGACACATGCAACCCATACTACTTGTGTATCCCTCTTCCTTCTAGGGAAGAGACTTTACACTCAAGGGAAAGGCCCAACTAACCCCTTCACCCAAAGGCCAGTTCTTCCCTCCCAAGGGTGAGTGATATACTTCCACACCCATAATATCATACTCTCAAAATAAAAAAGAAAGAAAACAAATAATAGAAATTCATTCACATCCAACAATACAACATGGACAATGAAAAATACATGTATGCATCTATAGCCAAATTTACATAGCTTTTATTTAGAAAGAAAATTCAATGCATAGTTCCCAAATCATGGAAAAAGCTCCAAACTTTCTCCAAGCTATGGAAAATGAACTGATTTGAGAAGAGCTCTCTATCCCTCCTTGATCAAATCTTCAAAAATAGAAAATCTCTAAAACTAGAGAGTGGGTGAATGAAAACTCTATTTTCAAATTTTTCTTTAATAAGAAACTAAACTCCTTTTTCTCCATCATGAAAGAGAAAAATCACTTTAACTTCACCTAAGTTTCCCTATTTGATTAGAACTCCAACTCACTAAAGATAAGGTAAGAAGTTGAGTAAGATTTATCTCCATTTTCGTAATACTTGAAAAATGAGATTTTAAAAGGGTTATAAAAGTGATTTAAACAAAAGTAAAGTTAAAATTAAAGCCCTAACATATATTACTAACATGTAGGTAACTTAATTTTACCAAAATAACACTTTAGGACTCTAATAAAGCCCTCTAAAGTCACCTTAAACTTAAAATTTTAATTTAATCTAATAAAATCCTTCATATGATAATTTTATGCAAGGTGATATAACTTAAACATTTCTAATCAATTAGAAATAAGGTTGGATCTCTTTTGCCAATATCTAAAACTGATTTTCTACTTATACAAATAACAATACAAGTGCCAAATGACACTATAAAATATACACTTAACATTATGAGTGGCAAATATAATCTAACACACTCATTCACATTATGCTCACAAAGTAAAATACCAAACAACAAGGCTAAGATCTCTTCATTAGATGTAGCCTTGGCATTCTTAGTAGATACAAAGGTGTAGTCTTGGTTCTCCATTTTACCATGGTTATATTTATTGCACACTCAAACTGCATATCAATAGTCCAAGATATATAAATAATATGTATATATAAATCCTAAATCAATTTTATATTCATAATTGAATAAAAACATAAAATATATCTCAATTGAATTTCAAATAATATTTTTCCATTTCTATAATACTAGAAAAATCAACTAAGCACAATATGACCATTTCAAACATTTCATGATTTTCAAACATGTGATCCATCTAATCTTTACATTTAAACATAATTTTATACTCAATAAAATAACCAACTAGGTACATGAATGTAAACAATCATCAAGCATCATCAATAAGTTCTATCATCATAAATAATCATCGTAAAAAAAAATACCATAATATCAAACAGTATGAAGAATAACCCAAAATAGGTCCAACATATAACAAGGTCTCAAAATATAAAGTATCTAAAATGTAAATAAACTACTATGATGGGCTAGGTTGAGGCCTCACACGTATTTGTAGACTACTCAGAGTATCTTCAAACTATGGCATGAAAATATTGCAATGTTACACATATAATATGATTGGATTGCTTATAGATTTGAAACACACGATTAGTTGCTCTAACATTGCTAATGCACTGCAGCAACAAAGAAATGTTGCCCTTCTTGAAGAAACTATCCATATACCCATTTCTAAGAAAATTATAGGGCACTCTAGTAGGGAATTGCACCAACACCACCACTTCTAAAGTAGGAAACTGAAAATCTATTACAAGAGCCAACTTAGCCACCTGAGTTATTTTGATAATAGCATTTTGACCCTACATAAAATGCCAAAACTTTGTGAAGCTTGAATTTTTCAAAAACACCCCTAAAATTGTGATATCTTCACAATACTTATTTCTTCTATATACAAAAGTTAGTACCATGATTCCTCCAAAATGTAGTGTTGAAGACGTGATTTCTCTACCAAACTTTAACAAAACATTTTCTTTCCAATAAATCATCTAAACTATTATAGGAAACCTCACTAAAGCTCTAAAATCTTAACAAAATAACCAACCTTTTAAAACTCTGAAATTTATCAATGCAAACTACTAAAACTTATTTTTTTAAAGCAATCTATATATATATATATATATATATATATATATATATATATATATATATATATATATATATATATATATATATATATATATATATATATATATATATATATATATATATATATATATATATATATATATATATATATATATATATATATATATATATATATATATATATATATATATATATATATATATATAGACTTCAGTTGGCTTAATTATTGAAATGAGGTCATCTATTATCTAAAATTTAGGAAGTGGAAAGGGATGATTATAAAAGTTGACATTACTAAAAATTATGATCGAGTTCCATATGAATTATTAATGAAGGAAATGAGAAATCATTGTTTTTGTAGATCTTGATAACAATGGATTTTGAGATAATTTTCATCCCCATCATATGATATCTTGGTTAATGGTGTTACTTCATAATTATTTTGTGATAAAAGAGGTTTAAATAGGGGGATATGCTCTTTTCCTTCCCTTTTCTCATTATTGGTGAGATGTTGGGCCAACATTTGACATAAGAGAGAAGGGATCACAACCTAGCTGAATTACAAGTCTTTGGTAGGACTAAAAACTTGACACACCTCAGATTCGTAAACAACATTATTTATTTGATGTTGCTAAGGCTCAAAAGGCTAGTACTCTAGAATAGTCAATAGAAAATATAATTTTTTTACTAGAAAAAAGGCCAATTATAGTAAATATAGTAGTTTTTCTTAAGTTTGTCTATTTTGAGCAATCAGATATTTAACACATACTGGGATTTTCAATACCTTTTCCAACTATGAATTTTTTGTTGGTGATTGGACTACTATTGTTAATAGGATGTGATCCATGCTAGCCTCTTAGAAGGTTAGGTTGGTATCATGCTACGAAGAATTACTCTTGCTAAGGAATTTATATCTTCTACACCTATATACATAGTGTTAGTTTTTTAAGTGCCTAGTAAATATGTGAATACTTGAAGAATGTGAAGCATATTTTTTGATGAAAAAATGCTAATGATTTTAAATATAATTTGGCTAAGTGGGATGAGACTTGAAATAAAGTGTCTTATGTCAAATTAGGCATAAGGAAAGGTAAAGATATGAATTTGGTTTTGGGCATGAAGCTTGCTTGGAGAATGTACACTACAAGGGATAAGATTTAGATTAAGGTACTTTAGGAAAAATATCTATAGAGTAGAGTGACAGATTTATTTTTGTGTGAGATTTCTTTAGGATCAAGAATTTAGAATTTTCTAAACTTATACTTCCAAATTTTGAAGTTAAAATTTTCATCAAGAATTAAGAAAGGTGACAATAATAGATTGTGCATAGATTGTTGGTTGGATAAACATGCTTTGAGTGACTACTCTTATGTTCCTTATTGTTACTTTGAGTGAGTTATAGGAAAATGTGTTTCTAATTATATAGAGGACTCTCCTCATTGTATGCATTGGATGAATCTTGCTACCCTTGTCACATAGTTGAGTAGAGCGTGCAAGGAAGTCTAGTAAAAATATGCATAAATGGTTTCTGATTGGGCTAGCCAAAGATACACTCACAAGTAAATTTGGACCTAGTTTTTTACGTGCATATGTCAAAATTGTGACTTAAAAAAATCAAAAACTAATGTCAATAAAATGGAGTCAAAAATTTGATGCACAAGATGGATATCGATGTACTGATAATAAAATCTGTTGAAAATTATTTCCATCATTATCACATGGTGGCGTCAAATAACTAGTTCAGAACTTCAAAATATCAATGACCATGAGAGATGGTTTGATGGGTATTACACATCATCGATGATAGGATTTTTTGAACTATCTATGACCATAGTAGATGATTTGATGGGTCTGTCATACTCTCGACAACAAGATGCATCAAAATAATGATGACTTGTAGAGATTTTTTGATGGGTTTCTTATATCGACTATAGTAAGCATCAAAATATCAATGATAGTGAAAGTTTTTTTTTAAAATCTTACCTTGTGATACTAATTGAATTGATTTTCATTGGTAGGCCATATCTTTGAATGAGAAATGAGATTCATAGTTTTGTGCTCAAGGGCCAATTTTATGACTGCATTTTCCAAGTCCAATAGTCACGAGTTTTGAACACATTTTCAATGTAGCATGTCAATCATCAATATATGTGAATAATGAACATGCTGGCAATAAACAAGATTGGATTAGAGAACTATGACAATATAAGTCCATTTATGTCAAAGCATATTAGGGAGGACTTTGAATATGAGAGCTCTTTTAAAAAATGACAGCGACAAGTTACTTCATAGGGTCATTCCATGAAAAATAATCAAATGTTTTCATGACATACAAAACCATTGTGGCAAATAGAAAATAAACATCATTATATATTATTGCCATTGGTTATTGACAAAAACTACAATAAATTAATGATGTACACTTTTTGCATACTAACAAAGGCATGTTAGTAATGATGTACACCTTTTGCATACTAAAAAAGGCATGTTGTTGTCTTCACAACCTATAGAATTATTGACCTTTTTCTCTCAATATAGACATAACTTTTTCAATGATAGACTTTAAGGAGCTTGGAGAGAATGGAGATGTCAAGGTTTCTCTTTTATTTTTGGAAAAATAAGGATGATAATAAATTAAAACATGGAAGAAAATCTTGGTATCAACTAAATAAACTCTATGGTCTGTGGTGCCTAATGCTTTCATACCCCTCCAATGTCAGAGTCATCTTTCATCATATGATCTACATTCATTCAACTTCATTTGACTTGTACAGATTCATAGCTCGTACTTGTAGAGAGTCTCATAAGATATTGACAGTAACAAAGATAGTATAAGAAATCTGAAGCTAGTAAACTTAGAAGATTAATATACCTTAATATTGACGATCAAATACTTTCACCTCCTTAGTGTACAAGTGTGATACACAATCTCTTGTGAAAGTAGCTCCATGTTTGCATACAACTTTTAGAGAAAATAACATGTTTGTCCCTATCTACTAGAGACGCAATTGGTAATCAGCAATAAATCATAATCTGCATACAACTTATAGAGAAAGTAGCATGTTGTAATTCATAATACTTATATTAAGGCCATTTTAAGGTGTTCACCTGGAACCTGCTATGCTCACCCACTAAAAGTAAGTACCATGTTGGAGACTTCAAAGTTTGAGCATCCCCATGATCTACAATAATGACAATAATGCATGAGAGAGACAATAATGACATGATACAAAAATAAGTTGTAACTAAAATGATTTTAATAGGTTTAATTTGAGCTTCACTTGGTTTAGTTTGAGCTTCATTTGATTTTGAGAATCCTTTCATATTCTCTACTTAACAAGACCAACCATGTGAAGGTGGAAGCTCATTTCGCCTCTCTCCCCCACCCCATAATCACTCTAAATTCCCCATTAACAACTAAGTAAATATTTCATTCATTAATTTTAGAAGTATATCATTGAATCATTATAATCACATAACATACATTAACACAACATACAATTAATTAATACATATAACCATTCATCAATAATTTGTCAACACATCAATCATTATATTCACATAACATTCATTAACATGACATATAATTCATTAATACCTATAAACATTCATCAATAATTTGTGAACACATCAATCATTATAATCACATAACAATATTCAATAACATGACATAAAATTCATCAACATTAATAAAAATCCATCAACATTTATCATCAATAAGTAACATTCATAAAAATCAATCAACACATTCATCATCAAACAGTTTTTAACATTTATTTCTTCTTTTATTTTTTCTTTTTTTGAAGATAAAGGCTAATAGGAGCATCCTAACTATCTTTAGCATCCTGTGGCTCTTGTGGTTCTAATCTTATGACATGAGGCTTCCTCTTCTTTTGTCGAGGACAAGGCTAATGTACCCCTACAATAAGAAATAAATGGGTTTAATTCTAAACTTTTTTTTTCTAATGTTATAAGTATTTCATTAATCTAAAGAACATAACAGAGAATTTTCTTTACCTAATAGCACCACATCATCTACTATAACATTTTTCTTACCCCCAACCTCAACATGCTCAAAACTGACATCACGCTTTGTATACTAAAAAATTATCACATTGTAATTTAAGATGTTAAATTTGATTAATAATTACATGATTAATTTTCAATAGAAATTGAATATTTACCTTTATCATTGTGATGTACATTGAGGTCTTCACCACGTGTAGGATCCATTCGATTGTCATCATGAGTAAGATCTATGTTGGGAGTAGTAAGCTGTAGTAAAATGTCATGTGTGCATTGTTATCATTGTTTAGGATTAACATCAAATATATTATTTGTCATGAAGTTCTCAATCACTATTATTATTCATTTGGCCTATTTACCTATGTGTCAACCACTACACTAGAATCTTCTACACCTTTTTGGCCACTGGAATCTGTGCAGTGGCAGGCAACCACTACTTTATAGCCTTGCTTGAAGCCAATTTGTTTGTCCTCTTTTGTGTGTGCTATATTAAATTCATCACCCTACATTTTTTGTGTAATATCATCAAAAATTAATGTATTTCTTAATTGTAATTTTATATTAAAAATTGATATGAAATTTCATTTACTTCTACTTACAAGGTGTGAGTGAATTTTCATATATCCACTAGAGACAAGATGGTGTTGACCAACCTTCTCTTTCCTAGCTTGTGTCACCTTCGATGTGTCCTGCAACCTATATATGTAAACTTTGAAATATGGTAGAAATATGCTAGATTAGATAAATCCACAAATGAATTAAACATGTAAATTGTATTAAAAAAAAAGTTGTTGTCAACATTTTTTTTCAAAAATGACAAGTTTTGGAAGATGGAAAGTCATCCATCTTGGACAATCTCATAGAGGAGGTGAAAGGTCATTTTTTTGTATAGAACAATGTAATCTCATATAAAAGAGAGGAGAGGAGATGTGGAGTTAGAAAGATAAAGAGAAGGGTGTAAGAGTTTGTATAATAAATCAGTCATTTTTTGTGAAATATTGTTGATATACTAGTATATTGATTGCAGTATTATTATCTCCTCCTTTTTCTCAAGGTTATGGTGATTATTAAGTTTCTTATATGTGGAAATGAATATCTAGAGCTACTATTTATATTATAAGTGTGCATAACATATTTGGGTTATGGCAAAAGGCCTCACTGCTCACTGTTAGACAATAAATATTGTGCAAATTCAGAATGAAGAATATATTGATTGTATGATTCTCATTTATGGGGATTAGGAAGGTGTTAATTGTTTCTTGGTTTTCTTGATAGTTATCTTATGTTTTTGAATCATAACCATTTCTCCTTGTGAATATTAGACCACAAATCAACACATTAATTGTAATTGTAAGCAAAAATAGTGAATCAACATTCTTGAAAAAATTATGACAGAGGCATGGTTATGGTGTGCATGTGTGTTTGAAGGTTGGTATTCATTTATGAAATGTTGAAGATTCTCTTGGAAGGATGGAATAGATGAGAGACTAAAGTTTATGAGACACATAACTATTTTTGTTGGGTGGTGGGTAAATTCCTTTATCCCTTAGTCTCTTCTCTTTTGCATCTTCAATGATTTCATTCCACTCTAGTTGTGGAACCATAGGAGGATGCTCGTACTTTGGGTTGAGGTTTAGAGCACTTCTATACTAGTCTTTCATAGTCTTCATATGTTTGCAAAATTTTTTAGAAGTTGAGCTCTGCTCAAAATATTTTGACCAAAGAACTCCATAGTTTTTATTAGATCGTCTTTTAATTCAGGGGCTTGCTTAGTCTTGCTTTTAACAAAAAATAAAATTGTTAGATAAAAAAATTAGTTCAAGCTATGTATATTGAATATATTAAAACAAATGGGTGAACAAAAATATGTAGCAACCAATTGTATCAAGCTATGTACCTTTTACGTAATGTGGGCCCAAATATCTTCAATCTTAAATCATAAAAAAGATCATTTCCTACAAAATCATCGCCACATCATTAGTAAAAAATGATTTATGAATAAGTAAACTACAATTACACTCTAAATAATTACAATTTTAAAGTACCTGGAAGCTTAGGTAATTTTAACGGAATATGACGAGGGGTACTCCCCTTAATACCGTAAACTCATAAGAGAAACAAAGAAATAACAACAAGTGCAAGAACAAAATATGGACTTCTTATTTGAGCCACAAATGCAATATTAAAAAATTCACAAGTACAATATGCTAACCCACATGGGTGTCTTCATTACAATAATTTAAAAGACAAGTTGCAAACTATCACCGTAAGTTGTTCTACACAATGCCCTAGCCTTTCCTAAATAGGCAATTTTATGCTACCTGGGAAGGTACTTGACAATGAAACTTAATATCTAGGCCCGATAGACTCTAGCAATACATATAGAGTTGGCCAAATACATCTTTGACAATTATTTTAGATATTTTGAGTAGCCCAACTTCAAAAGGTCATTACTCTTGAACCATTGCTCTCATTGTCTATTATAACCAATTTTCAGAATTGCTAGCTCTTGATCTACAAGCTTGAAACTATGGAAGTGCCCTTCCATGTAGTTTTCAAACCTCATCCAGGCACTCTAAGGCCTCCAATAGTGAGCTTGAAGATTTTTGTGCAAATTGTTCTACCGAAAATCTACAATAAATTCTCTAATACTTAATTTGTAGCAATGAGATTTTTATGGTAGTCTTATAACTCTAAAATGAACCTTCCTATAGAAAATGAGAACATTTTGAGCTCATATGAAAAGCTTACTAAAAATAGAAAGTTCTCATAAATAGTAACCATCCTATCTACTAGTCCTTATTAAAATAGAAAAGATTGAAAATAAAATAGTTTTGGGTGATGCAAGATTTCTCTTACACCTAGGATGCTTCTGCATCAAAATCATATCTTTCTTGGCCATCAACAATGATGCCTCCAATGATCCAGTACAAGTAACATGGGCTACTCCAGGAAAGGTTGGTAAATTATCAGAAGTACTGGTATTGATTTTATCATCAGCATGAGAAGGTGTACCTATCCCTGCACAAAGTTAATTAATGTCATAATATACTTAAATGATGATGGGGACACAACCCAAGCATAGAATGGACACAACAAGAAAGGGAAATTTTATTAACTTTGTAAATAAGCTAATACATTCCGTACAGAGAAAATAGACTTCAAAACATGCCCTATGGGCTTACAATAGCATAAATCTGGAGATAATTTCTCCTTTCAGTACCTTCTCTCAAACTCCACTCCAAACTGCCTTTTACAAAGCCAGAAATGTCTTTAAATAGACCCTGAAGGGTTAAGGATTAGGAATAGATTCTAGAAAGTGCTAGTAGGCATCCACCGACCAAGTAGAAGGCTCTAGAAGCCGTGTTAGATGTTGGTGCAAATCTAGAAGAACCAAAAATGGTAACCAAACTTTCGGGAGGCATAACTTTTGAACCATAGCTCTGATTGACGAACCATTTCCATTTTTGAAAATCTCTCAAAGCACTCTATAGCCCTATGGACTAGCTTCACTCATCCCCCATTTTTTGGCCTCGTTCAAGGTCATTCAATGCACCTAACTTGACTTTGAAGCAGTCCTAGGAGGTCTCCAAAAATTGAAAAACTACAATAACTTTCAAACCGTGGGGCCTTTTGACCTGATTCTTTTTTTGGAATGCTCTAAATTTCAATTAAATTCATCCGACCAATTTACACCTTCTAGTTCACCAAAATGATGGCTCAATTACATACTCCTATTTTTTTGGCATTTACACATATCCCAAGGTGTTCAAATACTCTATCCTAGAACACTGATAGTGGAACTGTGAGAGTTGGAACCTTTATTTGACCCAAATGGGTATCCAAAAATCAAAACACATGAAATAGAAACTAAGTCTAAGTACATTTTTTTTTGGTTGAAACAGGATTGCCTTTACACCTCTGAATGCTCCTGCATCAGACACCCAGGGTAGATTGAAAAGTGACCCTGTCACTTTATGAATGGAAGAAGAAATCCCAAATGGGAAACCTCAGCTGCTGAAATCCAAGTTGAGTCCTCTATCGGCCGTCCTTTCCACTTGACCAAATACTCTTCATACTACCTATGCCTGGTACTCCTACCCACACGATGATCCAAAATGTCTTCTATCTCCTCCTTCTTAGAAGTAGGAATTGGACATGGCTCTAACATCAGCTCCTCTTCTGCACCATCATCATGATACTCTGTCAAGTTTGCAATGTTGAAAATAGGAGAAATGTGAATTTGATCTAGTAACTCCACCTTATATGCATTCCCTAAGTCATATTTCTTCAAAATTTTGTAGGGGCCAAATTTTTTCATTTTTAGCTTGTTGTAAGTACCGACGGGAAATCTTTCTTTTCGTAAGTGCACCATGAATAGATCCCCTACTTGGAATTCCTTATGTCTTCTCCTTTGATCAGCCCTAGCTTTATACTCTTGATTCATCTTGGTAATGTGTGCCTAAACCTCCTCATGTAGATGCTTGATATGTTCAAAAAATTTTTCAGCTTCAGCACTTGTCCTCTCCCCTTGCTCTATCTTCCTCAATTCTGTTGCAGTCCTTGGGCTACTTTCATATACAATTTGGAATGGTGATTTACCTGTACTCCTATTTATAGAGTTATTGTAAGAAAACTCTACTTGTGGTAGAATCAAATCCCACCCCTTGGGCTTATCCCCAACTAAACATCTATGCAAATTACCCAGACTTCTATTTACCACTTTTGTTTGGCCGTCAGTCTGCGAGTGATGTGTGGAACTGAATTTCAAGTCTATTCTCAACTTCTTCTAGAATGTTCTCCAGAAATATCCCACAAATTTAGTATCTCTATCAGAAACTATACTCCTTGGGAGACCATGTAGTCTCACCACCTCTCTGAAAAACAAGTCTGCAATATGGACAACATCATGAGTTTTGTGGCATGGAATGAAATGTGCCATTTTGGAGAACCGATCAACCACCACAAATACTAAGTCATTACCCCTTTGTGTCCTTAGTAATCCAAGAACAAAATCCATACTTATGTCCTCCCATAGTTTTGATGGAATAGGAAATGGCTGATATAGTCCAGTATTGTGACTAAATCCCTTGGCAACTTGACAAATCTGACAACTCTGTACAAACTTCTTTACATCTTGTAATATTTGAGGCCAAAAATAATGTTCTTTGAGAATGGAAATGGTCTTATCTCAACCAAAATGTCCTGCCATCCCTCCACTATGTTTCTCCTTAATCAGATTTTCCCTCATGGAACTCCTTGGAATGCATAATTGACTGCCCTTGAATAACATATCATCCTGAATCAGATAGTCTAACCACTTAGTTCTATCCACAACAACAGGCTCTTTACAAGCTTTCCATGCTTCAGCAAAATCAGGATCCTTAGGGTACAGATTCTTGAGTTCATCAAACCCAACTACTTCAACCTGCATTACTGTAAGAAACAAATGTCTCCTACTTAGTGCATCTGCAACCCTGTTAGACTTTCCACTTCTATGCTTCAACACAAATGTATAGCTTTGCAATAACTCTACCCATATGATTCAATTTACCTTGGCTTTTTAGGTACTGCAATTCCTGATGATCAGTATATAAAACAAATTCCTTTGACAATAAATAATGCCTCCATTTCTTTAAGGCCTGAACTATTGCATAGAACTCTTGATTATAAACGTAATACTTCTTTTTTGCATCATTCAATTTTTCACTAAAATATGCAATAGGCTTACCTTCTTGGCTTAATATAGCTCCAGTAGCACTACCACTAGCATCACAATCCACCTAGAACACCTTTCTAAAATTTGGAAGTGCCAACATAGGCTGTTCTATCACCTTCTTCTTTAGCAATTCAAAACTTCTCGTAGCTGCTACAGTCCATTTGAACTCTTTTCTATCCCCTCTTATTGTGTTAGTCAGGGGTGCACATATGCCACTAAAATTCTTAATAAACTTCCCATAAAAACTAACTAGACCATGAAATGATCTTACCTCAGTAGCCGACCTTGGAGTAGGCCATTCCAAGATGGCTTTTACCTTCTCTGGATCCATTTTAAGACCTTCAAGTGATATAACAAACCCCAAGTAGACTAACTCCCTTTTTGTAAAGATACACTTCTTCAAATTAATTAATAGTTTCTCTTCCCTCAACCTACTACGAATATGAAATAAATGTTCTTCCAAAGTCTTGCTGAAAATTAAAATATCATCCAAATAAACAATAACAAATTTTCCCAAAAACTTCTTAAGTACCTCATTCATGAGCCGCATGAAGGTGCTTGGGGCATTCGTCAATCCAAAGTGCATGACTAACCACTCATAAAGACCCTCCTTGGTCTTGAAGGCTATTTTCCACTCATCTCCTTCTCATATCTGTATCTAATGATAGCCACTCTTGAGATCTATTTTTTTAAAGTATTGCATTCCACTCAAGCAATCCATAAGATCGTCCATTCTTGGCAAAGGAAACCAATACTTGATGGTTATCCTATTTATAGCTCGAGAATCTGTACACATCCTCCACTCTCCATCCTTCTTTGGTGCCAGTACTGCAAGTACTGCACATGGACTTAGGCTCTCCCAAATCAAGCCTTCCTCCATAGCTCCTATACCTATCTATTTAGCTCCTCAGTTTTAGTAGGAGTCATCCTGTGAGGAGCCTTGTTAGGAAAACTAGCTCCTGGGACTAAATCTACCTGATGACTAATTTTCCTTACTGGTGGCAATCCTTCTGGAACATTATCAGAGATCTCCAAACTCACCTAGTAAATCTAAAACTTCAAGTGGTATTTCATTACTACATTCTTTATCTTTCCTAGGAATCAAAGCATAGCACATACACTGATGTTTCATGCCATCTAAAAACTTCCTTCCATCAACAAGACAAATCCTAGCACTACTACATACCTTTTTGCCTTCTTTTTTCATTGGCTTCAGTTTGTGGCAAACTCCATCCTTTGTTAGAGAGTATGTGTTTGCATGACCATCATGTACTACATGCCTATCAAACTGCCACAATCTTCCCAACAATAGATGGCAAACATCCATTGGAATAAAATCACAGATAACTTCATCATGGTAACTACCAATTTTGAATTTCACTAAACATTGTTCACTTACCAAGACCTTATGATCATCTTTAACCCAAGCAATCTGATAGGGCTGGGGGTGTTTCTCCATTTTGAGCTTCAGCTTAGAGACCATCTCCTCTGATACTAAATTATCAGTACTACCACCATCAATGATCACATCACACCATTTATCCTCACACTTGTACCTGGTACAAAATAAACTCCTCCTTTGTCTTGGTTCAATCTCACTACTTAGTAGGACCCTTTCATTTACTAAGGTCTCTCCTCTTTTTGCATCTTCTGAATGTGATGATTGTGCATCCTCATCCACATGGGAAACCCTAGCTTGACCCTCAGCTCTCCTATCTGTCCTTCCTTGTCATTGAGGGCATTCAAAAGCATGATGACCTTCTTCATTGCAATGGAAATAGGTACCATGGAAGCCTCCTCTTCCTTGTCCATGTCCTCTACCTCTTCCTCTCTGATTTCCAAACTCTTGATCATGGGAGCGGTTGAAACCCTCATTCCTCTGGTTCCTACTAGTACCTACATCTTCATTTTTCTTTTGGGTTTCATTTCGACCTCCAGATGATCTACCACTACCCCTTCCTCCTTGACTGTGCCCTCTTTGTCTTCCTTCAAACCTTTTATTCAGCTTCTTTTCAACTCGTAGGGCAAATTGGTATGCCTCTTCAACGCTAGTCATTCTTACCAGACTTAATTCCTCCTGGATGCTAGGTTGCAACCCACTAATACAATGAGAAACCTTCTCCTTATTTGCTTCTGCATGCCCTACTCTAATCAAGAGTTGGTAAAAATCCTCTATATATTCTTGGACTGATCTTCCTACTTGCTTTAACCCATGCATCTTCTTAAACAAATCAAGCTCATAATCAACAAGAATGAACTGCTTCTTCAGTTTGTCCACCATATGATCCCACCTTGTGATCTTATCCTTTCCTCTTCTATTTCATTCCAGTTGAACCTCTTGCCACCAAATTTTGGTATGGCCTTTTAGTTTGGCCTTTGTAAAATTAACCCTATTTGGATCCCTGATATCCTCACACTCAAAGTACTCTTCTAGTTCATTGATCCAATCGATCAACTCATCTGGTTTCAAATTTCCTGAAAATACACCCACTTCAATTGTAGGTCTTTTCCCAAACTTAGTAATGGCCCTAAAAAGCCTTTCCTCTACTTGATTCAGAACTTCCCCATCAAATTCCCCTTCTGGTCCAATTTCTTCTTCTTCATTGTCATCCTCACTTTCGTTACCTGCAGCAACATTTGTTCCCCTACGGAGCTCCTCTTGCAATGCTTGGACCTGCCTTTGGAGGGCTCTAACCTCCTTAGGATTAATAGCTCTGGCCCTTCTGCCACGCTCTCTTCATGGAGGCATCTTCTTTACTTGAACCCACAACCACATAGTCTTGGTGCAAACTTCCTCACAATCGATGCTCTCTCTACACACTCAGGAAAACTGGCTCTAATACCACTTGATGGGGACACAATCCAAGCACAGAATGGACACAACAAGAAAGGGAAATTTTATTAAATTTGTAAATAAGCTAATACATTCTGTACAGAGAAAATAGACTTCAAAACATGCCCTATGGGCTTACAATAGCATAAATCTGGAGATAATTTCTCCTTTGAGTACCTTCTCTCAAACTCCACTCCGAACTGCCCTTTACAATGCCAGAAATGTCCTTAAATAGACCCCAAAGGGTTAAGGATTAGGAATAAATTCTAGAAAGTGCTAGTAGGAATCCACTGACCAAGTAGAAGGCTCTAGAAGCCACATTAGAAGTTGGTGTAAATCTAGAAGAATCCAAAAACAATAACCGAACTTTCGAGAGGCATAACTTTTGAACCGTAGCTCCGATTGACGAACCGTTTACATTTCTGGAAAGCTCTTGAAGTGCTCTATAGCCCTATGGACTGGCTTTACTTGTCCCCCATTTTTTGGCCCCATTCAAGGTCATTTAATGTCCCTAACTTGACTTTGAAGCAATCTTAGGAGGTCTCCAAAAATTAAAAAATTGCAATAACTTTCAAACCATGGGGCCTTTTGACCTGATTCTTTTTTTGGAATGCTCTAAATTTCAATTACATTCATCTGACCAATTTACACCTTCTAGTTCACTAAAATGATGGCTCAATTACATACTCCTAATTTTCTAGTATTTACACGTATCCCAAGGTGTTCAAATACTCTATCCTAGAACACTGGTAGTGGAACTATGAGAGTTGGAACCTTTATTTGACCCAAATGGGTATCCATAAATGAAAACACATGAAATAGAAACTAAGTCTAAGTACATTTTTTTGGTTGACACAGGATTGCCCTTACACCTCTGGATGCTCCTACATCAAATGAACAAGAAAGTACAAATATTATCATATTTAACACATAATAAAATGCAGTGAAATAAGGATTTACCAAATCTAGCTACAACAGGTGAGAATGTTTGCATGTTCCTTGTTGTCAGTCCTACAATTAGCAATCTCGAAGTGTTGGTCGGCCTCGTTGAAGTAGGCATATGGAAATTATCAACTCCTAAAAAATAATCATGTTTCCTATTTTCCTCTAATAGATTTTAATAATAAATAATAAATGACAATGGTATTGCTATTGGGAGAAACTCTCCACCCATTAGTCATTCCAAATAAATATTATCAAGTCGAGGGTAAGAATTATACCACTATAAGAGGAACAAGTCCTATACAAATATATTAGGAGAAACATATCATCATATCAAAATAAGCAATATTTGAAAGGTAATTTGTCATGCCCTAAAATTTATGGAACAAACACAACTATATGTGTGTGTGTGTGTGTGTGTGGATAAATCTAAAGATAAGATACACAATCTATACTTAAACTTGGAGATGTTAAAGTTAGTTGATGGAATGAAGATTGTTCCACTCCAAATTTGGATTTCAAGCTTTCTATGTTGGGTTGCCTAGTTGTCTATCAACATTTCCAATACTAAGTTAACTTGATATTTTGGTTATAAACCCTTCACCTTCTATACTTTTAATTAAGAGACTCCACAAAGCATTTGAAAACTAATTTTCAAATCAATGGTACTAGGGTATAGCAACACAGAGATGTTTATGATTGTCCCAATATTTTTTTTTGAAGACAACATACACACACGTCTTCCCATATATCTCTCATTTTCATATAGTTGCATAAATATATCCCCTTGATGAACTTCTTATGTCCTATCCCCCTTTTTTTCTTTACCTTGTTCATTCGATAAATTACTGATTAAGCACTACTAACTAGATCTCCTATTTTTTTAATTTGAATTGATTCTTTTTATTCATTTATTTATTTATTATTATTATTATGATTCTTTAATTACTAATTAAGTCCTACCATACCATGCCTATATCTTACAAATCTATAATTCCACAATTTGCTACAATTTTTTTCCAAATTAATTTTATTATTTATTCAACTTTAAAAAAAGAACATTACACCCCATCAATTCCACAACCTCCTTTAAAAAAAAAAAAAACAATTTCCCCCTTTTAACTATTCTAATAAAATACATTGCAAATTTCATTCCTGTTGTTCATGTCTTGATTTCCTAGGTTCACTATCTAACTAACTCCATGTTCCTAATAATCTATTTAACCTATACCACTTATGTCCCATCCCATGTATTTACCAATACAAAAATCTTCTCCCTCCCCAAGTCGAATTCCTAACCATGGGTTTACATGCCCACCCAAAAACTTCCTCCACTAATGCTATGACAGGAATTAATTATTCTCCTAAGCACTTGAAATAAGGTGGGAGGTTCTTTCACCCATAATCTTAATGGTTTTAGGATGACATGGATCAATTACCATACCAACCACTCCTTCCCTCACCTTCATGTGTACGCAACATTTACCTAGGCAAATTATGTTTGGAAAGGTTTGTTTTAAACCTTGCATTGTTTTCTTCCCATCTTCATTGGTCTCCATTCCCAATTTTGGTGCCTAGGGATGATGGGAGTTAGGTGAGGAAAGAGAGGGAAGGGGTGGTGTATTTTTGATGGTTCCTCCCAATGCATTAATGCATCCCCAACATCCCCCTCCGCCCTCCCTTCAAGAGGTAAGGCTACCAGGCTTCAAAAAGGGGGAAGTATGTCCTCCCCCTCCCCCCACCCCCACCATAGTTTGTGATTCAATTTTCATTTTTTTAAATAAATATTCTTGTCATATTAAATATGCAGGTCACCTCCTAGGTTGGGAAAATAATATTTTATTTAATTTATTCATTTAGACCCTTGATTATTAGGTAGGCTAATAGTGTACTTAGTCTTTTTGAATAACCTCTTGTAAAGCAATATTAATATGATGGTGACCTAATGTTTTTTTTGAAATGGTATTGTTAGGGAAATATTACTTTATTCTACTATTATTATTTTATTGACTGTATTATTGGAGAGAAGCTCTTTTTTGAATGCCATACATTTTCTAGGAAGTTAACATGCATCTACAGGCCGTATTGTTAGAGTTAAACTTATTTGCATAGTTTTCTTCATATGTTCTCTATGGTTATATATTATTGAGTTGATGATATACTAACAAAGTATAATTCCTTCCAATACATAATCTAAATGGCTATCTAATATATTTCTTATAACCACTATCAAATTGTTACCAAAATTTAGTTCTTGAATACTTTTATATGAAGCACAAATGAAATCTTTGCATGCAACTTATGAACACCAAGTATTCTAATTTCATGGATGATATCTATTTATGACTACATTCTAAATACAATTACAATGATGATTGAATGAATATTGTACATCTATACAAAAGTCAAGATTGATCATAAAATGCATCTAGTTGTTCTATGAAGGTGAAGAATAATAGGTTAACAAAGAGATAAGTTTCTTTCAATTTACTAGTGTCAACAATCATACTTAATCCTTTCCTTCGATGCATTCATATCCAAGCTAATAGAACAATAAAATCAATACAATGAAATTCTCCTTCATGATTCCCTCAAGACTTGCATTCAACACAACTATCAAGCAAGAAAATAGGGTGGTGAAATCATCATATCAAGATACACAATGGAAGGACCTTTTTCAAGCATAGTTGATTGACAATATCTCCATTGGCATATGTATGAGATCAATAAAAAAACTTCCTACAATACCAATAAATTCACATAACAAGATGGAGCTGTCCTCCATTTCAATAAAAATACAATAGTGTTCTCTCCTTTGGAAATGTAATAATTCACAATTTTCTAAATGTCTAAGGCCTCAAGAAAAAACTTGCAAATAAGAGACAACATGTAGAACCATGGAGGCTCACCTCCTATCCTAGGCCTAAAGGAGGCCACCCATCGAGGTTGGGGAAACAAGGCACAAACAGTTGTACACCTTCAAACTCCCATATCATGCAAAGCCATAACAACACATCTCAACACAACACAAAACAATACAACCCATCCCAAGGCTTGCACAAAGATTCAACAATAGAATCAAGATATAGGGTGAAGGTGGGCTCTCTCCATGAGGAGAATTTCAAATCCATGAATCACATATATTCACATATTCCCATGAGTAATATGCCCTTTCAAAGCTTAAAAATGTCATCCCTCTTCATACACCTCCTTATACCTCCCAAGAATGCAAGTAATCATGGAGTCCATACTCCTTAAAACACATCAAAATCATCTCCCATGATCATCTCCTCACATGGGAGAGTTTTCTCAACTACATGGGTGAGCCCAACTAACCCCTTCACCCAAGCATCTCTTCCCTCCCAAGGGTGAGTGATGCTTCACACCCATTTAAAAAAACAAACAACATGAACAAAACAAGATTCAAGGAATAAATCACATAAAATTTCTCACATTCAACACACATACAACAAGATGCTTCAAAAAACCACATCTACATCATGCAATGAAGTAACACTATATCAAATCTACAATGCAAGGAAGAAACACCATGGATCATGGATACCAACCTCACTCCAAGAAATGACAAATGAAAGTTTTTTTAGAGCTCCTTATCCTCTTCCTCCAAACCCTAAATTTCTCTAAAGTTAGAGAGTGGGTAAGTGGGTTTGTAGTTTGGCCAATCTTCTACATAAAACTCCTATTTTCGGATTCAATAAAAAATGCATATTTTTTTGGGTCCCCTAGGTCTTCTAGGCACTCTAGTGGTCAATTTCATCCCCCTAACTTAAAGTATTATCATGGGTAAGGTTTTTTTTTACATCACAATACACCTTGGAGCTATGTTTTGGCCCTCATAATGCTAGGTCAAGGCCAATTTAAAATTCCCCACGGTGGTAACCTTTGTTTCCCTTTCTAAGTCAAGGCAATATGTATATTTCTTTGATTAAGGAATTTAACTTGAGATAAGGTGGTGTCATGATCCATCTTAAGAGAACATATCATTTTCACATAACAAGTACAAGTGTCAAGTGACACATACAAAATTTACTATACATCGCACATGACATGTTCTAGATCTACTCATAAAATACATACAACACACATACATCTCACATTTACAAAATAAACCCACCACAATGAGATTTATGAATCTTCTAAAGATTCACCTTGGTAGTGTCATATGAACATGTTTTTATACCTTGTTTCCCCATTATGTTTCAATGGTTCCTTTCCTACACACTAAACTTGAGCATCAGTAGTCCAATGAAAAGTCACATATAAAATACATATGAAAGAAAAAGTACATGATAATTTGGTTATTCTACCATTCATATACAAAACATTCCAAATTAAATTCCCTAACAAGATCAAATTAAGCATTTAAATCACATCATTATTCCATTTTCTATCATAATAATGAAGTACTAAATAAATATCCATTAATTCATCAACTATGCCAATTAAGTCCTAATACATATCATGATGAAAATTTACAATGTAAATATCATTAAATAAGTAGCAAGATTTACTATCCATCAAGTATCAAAATATATGTTGAGATATCCAATCCTAAGTAACAAAATGGAAATATAGTATCTATGCTATGATAGGCAAAGGTGAGGCCTCACATCCTCCCCCCCTAGGCATGAACTTCATCCTAGAGTTCATCTAAAAGATAGGGGTACTGTACTCTCATCTATGTTGTATCCTCTCATGATTTTGTGACCTCATCATAATAGTCCTAGTGGACTCTAACCTTGTCTAGCTCTCTCCCTCAAAGTGAGAGGGTTGGCTGAGTCAATATGCAAATGGGCTCCAAGGCTATTTTTCCATCTAACTCCACCTACAAGGCATCCCAATCTATGAGGTGAGACTCATTATAAATATACTTCCACAATACAAAAACATGAAATACATTGTGGATACATGACAAACTAGGTTCCAAGGCTAGACAATAGGTGACTAGTCCTATCTACTCCAAAATCTCAAAGGGTCCAACAAAATGAGGTGCTAAATTATAGCCCTTTCGATAATAGATTGGACTCTTATAAGGTCACACCCTTAAGAATACTCTATCACCCACCATGTACTCTCTATCTATCCTCTTGGCATCTACATACTTCTTCTATCTATCCTAGGCCTCTCCAAGTCATTGCCTAATTTGTGTCACCTGTTGGTCCATGTCCCTGACCAACTGTGGTCCAATGGATACTCTGTTCTCAATCCTATCCCAACTCAAAGGTTTCCTGCAAGGTGTGACATACAAGACTTGGTAGTGTGGCATACCAATGGAAGAATGTTTCCCATTATTGTAGAAAAACTCAGCAAGATGCAAGTATTCTTCCCACTTAATCTAGTTATCCATCACATACATTCACAACATATTCTCTAAAACCTGATTAACCCTCTGTATCTATCCATCTGTCTGAGGATGATAAGTGATGCTAAAGTTGAGCTTGGTGCCCAATGCTGCCTAGACTTCCCTCCAAAAGAATGATGTAAATAAGGAATCTCTATCCAAGATGATGTTATGAGGGATTCCATGAAGTCTAACAATATCTTGCAAGAACACCTATGCAACTATAGGGGCTATGAAGCTAGTCCGAACCAGTGAAAAATGGGAAACTTTAGTTAAGGTTTCAACCATCACCATGATGGCATCATGGTGATGAGAGGACATCAGAAGACCAATAATGAAATCCATGGAAATAGTGTCTCACTTCCACTCTGGTATCTCATGGGGCTACAAGAGTCCACCTGGAAGTCCATGTTCTACCTTAACCCTCTGACACTCAAGACATATGGCTACAATATTAGCAATTTGCATCCTCATACCTAGCCAATGATATAGCTATCTTAAGTTAGCATGGAGTTTCTTAACTCTAGGATGCACTGTATAAGATGCTCAATGAGCCTCTAGAATAATGAACTCACACAAGTCTCCTATGGAGGGTACATAGATGTGCCCTTTATGTCATAATAATCCCTCAAAATCCAATGAATAATCAACAAATTTACCCTCAAGAGGTCTCTAAGAGTGGGTTATCTAGAAAAATTCTACATAGAATTCATCCTTTGGTAGGTGGTGCAAAATACACTCCCTCGAATATATGCCTATAACCATGGAAGCTAGCTCATTACATCATCTACTCAAGGCATTTGCCACTACATTCTCCTTACCCTTAATGTAACACACATCAAAATTGTACTCGCATAGGAAATCCATCCATCTCCTTTCCCTAGCATTAAGGTTTGGCTGTGTGAAAATATATTGTAAGCTCTGGTGATATGAATGAAGTTCAAATCATCCTCCTAGAAGGAAATGACACCATTGTGCTAATACATGGACCACTATCATGAGCTCAAGATCATGAGTAGGGTAATTAAGCCCATGAGCTTTGAGTTTCCTAGACTCGTAAGCTATGGCTCGACCCTCTTGGAGAAGAACAACTCCAATTTCATCCAAGGAAGCATCTATGCATACTACAAAGTCCAATGAGGGGTCGAGTACTACTAAAATGGGTGCACTAGTGAGTGCCCTCTTGAGCTTCTGAAAGGCCTCACACTTTAATATCCATTCAAACTTCCTTCCCTTTCTCTAAAGAGAGGTAATAGGGTGATCTATCCTAGAGGAACCTACCACATACCACCTATAATATCCTGATAGCCCCATAAAAATTCTAACCTCTGTGACATTGGTAGGTACTGGCCAATCCATGATGACTCAAATCTTGGATGGGTCCACTGAGATCCCATCTCCTAATATCACATAACCCAAATAATGCACTTACCATATGAAAAAGGCACACTTTGACAAGATACCATAAAGCTTATTCTCCCTTAACTACTACAATACCTATCGTAGGTGCTCTTCATGTTCCTACTCATCGCGAGAATAGACCAATATATCATCTAGGAACACTACTACAAACTTACCTACAAAAGTGTGGAATACCCCATTCATGAGGCTCATAAATATAGCTAGGGAATTTTCGAGACCAAAAGGTACCATTGTGAACTTGTAGTGACCATATCGTGTACGAAATGTAATCTTTTGGATGTCACTTTTCATGATGCATAATTGATGGTACCCTGACTTCAAATATGTTTTGAAAAATAATTGGGCACCCTGTAACTAATCAAATAGGTCATCAATCCTAGGTAGCAGATACTGATTCTTGATAGTTACCTTATTCAACTACCGATAATCAATGCACAATCTGAGTGATCCATCCTTCTTCTTAACAAAGATCACTGATGTTCACCAAGCTGACACACTAGGTCAGATATGCCCCTTCTCCAAAAGTTCCTCTAGCTAAATCTTAAGCTCATTGAGCTCATGTGTGGTCATCCTGTAGGGTGCTCTAGATACGAGTTCAACACCTAGTATGAGATCAATATGGAAATCAACTGCCCTCAGTGGTGGCATACTAGGAAGCTCTGATGGAAACACATCCACAAACTCTTGTAATATCAGATAGTCATCGAGAGAAGTTTCCTTCCCTACATCCTCCTCTCTATCATTGATGGTGATAGCAAACAACTAACATCCCTTCTGCATGCATTGCTTAAGTTGTATGGAAAAAACCATATGAAGGGATACTAGCCTCTAAGATCTTGAAATCACCCTAGGTGTACCATGATCATCTACAAACTCAACCCTCTTCTATCTGCAATCCATCTTGGCATTGTGGATGTAGAGCCAATCCATGTTAAGGACTACATCATAGGAACCCAAAGGAGTAATATGCAAGTCTAATGTAGTGAACATGTCTCCAACCTAATTCAGGCACTATTGAATCAAGGAATCAACTAACACCCTAGCCCTTGAAGCTAACTCAACCTCCTAGTCAAAATCTTGTCTAGCTACCACTAGGCTACATTTCTCCACTACAAAAGGGGATATAAAATAGTTTGTAGCTCCAAAGTTAAATAGTATAGTAACCTTATATCCTCTAATCATACTTTTAGCTTCAATCGCTGTGGCTTGATGCTAGGCCTGACAGTTATCAACCACTACAAACACCCTGTGGGATCTACCCATATCACCTACTATAGGCTCTAAGGTGGCTCCATGCTATCTACCTACTATGGGACCCTGTGGACACTCTCTCACAATATGACCCATACCACTACAAGTATAACATGGCCCATGGTTCTAAATCTACACTCCTTGTGTTTTGGACTGCTACTAACCCCCAATCTTGCTAGATCCACTAAATCCTCCCCTAGAGGACTGCTGAGTCCTAGCTAGCTATATATATTGGGTGTGTGGCCTTTGATCATGCTTGGGGCCCTATGACTACCACTATTTGGGCTTAGAGCCATGATACCCCTAAGATGACCTTTGTCTAGTGTTCTGCTACCCTCTTTGTTATGTCTATAAGGCCTTTGAGGAACCTATCAAGTGGCTCTGATTACCCTTTCAAGAGGATTTCTGATGTGCTAGCTATTGGGAGGGATTTTGATTATTGGACCTATCCTGAGATTCTTGTTTAGTATGAATGTCCTCAGCAACCAATGTTCTCTCAACCACCTCTCTGAAAGTGGTAGGAAATGCCAACCATACTAATCCCAAGAGAGATAAGTTAAGGCCCTTAATAAACTGATGAACGCATAGCTTCTCATCTCTCATATACTCCACATAAGGGAGTAGCTCCAAGAACCTACTCTCATACTAGGCCATCATGAGTCCTCTCTACTAAAGATCATGGAACTCCTCAACCTAACTCTATCTAAAATTCTCTACATATGTCTTTGAATCAGTCCACAAAGGACTCCCATGTGAGTGTCACTATATCTACTCCCCCTATGGTCTCCTCCTGCTTCCACTAGTTGGAAGAATCCTCTCATAATAGGTGTATGGCTAGTCATGCCTTCAAATTGCTCCTGTAGGTATGCAATTCAAAGCACCTCTACAAAATTTATAGCCATGCCTCTGCACATGTGCCATCTATGGTATCGGTGAATATGGGTGGCTTGAGTCATAATAACTTACTAATCTCATCCCCAATATCCTTGGGTTCTCTCACTAGTGCTCACTCTAATACAAGGGGTGGCTCTATCTGGTGTATGGATGCTTCCCCCTAATCCTCTGCAAGTCTAAGTGGAGAATTCCTACTCCTTTTCTTGATATCATCCCCATGCCACTTTGCACCCAACTATCTTGACTATGGAATGATAGGTGGTAACCTCTGCTATACTACCCCAATAAGATTATTGATAGAATTCAAAACCTAATCAAGATTTGGAGGTTTCCTTGGTGGGGGTCCTCCCACATTCTATCCTAACTCCTCTCAGCCTGCTTGGTTTGCTCTAGGACCTTTGGCCCTCTAATGACCATTGCAGGTGATTGTGGGCATCCTACACAAAGTTGTAGTTCATAGGTTAGATGTAATGGGTTAGGCTCCTAGTGTTGTAACCAAATGCTTTGGTACTAGAATGTCATGCCCTAAAATTAATGGAACAAACACAACTATATATATATATATATTCCTAGGGATAAATCTAAAGATAAGATACATAATCTATACTTAAACTTCGAGATGTTAAAGTTAGTTGATGGAACAAAGATTGTTCCAATCCAAATCTAGATTTCAAGTTTTCTATGTTGGGTTGCCTAGTTGTCTATCAATTTTTACAATATTGAGTTAAAATGATATTTTGGTTATAAACCCTTAACCTTCTATACTTTTAATTAAGAAACTCCGCAAAGCAGGTGAAATCCAATTTTTTAGTCAATGGTACTAGGGTATAGCGATGTGAAGATGTTTATGATTATCCTAATGTTTTTTTGCTGAACACAACATACACATGCATCTTCCCATATATCTTTCATTTTAATATAGTTGCATAAATATATCCCCTTGATGAACTTCTTACTTCCTATCCCCTTTTTCTTTCTTTACCTTGTTCATTCAGTAAATTACTGATTAAGCACTACTAACTAGGTCTCCTTTTTTAAAAATTTGAATTGATTCTTTTTATTTATTTATTTGTTTTATTATTATTATTATTATGATTCTTTAATTACTAATTAAGCCCTACCATACCATGCCTAAATCTTAAAAATCTATCATTTCATAATTTGTTAAAATATTTATCCAAATTAATTTTATTATTCATTCAACTTTAAACAAAGAACATTACACCCCATCAATTCCACCTCCCTCCTTTAAAAAAATAACAATTTCACCTTTTTAACTATCCTAATAAAATACATTGCAAATTTCATTCCCACTATTCATGTCTTGATTTCCTAGGTTCACTATCTAACTAACTCCATGTTCCTAATAATCTATCTAACCCATACCATTTATGTCCCATCCCATGTATTTACCAATACAAAATTCTTCTCCCTCCCCAAGTCAAATTCCTAACAATGGGGTTACATGCCCACCCAAAAACTTCCTCCACTAATGCTATGACAAAAATTAATCATTCCCCTAAGTAATTGAAACAAGGCGGGGGGTCCTATCACCCATAATCTTAATGGTAAAGGCTAACAAATACCAACTACTCCTCCCCTCACCTTCAAGTGTAGGCCAAATTTACCTAGGTGAATTGTGTTTGGAAAGGTTTTTTTTTTTTTAAACCTTGCATTGTTTGCTTCCTATCTTCATTGGTCCCCATTCCCAATTTTTGCACCTAGGGATGATGGGTGTTATGTGAGGAAAGAGAGGGAAGGGGTGGCATACTTTCTAAGGTGCCTCCCAATCCATTAATGCCCCCCCTCGAAAAGAGGTAAGGCCACTAGGTTTTAAAAAGGGGGAAGTATGTCCTTCCCCCCTACCCCCATAGTTTGTGATTAAATTTTCTTCATTTTTTAAAAACCAAAAAATCTTGTCATATGAAATATGTAGGTCACCTCCTAGGTTGGGAAAATAATATTTTATTTTATTTATTTATTTAGACCCTTGATTATTAGGTAGGCTAACAGTGTACTTACTCTTTTTGAATAACCTCTTGTAAAGCAATATTAATATGATGGTGACTTAATTTTTTTTTGAAATGGTATTGGTAGGGAAATATTAATTTATTCTAATATTATTATTTTATTTAATATATTATTCAAGAGAAGCTCTTTTTTGAATGCCATACATTTTTCAGGAAGTTAACATGCATCTACATGCCTTATTGTTAGAGTTAAACTTATTTTCCTAGTTTTCTTCATATGTTCTATATGGTTATATATTATTGAGTTGATGATATACTAACATAGTATAATTCCTTCCAATACATAATCTAAATGGAAATCTAATATATTTCTTATAACCACTAACAAATTGTTACCAAAATTTTGTTCTCGAATACTTTTATACAAAGCACAAATAAAATCTTTGCATGCAACTTATGAACATCAAGTATTTTGATTTCATGGATGATATCTATTTATGACTACATTCTAAATACAATTACAAAAACTATTGAATGCATTCTCTACATCTATACAAAATTCAAGATTGATCATAAAGTGCATTTGGTTGTTCTATGAAGGTGAAGAATAATAGATTAACAAAGAGATAAGTTTCTTTTAATTTACTAGTGTCAACAATGATACTTAATCCTTTCCTTTGATGCATTCATATCCAAGCTAATAGTACAATAACATCAATAAAATGAAATTCTCCTTCATGATTCCCCCAAGACTTGCATTCAACACAAATATCAAGCAAGAAAATAGGGTGGTGAAATCATCATATTAAGATACACAATGGAAGGACCTTTTTCAAGCATAGTTGATTCACAATCTCTCCATTGGCATATGTATGAGATCAATAACAAAACTCCTAAAATACCAATAAATTCACATAACAAGATGGAGTTGTCCTTTATTTCAATACAAATACAATAGTATTCTCTTCTTCTTTGCAAATGTAAGACTTCACAATTTTCCAAATTTCTAAGGCCTCAAGTAAAAACCTGCATATAAGAGACAAAATTTAGAACCATGGAGGCTCAACTCCCATCGTAGGCCTCAAGGAGGTCACCCACCAAGCTTGGGGAAATAAGGCACAAACGGTTGCACACCTTAAAACTCACATATCTTGAAAATCCATAAAAACACATCTCAATTAATAATATTAGTTTTCCACAATCCATTGCTAATGATGATGTTGCTTCTGGATTTGATTGTGTAAGTTTTTTTGTCATCAAAATTTTGGATCACACTATATGATCCATCATCAGGATGAGAGAAGGATGTAATAAGTATGTAGACTAGCAAACCAATTAGAATTAAAAGGAGAGAAAGGGAGGAAGAGAACGCATCATGAAGCAGAGAAAGAAAGAGATGAAAAATAAAATTAAAAGTTAAAAATTAAAAATAAGAACCTTTAAACTAGAAATTTGAAATAGAGAAGAAAATTCAAGATAGAATGAACAAACCTCCCTTGCTTCTAGATTTGATTGTGTTTGTTCATTCTATCTTGCATTTTCTTCTCTATTTCCAATTTCTAGTTTAGAGGTTCTTATTTTTAATTTTTAATTTTTCTTTTCATCTCTTTCTTTCTCTACTTTGTGATGTGTGCTCCTCATCCCTTTCTCTCCTTTTCACTCTACTTGGCTTGGCTAGTCTGCATACATATTACATCCTTCTCTCATCCTGATGATGGATCACAGAGTGTGATCCAAGAATTTGATGATAAAAAAACTTACACAATCAAATCCAGAAGCAACATCATCATTAACACATCTCAACACAACACAACACAATACAACCCATCCCAAGGCTTGCACAAAAATTCAACAATAGAATCAAGATATAGGGTGAAGGTGGGATATCTCCATGAGGAGAATTTCAAATCCATGAATCACATATATTTACATATTCCCATGAGTAACATGCCCTTTCAAAGCTGAATTTGTCTCCTTCTTCTCGTCTCTCTTGTCTTGGGATCCTCTTTTGTCTAAGGTGGACCAAGAAGACTTGGTTGTTTCTATTCCTTAGATTGTCCAACCTTATCATAATTTTATGCTTCATGCCATTCCTTATGCTGTTGAAGTTTGTGAAGCTCTCTTTTCCTTGCCTATGAATAAATCTCCTAGCCCTGATGGGTTCCCTACCTTCTTTTTTTAGATGTATTGGCAGGTGGTGATAGAAGATGTGGTGAAGGTAGTTCAGGAATTCTTTGGAGCCAAGAGAATTCTTAAAGAGATTAACTCCACTTTTTTGGTCCTCATCCCTAAGGTGCCTAGGGCTAACTCATTTGACAAGTTCACACCTATTAGCTTGTGCAATTCCTTTTATAAGATTATCTCGAAGGTTCTTACCTCTAGGTTGCTCAAGCTCCTCCCTTTGATCATTTCACAACAACAAATGTGTTTTATCTTGAGAAAACATGTTTTAGACTTGGTCATGATGGTGCATGAAGTGATCCACTCTTTGGGAGTTGGCAAATGAGAAGAGATGCTACTTAAACTAGGCCTTTCTAAAGCCTATGATCGAGTTGACTGGACTTTTCTTGATATGGTGCTCAAGGCTTTTGGTTTTGATGTACAAGTTTGCAAATTGATTTCTCAACTTGTCACTACTTCCTCTCTTGTTGTGTTGGTTAATGAAGCCCCTTTAGATTTTTTCAAACCCTCAAGAGGGTTTCGATTGGGGGGTCCTCTCTCACCTATTCTCTTCATTATCCTGGTTGAATGTAGGGGAAGGCTCATTGAGAGAAAAAAGAAAGAAGGTAGAATCAAAGGGTTAAAATCTTCCTCCAAAAGTGATCCTTTTTTGCATCAACACTTCGTTGATGATACTATCATGGGGGAGAGGCTTCTGTGCAGGAGGCAAAAGCCATGAAGGATGTTCTAGATATCTACTCTAGAGGGTTGGGCCAACTAATTAATTGGGATAAGAGCTCCTTATATTTCACTAACACTCTAGAGGATAGACAGAGGAAAATCTCTAGGATTTTGGGTTGTAATGTGGGAAATTTTCCTCTACCTATCTTGGGCTTCCTTTGGGTCTAACTCCTCCTGAATCCTTCTGGAATGGCATTATGGATAGGTTTAGTAAAAAGCTTTTAGGTGTGAAAGGAGCTATCCTCAGTCAAGCTGGCAAATGTCAGCTAGTTAAATCCACCCTTCAAAATTTGCCAATGTATGCCTTAAGCCTCTTTGTGATCCTAGTTAAATTCATAGAGAGGATGGAGAAAATTTAGAGGCATTTCTTATGGTCAGGTGTTGAAGGTAAAAAAAGATACCCACTAGTTGCCTGGGACAAAGTCTCCTTCCTAAGCACTATGGAGGTCTTGGCATAAGGAAGCTTTCTCACCTTAATAAGGCTCTTTTAGCAAAAAATTATGGCATATCTTCAATAGTACTGGGGAATGGAGAGACACATTGGTTAACAAGTACATTAAGAGGCCTTCTATCCAATTCTCCCTCTTTAGTGAGGACATTCTTAAAGGTTTTGCTATCTAGAATGGTTTACTTAAAGCTAGGGACCAAACAAAGGCCAAAATTTCTTGGAAATTGGGAAATGGGGAGGATATCCAGTTCTGGTATGATAATTGGCTTTTTCAGGGGCCCCTAATGAACAATCTGGTCTATGATGTTTGGGCAAACCATTGTATCCAACTTTTTGGGCTAAAAATTTGTAATTATAGGAATGACCAGGGTTGGATAGATCTATCTATAATCTCTAAAGATCTAAGTCCAATCATGTTATTGTTAAATTCAATGGTTCTCAGCAATGAGAGGGATGAAATGATCTTGGGGGACAACTCTAGTGGTAATTACTCTGTTGCTTCTAGGTATATGGCTCTTTGGAGCTCAAAAGAGAGACCTCCTTGGTTGAAAGCTTGGATCCCAAGCCTCACTCCAAAAATCAATATATTTTATTGGCTAGCCTTATAGAACAAAATTCTCACCCAAGACAACCTATTAAAAAGAGGTCAGATTCTGCAAAGCAAATGTAGTTTATGTAAGAACCAGCTGGAAACTGGCAATCACTTGTTCATTCACTACACCTTCTCTAGGGAGGTCTGGGACTTCTTGACCCAAGACTTAGGGATTAGCTGGTGCATGCTAGATAATCTCCTAGATTTTTTTTGCCAATGGAAATCCTTGTTCTATTCCCCTATATTGTAGGATTTAGGTACCTGGATCTTACCCCACTTCTGCTAGAGCATATGGAAGGAGAGAAACAATAGAATCTTTAGAGACAGAAAGGAACCTACCATTGTTCCCAAGAAAAAGATTAACAAAAATATAAAGGAAAACTACCTAGTAAGGAAGGGGGGAGATATCAAAATGGGTGGTAGGAAAATGGAGAAGGAAAAAGAAAGACTATTAAAAAGATAGGAAGCCAAGTGGATTTTCCCCCTAGATAGATGGCATAAAGCCAATTTTGATAGGGCCTCGAAGGGTAATCATGGATCCTCAAGATGTGGAGGCATTATTAGTAATGAATTCAAGGATGGAGTTGCAACCTTCTCTCTCTCGCTTGGATTCAAAACTAATCACTTTGCAGAAGCAAGTGCAGCATGTCATGTGGTGAAACTGGCTTTTGAAGTTGGAGTTACCAATTTATGGCTTAAAGGGGACTTGAATAATATTATTAAAAGTTTAAATGGAAAATCCCATTATTCTTGGTTGATTGCAAATCTTATTAATGAGACATGTGAGACTCTTGCTAAATTTGAAAGAGTCCATGTCACTCATGTTTTTCAGGAAGCAAACCCGGTGGCAGATTGGTTTGCAAATAATGGTGTCCAATCTGACCAAAAAATGACCTGGTAATTGGGAAAGAGTTATCTGGCATATGTTAAGAGTTTGATTGAGCTAGATAGGATCTAAGGGAGTACAAAGGAGATCAATCTACTATTATGAATAGGAAAGGCTTATGGGTAAAGGGTACAACTCATAAAGGCTACATTGATAAATACAAGAAGTGGGAATTATTACATTTTATTTGGCATGCTTCATGGGTATTTTGTTGCATTTGTAATTTGAGAAAAGATAAGAACTATTTCTTCAACCGTCATAAAAAACATGGAGAAACCTATTAGGTGGTGAGGTTTCAGAGAGCTATGCTTATGAGAATTGTGGGAGAGAAAAGTACCAAAATGGTGGGAGAAAGGTGCATAAAAGAATTGATAGGAAAAATGGAGAAATGGAGAAGGAGGGAGAAAGTTTGGCAGAAGCTGGTTCATGGTGAGATTTCAAGGTATATCATGAAGCTACATGGCTACAACCAAAATGTGACTGATAGCATGGTTATATCATGGAAGGATGGTAGAGTCAAGGTGAATGGGATAAATTTTTTGATAACGAAGGAGGTGATCTCGACTGTGATTGAGATTCCAATGGTGGGTTTTAAGTTCTTTAGGGATAAAAAGTTTTCAGCAAATGCTATGAAGGACTTTGTCGACAACCCTAAGGAGTTGAATGCCCTAGAAAAAAAGTGATACATTTTATGATTTAGAGTCTATAATGAATATTTGGAGGTATGTTCCACATGTTGTCATTGAGTACATTACTCTTGACCCTAGGTTTGATCATGTTTGCACCCACCATTTTATTCTTCTAAATCATTTTTGTCATGATAGAAAATTTTCTTTCCCTTTCTATTTGTTGAGTTCTATGAGCAAGGTAGTGTCAAGCTTCAAAATGAAACCCTGTGCTAACCCTACTCTGCATGAGGGGTTGTTACTACTCATCTATGAGCACTTCAAGGCTCAGACAATTAGTAACATCCTGTTGCAGGCTGGGAATGAGGAAATCAATAGTTCTATCTATTCCTCTAACTTGCATGATATTCAGAGCATTAGTTCTAAGGAAGGAGGGCTTACCTTTGCGGTAAAAAAGCTTCACCAAATGTTAAGAAGTCTCCCTTCCCCATCATCCCTAGAAGAATTATCCCTAGAGATCATGGTCAGAAGAAGACTGAGAAGGAGGAAAAGGACACCTGTGATGAAGAGGAGGTGATGGAGTCTAAAGATGAGGAAAAGGAAAGGAAGGAGGAAAAAATGAATTCCCAGGGTGGGAAGAAATGCAAGAGGGTGGGCACAGAGAATGAGAGGTTATAGCAAAACTTGGACTCTTCCCCAATCCCTCTCTCCCCTATCCATCCCCAGGCCCATCTAAAGGAGTAGACTCAAGATAGTTTTGGTGCTGAGTGTGGGGAGGTGCTGGCCAAAGATAGGAGGAAAGCTTGGAGAAATTTAAGTGTGAGGACCACAAAAATGGGTATTTTTAGGGAAGTTATGAACCCCTAGATCCTAGTGGACAATCAAGAGGAACCACATCTTGAAGAGCTCATTAACTCTGCAATTGTGGCTATCTCTAATAATGCTAGGGAATATGGGATGAACCTCTTGATCAATGCTCGCAATAGCATGATTGATAATTTTAGGTCAATCAAGTGGCTTTTTCACGAGCTAGAGGAGGTTAAGGAGAAGGTGGTTCAAATCGAAGAAGCCATGAATCTTAAGGGCATGGAGAAAGGGATAGATTATGATGATAGGCATAGCCTGACAGAAAGGAGGATCCACAATCTAGAAAATTATAATCGCAATCTATCGAGCCAAATGATCTCACTACTCGACTCGATCAATAACAAAATTTTATCTTTAACTAAGTGGCTTAAAGATAGAGGCATGTAGGGGGATGTGGAAGGAAAAGATAGGGGTAAAGCTAGATCTAATGAAGATAATACCACTAGTATCACCTTTTCTAATCTAGACCAGGAAGATCACAAGACTCACTAGTAGGAGGCCAAGGAGAACAAGATGGCACAGGAGCTTGCACAGGTCATGCAAGGGCTAGAAAGAAAGATTGAGGAGTAGTCTCTTTTTTTTTTCTCCTTTTTGGTTGGCTTTTTGTTTTGGCTTTTGAATGTTTCACTTTGTCTTTTCAGTTTGGCCTTTTCTTTGGGCTTTTTTTATTTGGCTGGGCCTTGTGCTATTTCAACCTTTAGACTTGTTTCTTTTGTGGTTGGGCTTCTAACACTTTTTTTCAGCCTGATTTGTTTTAACTCTTAGGTTTCAGGATCCCTATAAAACCTATTTATCTAGTAAATAACATGTCCTTTTTAAAGCTTAACAATTTCATTTCTCTTCATACACCTCCTTATACCTCCCAAGAATGCAAGTAATCATGGAGTCCATACTCCTTAAAACACATCAAAATAATCTCCTCACATGGGAGACTTTTCTCAACTACATGGGTGAGCCAAACTAACCCCTTCACACAAGCATCTCTTCCCTCCCAAGGGTGGGTGATGCTTCACACCCATTTACACAAACAAACAACATGAACAAAACAAGATTCAAGGAAGAAATCACATAAAACTTCTCACATTCAACACACATACAACAAGATGCTTCACAAAACCACATCTATACCATATCAAATCCATCATGCAATGAAGTAACACTATATGAAATCTAAAATGCAAGGAAGAAACACCATAGATCATGGATACCAACCTCATTCCAAGAAATGGAAAATGAAAGTTGTTGTAAAGCTCCTTACCTTTTCCTCCAAACCCTAAATTTCACTAAAGTTAGAGAGTGGGTAAGTGGGTTTCTAGTTTGGCCAATCCTCTATATAAAACTCCCATTTTCGGATTCAATAAAAAATGCATACTTTTTGGGGTCTCCTAGGTCTTCTAGGGATTCTAGTGGTTAGTTTCAGCCCCGTAACTTGAAGTATTATCATGGGTAAGTTTTTTTTTACATCACAATACACCTTAGAGCTACATTTTGGCCCTCATAATGCCAGGTCAAGGCCAATTTGAAATTCCCCATGGTGGTAACCTTTTTTTCCCTTTCTAAGTCAAGGCAATATGTCTATTTCTATGATTAAATAACTTAACTTGAGATAAGGTGGTCCCATGATCCATCTTAAGAGAACATATCATTTTCACATAATGAGTATAAGTGTCAAGTGACACACACAAAATTCACTATACATCACACATGACATGTTTTGAATCTACTTATGAAATACATACTACACACATAGATCTCATGTTTACAATATAAACACATCACAATGAGGTTTATGAATCTTCTAAAGATTCACCTTGGCAATGTCATATGAACCTGTGTTTATACCTTATTTCCCTGTAATGTTTCCATGGTTCTTTTCCTGCACACTAAACTCGAGCATCAATAGTCCAATGAAAAGTCACATATAAAATACATATGTAAGTAAAAGTACATGATAATTTGGTTATTATACCATTCACATACAACACATTCAAAAATTAACTTCCCTAACAAAATCAA
Source organism: Cupressus sempervirens (assembly GCA_028749045.1). NCBI lineage: Eukaryota > Viridiplantae > Streptophyta > Pinopsida > Cupressales > Cupressaceae > Cupressus > Cupressus sempervirens. The sequence goes on from CM053793.1 coordinate 548,646,828, forward strand.
ATTAAGCATTTAAATCACATCATAATTCCATTTTCTATCATAATAATGAAGTACTGAATAAATATCCATTATTTCATTGACTATGCCAATTAAATCCTAATACATATCATGATGGAAAATTGCAATGTAAATATCATCAGATAAGTAGCAAAATTTTCTATCCATCAAGTATCAAAATATATGTCGAGATATCCATTCCGAAGTAACAAAATAGAAATATGATATATGTGTTATGATGGGTCAAGGTGAGGCCTCACATAATTGTAAATGTTTAAGAATCAAAATCAGACACAATGATAACATCATTGAGAACACTTGCAAGTTTTCATCAACAGATGAAGAATAAAAAATGCATCACTATGAGCAATAGTAATTATAGTGAGAGTAGGAATAGATTGTAGCTTACTTACACTATCATACCAAAGACAACTACCAATATCATTAGTTGCAAAGTTTAAATTAAATATCATCCTTGCATAATTGTTATCAATCATATAAAAAAGAACAAAGATAATCTTAACATTGTTGCATTGGACTAAGTGCAAATATATAGACCAAAATCATCTTACATATACCTAATTGTTGTATCAAAGATAACAATGGCATTGTTCTCATATATCATATCAATTGTATAACATAAGAAAAATCATTTAAAAGTGGTACCATAGACTATTTTCTTAGATCAATCATTATCAATTTTAAGTGTTATTTGAGACTTTAAGAATAGAAGTCTCTTATAGTTGAGTTTTGTTAGTTATTTGTACCTATTTCCCACATTTTAATAAAAGGAGACATTACATCAAGGGAATTATCAATGAGGAGCTTGTAATGAAAAATACATCCGTAAATGAATTTATATAGATTTTTAAGTTTTTATGACAATGAAAATAGAATCATATCAGAGGCAACAATATAAATTTTTAGATGGATTATTATGTACAACACAGATATTAGAATCGTATCATCACAAGCTCATGGACATGGAATTGGTCATCAGGATATACATTTTAGCCTATGTCATCATAAAGGTTCAACAATTATAATTAGAAAAGTTATATGATTTTTCCACATAAGCTAAGATAACATATTATGAATGAGTATCAATTAAAGAGTATGTATAATGGATTGTATCAATCTTAAGTATCAAAGAATGAATACAAGTGGTTAAGTAAAGGAGAAGAGTGAACATGACAATAGTAATATAAAACTGTCAATAATAATCGTGAAGAAAATAATGTCCCTTCTAATGATTGAGAATTGAAACCACATACATGTAGGATGTACACTAGTACCCTTTTCAAGTGGAAGAACTTGGTGTGGTCTCAAAAAATCTTGTAACAAAACATACATATTGTGGTTCATGATCCATAAATTAGTATAAAACATAAAGCTTTATTGAACTATTGTGCTAGCAAAAGACTCATTGTTGCTTACTTCCAAATAGCATGTTCTACAGCACAATTCATTTCTCGTGGCCTCTTTCTCTTTTTTTGGATGTGGATCCATCACAAGCCCAAGAATTTTTATATTGATGTTCTTCAAGGCCTTTTTACACAAGCTAATAGGGTCACTATTATATGTGATGTCATCATCACATAATACAATGGCTACCATATTAGCAAGTAATTTTTGTTTTAGATTATGGTAAAAATAGGTTTTGAAGGGACCCCGAAACCCTTTCACATCCTCAAAAAGGAAAAATCAATACAACCATTAGGAAAAGAGTCCTTAAACCTACTTGAAGCAACACCAAAATAAGGTTTTACAGGGACCTGAAACCACATACATAGTCCAAATAAAGTACCTAGGTTTTAAAAGGACCTGGAACCTCCAATATAGTTTAAAACTAAAAACCATAAAATAGGACCAAACACATGAACTAGATGTAACAACAAGCAAAAAGGACCTGAACAAGAACCCAACCAGAAAAGTAGACCCAAAGAAACTATTATAGTTTTGTGATCATCTTAACTACCTCCTTACGAATCTTAGCCATATCCTAGATGGAGTTAGCAGCCGAAGAAGTAGCAACAATCAAAGCTTTCTTCCTCAAACTCTATCTTGTCCTCTTGCTAGGGCCCTCTAAAGATATGGTTCCTTCATTTTCTCTTTTGCCTAGGCTCGCCACTATAGCACAGATGCTTGAAGTTACCTGCTCCATTTTTGTTCCACTTTCCTTGATAAGCATTCTTAGATTCTACTCATAATCCTTAAGTTTTTTTGGGATGTCTCCCATTTGCTCCTCCAAGTGTTTGATTATAGCCCAGTTAGCCTCTTGGTTATGTTGCAAGGTTTCCACTTTCTTCTTCAACCCCATTATTTCATTATAAATCCAAGAGTCGACTTGGACCAAGTAATTGTTGTTGTGCAATATGTTCCTTTCCCTTTCCCTATGAATCAAATTGTGAAAAAAAATATAAATAAATAAATCAAAACAAGTCCAAAATCTTCACAAAAGTAACATAATATTTTGACATTTTGAAAAATTACAATTGCACTAATTTTTATACAAAAGGTTTACCTATGCTGGAGAAGGGATGGGAGCAACATTCATTCCTCTATCATTTGATGGATTGGCCATGCCACCCTATGATATAATATATATAAAAACATTAGCATAATCAAAGGAATAGTCCACTTAGCAAGAAAAACTTATTAATAAAATGGTATATTATATATTAGAGTTCTAATTGGAAGTAATTAGTTTAAATTTTACATATATAGTACTTATAAGTTCCATGATAGTAATTTTCTTTGTATCTATGTGATTCAAATTGTAATCTATTAGCAACTCTTCCCCTAAACTTATTAACTGTATCACACATACAAAAACATGATTTCCCTCACACACATCAAAAATGCAATTGGGTTGCTTATTAGTTGACCTAGGAAAACCTTGGTATAATTGAACTTTATGCCATCCATGGAAAATAGGCCCAAACCATGTAATGATGATGGATCTATGTGATATATCCTCTCATTAACACAAAAATCAGTGTTAATTGGAGGTAATTCCTTGGATACCCATTCTTTCTCAAGATGTGTGTACCTCAAGGGAGCCTTGATGTTTCCCTTTGTCTCATCATCATAAGAACATGACCCCCCCCCCCCCCCCCCCCCAAAAAAAAAAAAAAAGCAAGGAAAAACTACATATGTTTATGGAATTTTCTTTTAATATTTTACCCTCTAGTTTGTCTCTCTTTCATAGACCTACTACATGTATCACTATCCTCTTCTATTCCCACATTTCTCTCACTTGAGGAAGAAAAATATGATAGATACCTATTTGGTGGTACCTAGAGCCCATAAAATGAGATATATAGTTGAAGGAGCCAACTATTTTGCTATAAAATGAGGCTAATATTGATAAAGCTTGCCTAAAGTTAATGTCAAAGGTAAAGAGAAAGCAAGCATATAATAAAATTATATCTCCTAATCCATGTCACTTTGTATGATCCTCATTAAAGGGGTATAGTTTCTTGCATATTTAAATCATTTTTCTGAAGTTAGTTGCAAATTACATGATACTTATGCTACAAATTATGCATAGAACATAACATGAACAATATGCATACATTTTAAAAAAATACAACATTGTATATTTTTCAATTGGTTACCTCTACAAAAAACATATTATAAGTAATCAGCACGTAATACATTTCCATTGATCATGGTATTGATCACATCTTCTTCATCCATCTCATCATCATGAACATCATCATTATCATCATCATCGTCCAAATTGTTAGAATGACCATCATCAACATCATGATTGTCACTATGACCATCATCATCATCTTCGTTGTCATCATCATCATCACCATCACCATCTCCATCACCATCATCATCATCTTCGCCATCATCATCATCATCATCATCATCATCATCAATGTCATCACCATCATCATGAACATCTTTGCCATCATCATCATCATCTCCTTCTTCATCTTGACCATCATTAGTATCATCATCTCCTCCTTCATCTTTTCCATCATCATCATCTACTTCATCTTCCACTTCTTCGATATCTTCTTCTTCAATCACATTATAATTTATCGATCTTCCTCTTGGATCATGTCTAATGGAAAATGACCAACCCAATTTATGTGGAATGCTAAAGGAAAACACTTGCTCACATTGGCTTGGAAGAACATAGGGCTCATTTCCAACTGGGTCAAATGACCTTGTATTAATCACTGTAAACCCATTATCATATTCAATAATAGTTCTATCAATATCATTTTGATTTAGTCGTAGCCTGTACCATTTAACACCAAATAGAACTTTTTAAAAAGGAATTAAAGTCACAGTCAATTATATCATCCAAAATGCCATAGTATCTATTTTCAAATTGTTGAGGATGCATGTCATTTCTAGATAAAATATTGGTGACCATAAACATTGTAGTTATTCCATAATCACAAGTTTTCTTAGTCTCATCCACCTTTTTTATGCTATCGCCTTTGGGAAAAAAAAAATTTGAAATTTGAATTACCTAGCTTTAGGAGGGTCATAAAGTAACTTTAAGGTAAATTTTGATTAAAATTAACCTTAACCATGTTAGTACTATAGGGTAGGGGGTTATTAATGAGCTCTATGGTGTCTAGTGGACTTAGGAGACCCCATGAAAATGGCATTCTTCATTGAATCCGAAAATAAGAGGGTTATAAATAGAGACATGGCTAAATGGAACCTCACTTGGCAACTCTCTACTTTTAGAGACTAATAGGGTTGAAGAAAGAGGAGGGAGCTCTACTACAAGTATTCATTGCCTCGCTTGGAGGAAGGTTGGTAACATGATCCATGAAGTCTCTTCATTTTTGCATGTAGGTTAGAAATGGTGTTTTCATTTCATGATGGGATTGTGGTGTCTTGTGGTGTATTTGTGAATAGATCTTGTTGTATGTTGCATGTGGGTAGTGTGGTGGGAGTCTTTCTTGAATTTGTTGTTTCATGTTCTTTGTCTTGTGAATTGGGTGTGAGGCATCGCTCACCCTTGGGAGGGAAGAGATGCCTGGGGTGAAGGGGTTAGTTGGGCTCACACATGGAGTTGAGGAGTTCTCCCTTGTGTGGAGATGGTTGAATATGTTTATGGCATGCAAATTATCTTGCTCACTTGCATCTTGGGAGGTATAAGGTGGTATGAGGAAGGGAAGATGTTGATTGCCCCGAAAGGGCATTTTGATATTGAAAAGATGTGCAAATTGTGAATGAAGGCTATGCAATCCTCCTCATGATGAGAGCCCACCTTCACTTGTTTCTTGATTCATTTGTTGAATCTTTGTGCATAACCTTGGATGGGATGTGTTGTGATGTCTTGTGTTAAATCTAGTCTCATTTTTGTGTGTTTTCATGGCATGGGAATGTGATGAATGCAACTGTTTATGCCTTCTTTCCCCGAGCTTGGTGGGTGGCCTCCTTGAGGCCTAGGTTGGGAGTTGAGCCTCCATGGTTCCCATTTTGCATTCTTTTTTGTAGGTTTTTACTTGAAGAGTTTGGAAACCTTGATAGACATGAAGTTTAGTATATGTATCCCTTTTTGGGTTGGTGATGAAAAGAAGAGAAGAACTCCATTTTAGGACAAGCATTCAATGTGTTATCGGTAGCTTCATAAGCTTTGAGCCATCTTGTTATGTGCTTCTTCATTGTATAGTTTGAGTAATGTTTCCACCACCTTATGATTATTGATATTGTGTTATTTTTTGATCTTGGATTATCGTTGCTTAAATTTTAGTATATGATGAGAATAGAAATTGTATTACGTTAAATCATGGAAAATGAACTGAGCAATATCAGTTGATACCATCAATTCTCAAAACACTATATAGGAATAAGATTAGTTGTAAATGTTCTACATTGGAAGTAAATTTTATTGTGAAACATGCATTGGATAGTAAAGGAATGGTAGATAGTATATTCATAGAGATTAGATGATAAGGAAGTGTAACGCCCCGCTCGGGAACCCAAGAGAAATAAACCTAACATGTTACAATGTTTACTGAACTATTTTTTTTTTTTTTTTTAAATTTAAAAGTTTAAACAACATCCAGATAACATTAAAGCGGAAGCAATATGAACATACACATCAAATCAATTACAGATATAGTTTCAATTCCTCAAAGGTTCCTTTACGCTGAGTCACATTTAATGATTTTAAATTAATTAGTTTAAGTTCCAAGTACAATGTCTCATGATCATAAAGAAATAACAGATACATAATCGCATAAGCAAATGCATAAGTATAAACAATACAATGAAAGTACATCCAATCAATAACATCCACTGCACATGTCGCAGGGTATGTGAAAATAGATACTATACAATAGAATACATGATAACATATATACATCATCTGAAAAGAAGTCTGTAAGATAAGAGATAAGAATGATAAGGGTACATCTTTTGCAACGAACATCCAACAGCTGACAATGTGAAGGGGGACCCAAATGGTAAGAAGGCACTACCTCCCGACCGCGTGGTTACCTAGTCAAGCTTCCACTCCCACTGTGCAGGGAAGATAATGAACGATCCACATACGACTATCAAACATAAAACATTCCTAGGAAAGGTACCCCTAATAGCCAAAACTACCTCAAAGGTAACACATACTACTCAAGAAGATAAAATAATCCAAAAGTAAGAACACTCAAACCAATACCGACACAACATAACCAAACATCTTACACGAACCAAGTATAAACCAAATACCAAGATCATAAGATAAAGTCAACGAAAGATAATCATCTCAAATCAAAAGCCACATGTCAAAAGTACAACAACCATGAATCACCAATCATCATCAATGAAAGTAAATAACCATAATAAACACATCCGACAATAGATACACCACATCCAACAATAAGTACACTACCAGAGATACACAAATCTATAGAGGAGACTCAGGCTACATACTAGGGAGTGTCATCACATGGCTGCTTAAGTTACCCTAGACTGATCTCTTAAGAGACCTCGGACCCTCAAGCGTTGAGTTACCCTAGACTGGTTACTATGAACCCCGGACCCTCAACATCACACATATGGAAACTAGAAAGCCCTCTCAAGAAGATGAGGCACTCATCTCATTCCCATCCTTAGTCTATACAAGCACTAAAGGCATGGGTAGATCAAATATCTCCAACTTATCTTTTTAGTGTGTTTACCCCCCATAAATTTTACTTACTAGATTATCACTTATAACATAACTTGCATTAGGTTACCCTGGTACTGACCACTTTGGGTCTCGGACCCCTATGCAAGCCACTCCCAAGTCACGTACCTAGACAACCTCTCCTAAGCACATAAAAACACAGTTGTGTCCCATACCACAACACCCTAAAGATCAAACTCGGTTCCTTAACAGGCAACCTAATAATAAGATGGTTCTCCCACCCAAGCACACATAAATGCTTCATAAAGTGAACCTCATAAATATAATTTTCAAACTGAATCATAAGACATATCATGACATCCAGTCACATAAATGGTATAACAGAAATCTCACAAACCTTTGGTGTACATCCTAGACTGGTCAACATCTATACAACACGAGAATCCACAAGCATAAGCCATACAAGCAAAACAACATAGTTTCACAGTCTGGGTTTGGTTTGAGAATACCCAATTAAGTCAAAAGTAAAGTTTCAGTTTGGTGTTCAATGTATGTTCAAGTGTATACGATTCTCAACATTACTCATACAATACACTCGTATATTTGTTTGAATTAAGGTTTAAATCTCCAGTTTAATACATGTTTTTAAGTAAGTAAGTTTTCCAGTTAACCTTCATAATTAACCCATTACTATATTTGAATGATTACTTAATTACCCTCATAAGACTTTAAATCCATAATCCAAATGATATAAGGATAACTATCTAATTTAAAACACTAAAATAATAATTATTGATTTTTAAATAAATTTAATTGCAATTTAATTAAAACTCAATATCATTAATTAATAATAAGTTTAGCATTTAAATCCATAACTTCCAATAATGCTTAATCCAATTAAATTAGTTAAATTACTACAATATACATTAATCCTTATTATTCATCTATTAATAATTCTTAATTAAATCCAAATTTAATTAAGTCAATTATTAATTTTACTTAACCATATTTCAATTATTAATAATTTATATAATTATTATTTTAATAATAGATTTAATAAGTAATAATATAAAACTATTAATAATTAATAAAATAAATTATACATGATTAAAATTATTAATTTAATTTAATTTTTAAAACTTAATAAAAATTTTAAATGAAATTTTTTTTAACAATCACATATATTAAAATAAATGCTTGCTTCTATTGCAAGCTGAAGCCTTAATAAAGGCTCTGCCGTGGTAGGCCTGCGCAGTACCTGCGTCAGCAGGTCTGTCGACGGTTTGTACGCCAGGGGGAAGTTGGGGTAGGTCGTGGCCCCCACTTCCCAATTTCATTATATATATATATTTTATTTTTAATAATTTTTTTTTAATTTATTAATTTTAACAAAAGACTTTTTCTCAATAATTTTATTTTAATAAATTTTATAAACATATAAAATTTATAAAACAAACTTTCTTTAAAATATATATATATATATTATTTATTTATTTTTATTTTTATTTTTTTTATTTTTTAAAAATTATTTTCAATGTTAATCTGATAGAGAAAATTCGAGCAACTAATCGAATTTTCTTTTATTTTATTTATTTTTATATATCATCAGCAAATATAGTCTGGTAGAGAAGACACAACAAATCATTCGAATTTCTAATTTTAAATATTCTTTTCCTTCAAACCCTACATGATTTAATTAATTTCCTCAATGATTCTTCTGTATAAACAATGACAAACTAATTTAAACCAATCAGATCTTGAAAATAATCGAAATGATAAACAAAATTTCAGGAGACTAATTATCAATCAGTCAGATCGGGAACACAATCAAGATGACAAATGTAATTTCAATCACCCAACAATCACGAAGTAGACAGATATTTCCAATTAAAATTGCATTCATAGGATTTCAAAACCCTACCTCATACTGATGCTAAAACTCTAACAGCTAGATGAAAATTTCTACTGCAAGCAATATCCTTCAAGCTACGAAAAATTCCTTCTTCTCCAAACCCTCTGAATTTCTCTCCAAAACCTGTGTGTGTTCTCAAACTTGTCTCCCAAAAATCTCCTTGAAAAATGAACCCTCAAATTGATAAGGAGTTCTCTTCCTACAATCGGGGCACTAATTGTGCGTTTACCCGAGAGGTCTCTTGATCAATCTTGTTAACTCTAAAATCAACCTTTATTTATCTTATCTTTCATATTTTCATGCACGTTAAATGGATTATTAAACCTCTTTATTTAATTTCCACTCAACTTCTATTTTAATCAATTTATAACTTATAAATCTCATGCACACTTAATGCGATTAAATATCTTTATTAATTTCACATTTTTAATCTTTTCAATTAATTTCTTATATTTAAAACTCATGCATAAATCATGCGAACTATAATCTTTATGATAATTAAATATCTTTTCAATTTTAATTTCATTTTTAGAAACTTAATTGATAAAATATTTATTAACTTAAATAACAATAATATTTAGCATTTATTTAAAAATGCACTCTAAATATATTATTATTAAATTAAATAAATATAATCACGTTCTAAATTTAAACTTTAACTTTTATCTCCAATATTTAATTCTCTCTTATTTAATTAATTCATTCATGCACAATTAATTTTCTTTTTAAATTAAAATATTCTTTTATTATTCCTTCATGCACTTTAAGTGAATCATTAAATTACTTTATTTAACTTTTCACTTTACTTCACTTTAATAAATTTATAACTCTAATCTCATGTGCACATTATTAAAATATCAAATCAAGTTCACATATTTTATCTTTTAAATTAATCTCTTATATTTAAAACTCATTCATGCGAACTTAAATCTTTTCCATAAATTAATATCTTTTTCCTTTTTAATATATTTTGAACATTTAATTTGATAAATATTTATTAACTTAAATAACAATAATATTTAGCATTTATTTAAAAATGAACTCTAAATATATTATTATTAAATTAAATAAATATTATCATGTTCTAAATTTAATCTTAAAACTTTTATCTTCCAATCCAATTCTTTATATTTAATTAATTTCTCAATTAATTAAATATAATTAAATATTCATAATATTATAATAATTCTCTATTAAATTAAATTATTAATTTAATCTATTAATTAGACTTAATTAATAGAAAATACATCAAAGACTCACAAAACAACATACGCATAAAATACTCACGGGTTTAAAAAGGGTAGACAGTCTGTTACGAGTCCTCCTTGTAGGACAAGTATTATAGGCTTATGGCTAGGATTGGACCTGATCATTATCTTCCCATTCTCACCATTTGAGTATTTGTAATAGGGCACGCTCATCCTGGCAATTTAGGGAAGTCAATGTCCGGTACCTACATCCTGCATAAAAGATGAGCATGTACATGTATATAATATATCTAAACTAAATAGACAATGGCAGGGAGTGGTTCATTGTGTAGATCCCGACTAGCAGGTGACTACGACTCCCTCCCTTAACCACATCAAACACGTCAGACAGAAAGATAAAATAAACACGCACACCATACACATGCAAGTATGGGGTAAGTATCATCAAATGCGTACATATAATAATGCATCTCTATCAATACAACATAATCATCATTAAAGACATCATGTTAACATTTTTATAAAAAAAACCACATTTACTAACTAGGATCATCAAAATATCATTAACAACACATGAATGAAATCAACTAAGAAACAATTATAACCGATATATTTGTAATTCAAGACATGAAATAATATCATAATATTGTAAATCCAGTATCTCTAAAACTAATCAATGCATAAAATCAGCCTAAGGAATTTGACAATGATAACAGAAATGTGAACTAGGGGCAGGCACTACAGGAAGGTCCTTAATGTATATTTGATGCTCTAAAAATTAGTATAAGAAATCTTGAGTTCTTTTTATTGCAAATAAGATTGTTCCTTTGATAACAGTATATTAGATGTTTATGTATATTAGATGTTTATGTTTAGCTATTGGTAGAAAATAGATGTTTTTGGTGCAATGTATAACTAGACCATTGTAATTTCAACCTTAATAAACATGGATGATGTCTTAGGAGAATTAGACAATAAGTAAGTATACAGAGACCTGGAGATGCATAAATTACATTATGGAAAATGTATGGTATATTAAAAAAAATTAGACTCATTCTATTATAGACTAATAAAATAATAAACTCTTCAAAACAAAAATATATATTAATATTTTCTTTGTTAAGTCAAAGTAACCTATTCAAAAAAATAAATTTTTTTTGATGTAATAGAATACCAACCTAGCCTACACTAGATATGACTTTATATAAAATAAATGATTAAAAAACATATATTAATCATAATTCCTAACTCTAGGATCTGACACCATAAATGTGGAGGAAAACAATATTATTATTATTCTATGTGTTTACCTCATTTCAACTTAGAGTAATGTTAATAAAACAACACTTGTCTTTGAAATAAAGGTGTGCACTTGCAGCGCCCATCTACCTTGCTGACCACCCCTCCAATCACATCTAATCTAGCATTAATTCTAACAAAATATCCCCACCTAGGCAACTCAAGCTTGGAAAAAAAACTTGTGAGGAAGTTGCTAAGTTTTAGGGACCTTGTCATGGATTTGACACATCCCCTATCTTGACTTGGGCACCTAGAAGCTTTAAATAAGTGTTGCCTTTTCCATGCAATACATCATAGAAAGTACTTATAGGCTGCCATTAATTATTATGAAGTGGAAGTCGACCTTGCATAAAGGAGGAAAAGAAAAAAACCTAAATGCTTGAGTAAGAAAAGGTTTCAAAAAACATGCATCTCCTCCTCATAGGTGCCTAGACCTAGGCATGGGATTATATAACAAATTGTTTATTTTTCTCCTCGCTAACACCTAAGGAAAGAGGCCTAGCATGTGCAGCAAGAAGGTCAATTGTTTTGAAAATATTAAATGAAATAAGGGGTTCCCAAGTTATGACCTAGGGAATAGTATAGAACTAGTGGTTGTGTAGAAACAATTAAATAAGTTGAAAGGGAATCTTTATCTAATCCCAAGTAAAGGGGACTATTGGTTAAGTTAATGAAATGTTACTTGTTAGAATATAAGTTAATTATAGGGAAATTGCATAATCAATTTTTTTGATGGATAATGTTTAAGAACTAATTAAATAATGTAAGTAGATCATACCCTTTCCTTGCTAATTAGGAAGTAGTGAATTTAGGTTAGAGTTTAGTAGTAGTAATAATAATAATAATAATAACAACAACAACAATAACAACAATAACAATAAAAATAACAATAACAAAAACAATAACAATAACAATAACAACAACAACAACAACAACAACAATAATAATAATAATTAAGTCAACTTAAGTAGCTTTCCTGGACATTAGGATTGTAATACTTACTTTTGGAGTAATTAAATTGTTTTTTTTAGTAGTACATTTTGATTAAACTTGCAATTTAAATTAGATGGCAATTTTCTAAGATATGTTAATTTTGATTTAGATATTTTAGGAAAGTAGAAAATTACGGATAGTTGTTGACTGTAGCATAGGTAAAACTAAGTTTGTTGACATTTCATAATTAGTCAGATGTGTTTGCAATACAATAATATTAGGTTCTTTCATGTGACAACAATGTTAACCAATGAATAAAAAAGGCATAGTAAATAGTTGGTAAGGGTGTTCTCAATGATTTTGGGAAATAATAATAATAATACTTGAGTTGTTATGGACAAGAGTCTCAAACGTAGTAAAATTAAACTTTAACTTAAGAACAATATTGTTAGGTACTAAAAACAAGGTGAATTAGGTATGTAAACATAATAATAATAGTACCAAAAAAAATTTCCATTCAAAATAGTGGCATGAAATTTATGCAAAATTTATAGTCTTTGTAGGACATAGCTTTGTGGTGCTTGACCTATTATTTTTCAAACATGTCAAAATTATGCATTCATCCTTAAGTTGATATTAATAAAATGGGTCATAATAGATTAACCTATATGTACCTTTCCACCTCTTAGACCATTTGCTAGATCAATTACCATTAGTATAATATTGGGATCTCCATTAGGATGAGCTTCTTTAACCAATGAAGCAACACCTTTCTATGTTAATGAGGGACTATTTTGTTGAGGTTTCTCAATCCATACCATCATCCAATCAACATTGTTTGCAATATACAAATGAAGTACATCCCACTCATGAACAACTATATAAAATAAATAGATTAGTTAAAAACAAATTATGTTGATGATGGATAAGAATTAATTAACTACAATAACATCTTATAATTACCTCTCACTTTCTTCTATCTACCTTTCCCCATCAAGTACTCCCCTTTGAATCTATTCTTGGAGTTGAGAACCCAAATGCAATCTACATGGATCTTTGATGCAAAATTGGGAAGATATTCACTAATGTAAACCACGGTCTAGTAGACCATATATCCCTCGACCATGGAACCCTCAGGATGTGCTCTCTATCAAACGAACCCCTTCAAAAAATTTAAGTGCTTCTCAACCATTCACATTGATATAGTTGGTATAGGTCCACACAATTTGATCTCCTCAACTAGATTTATGAGGTAGTGTTCTTGCGCATTGAAAAAAGTTGAAGGTAGACACTTTTGTATGTCACACAAAAGATAAGAAATTTTTCTCTTCCATTGATATATGTCTTTTTATCAATTTCTTTAGATGACAACCACCTACAATATATTCATCACGCAAAAATATATTAATGAGACTGATAACACTTCTATACAACAAATTTAAAAAATAACACTTCTAACCTCATGTATTTCCCAAGATCATATATAATGTGTTTAACACTCATGTTGTCAAAATTGTGTGGGAGAGATAGAGGTAGAATGTATTGCAATAATAATAAAATGATCTTTTCAATATATTATAAAATAAAACAATCAAAAGTACACGACAATTCGATACTTATGATTTTTGTGGAGAAAGTGTCTATGCTCATTGAACACCTACTTTTCTAAAAATTTTGAATGGAAAGATTTCATATTTGGACCACAAATTGGAAATGAAAATTTTCCCTTTGTTTGAAGAACTACAAGATCATGTATAATTGGATGGCATGTGTACTGTAAGATTGATATTTACAATTATCACACACAACTTAAACATGCAATGAAAAATATGCATTATCAGTTTTACATACCACAAAAATGTGTTAGTCTAGGGGAGTCATGTATAGTCCATACAAGCATTGCATTGAATTGAAATTATCTTTAGCCAATTGGTCTAAAGATGTCATACATAGTGACCCCATTCCATAACTCCAAAAACTGATCAATCAAAGTCTCAATATATACATTCATATCTTTCACTTGGTACTTACTTAGTTGAATGAACATAAACAAAACATAATTATTATGGTCATTTTGATACTATATTTATAAATTAATTTAGATGACTATTAAATGGAAAAATACCTTGTACAATAATTGCCAACATGATGTGCTCCCTCTTTACAGACATCCCATGAGGAATGTTATTGTTAATAAAAAAAATAGGCCAGACCGATTAAATAGATCTCATATCTCTAAATGGATTGACACCATTTGTTGCCAATGAAAGCTTCAAATTATGAGGTTCTTTTTTAAATACTAGCCACCTATCTTCTATTTCTTTAAATGTAGAACCATCCATAGGTATTCACATAATGTCATCTTTACTTCTATTGCATGTATGATAATCCATAAATTTTGTCAAGCTAGTACACCTGAATAATGTTTACAGAGGTGGAATAATGGGAATGTAGTGAAGAACCTTGTGAGGAACCTTTTTCATTATTTAATCTTATCAATATCTACTAATGTGACAATTAGGGTATTCTATTGCAAATTCATGTTGTTTATGATATATAATATCATCATTGGGACATGCATGTATTGTTTGATACTCCATTCCAATAGCTTTCATAATGGTCAATAATTTTTGATAAGAGAAAGGTAGAATATTTGATGGTAGTAACAAACACTCACCTATCAACCTATGGAAAAAAATTGATATTAATATAAAGAACATTAATGGTATGCTATCATAGAAGATGACAAAAATGAACCTATACCTTAGGACACATGAGATTACTACATTGGATATTGTTGGAATTATTTAGAATAAATGAGAGGTGGGGTGAATTAGTTATCCAAGGTCTAGATGTACAAATAAAATTTTTCACAACTTAGTGAGCCCATATCCATAAAACATTTTCATCATGCATGTATATATTAGATTATACAATCACTTAAACTTGTAGATTACTATCAAATTAGTTTGCAAAAATGTAAACATGAAACATAACTGATTCAATAACACATTTGACATGATGATTTAATGTGAAAATCCAAATTGAGAAAACCCACCAGTAACATGCTACCCATTCTCACTCTTCTAAAGTGATGCCCTATGAAAAGCTAACCCTATTAAAGGTTACAATGCACATGGTTAAATGTGACCTAATTAAATGATTTCGATCACCCTATTAGGAGTGAGTCTTGTTAGAGGACTTTAGATCATTCACTTGGAATGTCACTTGGTTAAAAGATTTACAAATGATTATTAGGTCAACTTTAATCCAAAGGATTTACCCTAGACTGATAAAATGATTAGAGAGTAATAGTAAGGCTTGATTTGATAACAACTTACAACACACTTGTAGATTACAGATCTCTATTTCAGTTCTCCATTCTTCTTGGCTTTCATAGTCTTAAACTCTAATAGATTGTTTACCCTTCAAGCATCCATACTCTTAAGCCTTCTTTCTTTTCTTGCCAATGCAATCTCTTTACTTAGGTCACTAAATGAAGCAATATCGCAAACTCATTGTCTTCCTTAGGTTCTCACTCATGAAAACCCTTGCTTCTAACCAGCCATCTCTATAAATAGAGAATTAAGATTTTTTGTTGCTCATCCTCCATCATCCATTTTAGAGTTAGGTTAGATTAGGCAAGATTTAATGAATCTACCCCTCATTTCATTTTATTCCCTCTAGAAACTTCTCCTTCAATTCTCTTTGAATTTGCCTCAAAATGGTACAGCATGAATTTTGTGCCACATATCATCAACTTTATCTTCCACATGGTTCACTCAATCCAAGAAATCAAACTTGTCAGCTCAAATTCACCAAATTCGTGATCTTTCTCATAATGTTGACACTTGGCATTAATTGGCTTCTAATGCTTAGCACATACTACATTGCTTGGCATCCTCTATTAAATCACTCAACATGAACTAAAGTTTACTAGTTCTTGGCATCAACTAAACTTTACTCAGCTTATAATATTTCACTTGGCTTACATTTAAATTGACTTTGTTCTACTCAAACTAATTTTCTACTTGGCTCGCACTAACTTTGCTCAGCACCCACTATGTAGAATGTTAAGCTTGGCAGAAAAACTTCATTTCACTTGTGTAACCAACCTTTGCAATCTTAAGTAGATTATCAATGCATTATAATATCACTTTCTTAACTAATTCTTGTACTCCTTTTCATATCATAACTCAACCTTTCCTCTAGGTGCTATTGTTATCCCATTCGATCAAATCCTCTTCATCAATCAAATAAATTATAATACTTAAATCATATAAGCAATTGTCTTACCAACAACTAGAAAGTTTGACATTAGTGACAAAACAATGATTGAAACACACTTATCATACTTGTATCAATCCATTTTCAAAAATCTCCCTCTTTGGCATTGATGGCAAACCAAACTAAGAAAACTTAATCATTAAGACTAACAAAATACCAAAAAGAAAATAATTCCTTGTATTGAAATCTCTCCCTCTATGAACAACTTCTATCTTTTGAATAGGTTACAAAATTATGTTCTAACCAATAGCCAATCAATCAAGTCATCCTTATTACTTCCTCTTGATTACTTCTTATATCTCTCTCAACATTATCTCCCTCTTACTAGGTAGATGTAATCAACAGGTACACTTTCTCCCTCAACAGTCAAGATTAGATAGATCAAGATTTCTCCTTCATCTCCCTTAGCTTTCATCTCTCAGTACACTTTAACTATTTGTAAACTTTCTCCCTCTTTTACAACAATGTGTACCATATGTCAATCAACTTATTTGATGTGAGGAACTCATCATGCTTCTCAAATAGCCTTTGATAGGGGTATCACCCCTAGTTTACCTCTTAGATACTCATGAGAATCCTTAGGTAATGCTTTTGTAAAGATATTAACTATTTTCTCTTTTGTGTTAACAAATTCCATCTTCACCTCTTTATCTTGAACTAGTTCTCTCAAGTAATGATACTTGATTGCAATGTTCTTAGTCTTTGTATGCATCATAGGATTCTTTGATATATTTATAACACTTGTATTATCACAATAAAGTATCATAGGTTTAGTGATTTCCTCCTTCATACCTTTGAGTAGTTGTTTGATCCATACAATGTTTGTACAATTCACCATAGCAACAACATATTCAACTTTAGCAGTAGATTGAGAAATGCAATTTTGTTTCTTGCTAGTCCATGTGACCAGCCTTTTGCCTAAGAAAAGTGCTCCTCCATCAGTGCTCTTTATTTCCATCCCAATTAGCATCAATATAGGCTCTCAATTAAGATGTCTCATTTTTCTTGTAGTATAGACCATAGTCCTTAGTTCCTTTAAGATATCTCATTAATCTCTTAACTACCATAAAGTGATTCTCCCTAGGATTAGTAGAGAATCTTACAACTATGCCTATAGAAAATGCAATATCAAGTCTGCTATGTACTACATGTTGTAATTTTCCAATCGTAGACATGTATAATGTCTGATTTACCTTAGTTGAATCATCATTCTTTCATAATTTATGTCATGTCACCATAGGTGTACTTACTAGCTTGGAATCCTCCAATCCAAAAATTTTCAGTATCTCCTTTACATACTTTGATTGAGTGATGTATATACCATATTTCATCTTATGTACTTGCAAACCCACAAAGAATTTGATCTCTCCAAACATAGACATCTCAATTTTTTTCTTTATTTCATTTGCAAAAGCATTACATAAAGTATCTTGACCTCCAAATATGATATCATCAAAAAAAAATTCAAATAAAAAAATACCTTTTCCTTTCTTTGTCTTCAAGTATAGATTGTTATTATCATCAGTCCTCTAAAATCCAATCTTCACAAGATAATTATGAAGCCTTTCATACCACACTCTTGGTTCTTGCTTCAAACCATTTAAAAGCTTTGTGTAGTCTACATACCATGTTTTGGTTGTTAGCATCAACAAATCCTTCTAGCTATTCTATATAAACCTCTTCCTCCAATATACCATTAAAAAATGCAGACTTAACATCCATTTAATAAACTTTGAAACCTTTTTATGCAGAGTAAGCAAGAAGAGTTTGTACTTCCTCCAGACTTGCAATAGGGCCAAATGTATCTCCATAGTCTATCCTTTCTTCCTGTGCATATCCTTTACAGACTAATCTTGCTATGTTTATTTTGTGATTCCATAACCCACACCCTATTTCACCTAGAAATGGGGACCCACTACTTTATTTTTAGCCTTCTAGAACCCTAGTATGGGTTTTAGGGTTTTGTCTAGTTTCCTTAGTCAAATTTGGGTCTCGACTAGAAAACCTAGTTTCTAAAAATTAGTATTTAGAGGAGATAAGTCTTTTTGCAAAGAAAAAAGGCACACTAGTGCACCTCCCCAAATGTGCTAGTGCACTAAAGCATGTGGAAAAGGCATCACCACTTGTTGATGCACAGTAACATAGCTACTCAACACCAAGTGATGCACTGGGTCCTAGGTCTATATAACCCATGGACCCCCACCCTCCTCATCCTCACTTGTTATTTTTTCTTCCTCTAGCTCTCCTTGTTACAACACTGCATCAGTAGAGGTGTGCATCACTACATCACCACTTCCCCTACCTGCACTTAAATAATGAAACAAACTTAAAAACACCCACAAAAGGTGCACACCAACACACCTCCTTAGGTTAACTATTGTGTACCTTTTTGTTTTATTAAAAACTTAGAAAACTTTTTAAAACAAGAAAAAAAACCCAATCAAATGCACAGTAGCACACATAACTAGGTGCACTATTGTGCATCCATACATAAAAACATATTTTCTTCATGCAAAGTCTTCATTTGGGTATGAATCAGTGCACCTCATGAGGCTTGCTATTGTGCACCCTATCTTTTAAAATATTTGATAAGAAATTGTGCACCAAGTGCACCTCTCAAGTGCGGTTGGTGTGCTCTTTCTAGCATTCTAGGGATAAAATTAGCTTCTTAAGGTGTTTTCAGGTAGATTAGGGTTTTGGGTTTTATTTGTTATTGTGATAGGATTTAAGTTATTGAAATTTCTTTAACTTTGGACAATACACATTCTTGTGTAGATTCAATGGCTTCTTCATCATCCTCGCTTGCAGCAAAGATGGTCCTAAAACCCATATTATTCAAGTTTCAATGTGTTCCTACAAAGTTTCACTTTCAAGATGACCATTTAGAAATTCAAGACACCAAATTAGGTCATACAAATTTGGGGGCATTCTTGACATTGTGCAATAAACCCACAGAAAGATCACCGATGATATCTAATTTGATTCACTCTAGACTAGTTAATGCAACATCACATCTAGTTTTAGTGTAGTCCTTAGAATTGGTCATGACACTAACAAATAAATATTTTCTCAAAGAAAGGGTTGTAAAGAGAAAAATTGGAGAGATCGCCTTGGATTTCCAACCCAAAAATATAGAGAAGGTGTTCCATCTTACAAGGGTGGATCAATTTATCAAATTAACTTATCACCAAGCCAAGAGATGGTATAGGGAACATAGTGATGAAGCTTCAAAAATAATATAGCCACCATAACTCATTGAGAAGACTCTTCTAGGGTGGAAAGCAAGTAGATTCGACATGTCAAGAGGATATATGAAGGAATATATTGGAAGTTTGACCATACTCTTGAGCAAAGTCATGGGTTTACCCACTTCTAGACATTTGAATATATGGATGGTCCATTTCATTGAGACTATCAAGACAATGAAGATGTCGATTGATTGGGCTTCCATTCTCAATGAGAACTTGGGTGAGCAGCTACTTGTAGTGAAGAATTAAAAAAAAAATACATGACATCATACTTGGTTTACTTGTTAGCCACAAGGGCAATAGATTATCCAAGGCTCTATAAGAAGGGCAATATGCAAGGTGCCAATGCATGTCCATACATAGTATATCGTCAACTAGTAAAAAAGAAGCTTCAAGATCATAGCAAGGAGTATACGATAGTAAGTAATGCTTTCATATTCACAATTATCTAGTTTATTGAAGGAGATTATGCAAAGAGGATGTCAAAAGAGACAATGACTAAGATATCAAAAGTTGGAGCCTACTACATCCAATACTGAACATTTACATATTTTAGGGTAGCAGATACAACTATTAATCCTAAGAAGCTCCCTAGGTATCCTAGTGATAGGCTTATACTATTGGAGATTTCTCAAATACTCTTGTCTACATATGATAGAGTATGAAGACATCATAAAATAAATTGGGTGTGGTCTATTGCTATAGGACTATTCAGTGTGGATCAAAGACAAGATATTGTATCTTTTTAGTGTGAATGGGATCAATGTCCCTTAGAAGAATATAACTCTCCACAACCCTATTTTGATAACATTGGAAGAGTATAACATCTGGCTAGTAAGACATTTCAGCATGAGGATGTGATTGAGGATCTACTTGATCCATTGTTCAATAGGGACAAAATTGGTGATAGACCTATTATGAATGTCAATGTTGACAAAGAAGAGAACTCAGAAATTAATCATAGGGTGAAGAATGTTATCAAATTGAAAAAGGATTGGATCAAGAGACCTTTCAAACTTGATCCAATTCCTCAAATAGTGGTCTTTCATGCTCAAGCCTACCTAGCTAAAGTTCAAGGATCTAAGGTCACAGTGCATATATTTATAGCCAAGTCACCAGTGAGACCCAAGATAGTACACCAACTTGATAGACTAGTTGGGTATTATAGGGCTTAGAAAAATAAAGGTAAAGGAAAGAGGAATAGGATTTCTCCTCAACAAACTGAGCTTGAAGAACAAGCAACCCAAGAACCTCCATAAATAGGAGAAGATGTGCAAGAATCAAAGAATGTGGAAGCCACACAAGCTCAAGATGATCCTAAAGTGCTGCTAGCTAAACAAGGCCAAGGAGAAGCCAAATTTGAAATAAAAGAAGTTCCTTCACAAGAAGTATAGGCCTCCACCTCCATGCCTAAGAAGAGAAAAATCCAAACTCTAGTAAAGAGGAGATAAAAGGTCACTATGAATGTGATTCCTTTCCCATCAATCCTCAAACCTATTTTGGAAGAATTAAAAGAAGAAGATGATGACGACAATAAGGATAATCTACCTTTGAACTGGAGGACTCATCTCATAAGAGCTACAGAGTCAAAAAGGATAAGAAGCTCCACTATTACACCTCCATCTATTCCTAAGCAACCCATTCAAACTACAACATCAGAAGATGAAATGCAATAGTGGATAGATGAGTAGGATGTGGAGGGTACTTATGTCTTTTAGATGTCATATTTTGATTTCATGCTTATGGGTATTGAATTAGTTGGGGATAAGATAAGAGACATTCCAACCAATCAACATCAACATGAGGTTTGGATTCAACTACCACCCAAATCATAAGGACCTAACGTAGTTCCATCATCCCTAGTACAAGTCACATTTTGTGTAGATAAGGGATCAACTATCCCTCTATCTCCAAGCACCGAAGGAGAACATGTTTAGGTAGAGAAAGATGAAGAGCCATGATAAGCATCTAATAAGGAAGTGTCAAAGGAAGGGTAGATAAGAAAACAACCTTAGCAAACTTCCCAATACATTGAGGTAAGGACTATGGACTCTATGGACATAGAGACTCCTAGTATAGATCTCCTACAAAAGAAGAGGACTCTAGAAAGGGGAGATAAGGGGAAAAGCATTGCTAAGAAAAATCCTTTGTCCTCAAAAGGAAAATCTCCATTGAAGTATATCCCAAGGTGGCTAAGGAAAGAAGTAATAAGAAATAAGAAGTAAGAATTCACCACAAAGGAAGAGGATAGGTTGGAATTGATTGAAGTCTTAAGGAGGCTTGAATATCCCCCAAAAGATGCATGGGAATTAGCCTTCATCATGAGTGATACAAGCCAAGAATTTTTTGCTCACTTGGCTATCCCTCCTTCACATTCCAACATTGAAGAATTGACTCCATAGGACTATCATATTAGGGAGGTTATGCTAGGGAAACCTACCTTGGATACTGCTAAGCTGATGGTTATAATAGGAATTAAAGAAGTATTCAAGAGCTTGGAACATGATGGGGTAGAATTAATTTACTTTGGCAACAAAATGAGATCCTAAAAGGATATCTAAGGAAATTTTTTGGTCCCTTAGATCCTACAAACCTCAAGGAGACCTTGAACATAGCATTAGAGAGATGGGGTAAGGGTACAGTATAGTTGGACCCATTTTTTAGAGCTTGTTAGAAGTGGATAGAAAGCTTTGAGGAAAAGGGTGTACAAATTATATAAGGGAATTTGAATATGTTACACATTATGGAGGAGAATACAGATAGGCTAGTCACCATTTTGAATCAAGATTTTGGATTAATGGATGTAGTACATACCTAGGGAAAAGATTTGCAGGCATTACAGTCTATCAAAGGACAAAGGTATTAGATGTTGATGGAGGTATATATAGCTAAAGAATTAGACAAGATTGATGATTGGATTGAAAAGATTGTGGATGGTAATAAAGTAATGGAGACATTACATGGAGATTCATAGGCTCAAGGATCAAACCTAAGAGAAAATTTTGGAAGCTGAGAAGCATTATAGTGATGCATGTTTAGACATTTTTTAGGACAATCCACGAGAGAAATTAATAAAGGTAGAAGTAGTATTAGAAAAAATTTGGAAAACTTTTGAGGAAGCTAATAATGATGATGATATCAAGTAATAATTTAGCATAGAAGAAGCCTTATTAGAGTTGGATGTAAAATTAGGAGATTTTGTGAAGACTCATATCAAGGCTGGCAACTATAGGTAGAAGGTGAAAGACAAATATGAAGCCTTAGATTTTCCAGATATAACTCAAGTCACTAAGATCATCAATAGATTCAAGGGAAAATACTCAAACATAGCTCTGGTATAAAGGGGAACAAAACTAGAAGCCGAAATTTCAATTTTGACACTTAGCAAAATTTTGCAATTTTTGGAACCTGCTTTTGAGGTGGGCTAGTGCACTGGTGTGATGGTGCATCTAGGGGTGTAGGTGAATTTTTTTAGAGGTTTTCCACAAGTTTTGAATTTAGAGGTGCACCAATAGTTAACTTCCAGTTTTAAATTTAGAGCCTTCCATGCATTAGAAATGCATTTTGACAACAGTTTAACTCCAATAGACACCTAGTGAAGAAGGAGCTTCTATTTTCGGTACTTCAAGAAACTCCTACATAAATTGAAGGCTTTCTCTTTCTTATTTTCTTATGCTTTCTTGGTTTTATGACATGCAATGGTTCATGGATCCAATTAATGATATAAATATGGATGGAGTCCTAATTAGCACTAGTTAGTAGTTAGTTTGTACATAAATAGATTTGTTTTATTAGTTTAGAAGCATATGATTGCATACATATATCTCTCACTCTCAACACAAATTTAGGAGAATATTTCTTATAAATTCAAGAATGTAATATGTATTCAAGGCCACCATTATTTTGATGTAATAATATATGTTGTTGGTGCTCACATTTGGAGTGTAGTGATTCCTACCTAAGTGTGTCATATTTTGTGAATGTATGTTCATGGGATGTAATTGAGCCAACAATTTTATTATGTTGTTTTGGTTGTGCCATCTTTTAATCCTGGCATTTTCTATGGGTCTACAAATTTTTCTGACCTACTTAGTTTGAGAACAGATCATCATATTGTTCTAGCATAGCTTTTTGTCTTGCATGAGTGCACTTTCTATGGCCTTGTGATTTGATGAAAAGTGAAACATCTTACAATTACTAAATTCCCATCGATGATTTCACTAGTAGAATTAAGGAAGTGTTGCTCCTATTTTCATTGGTTACCTACTAGTCTTCTAGAAAGCTTAACTCGTAGACGTATAGTTTACGTGGATTATGTCTATTAGGATTTTACTTT
This sequence comes from Cupressus sempervirens, assembly GCA_028749045.1. Classification (NCBI taxonomy): domain Eukaryota; kingdom Viridiplantae; phylum Streptophyta; class Pinopsida; order Cupressales; family Cupressaceae; genus Cupressus; species Cupressus sempervirens. The sequence continues at coordinate 548,671,159 of CM053793.1, forward strand.
CCATGTTATTTTCTTAAATTTCTTGTCACCCTATCTTTGTTATTTTCTTTTCTAACCCCTTTGGCTAAATAAGGAATTCATATAGTTTCATTGTTAGATTGCATTCATTAGAAAATAGAAAAATACAAAATATATTTCTTTTATCCTTTTGATACAACAAGTAGATTCAAAATCTTATTTGAATTGTTTAGAACTAGAAAAGGCCTCCTCATGAGAATTCACATTTATCTTTAGCTAAGTGGATTCCATTAGGTCACAAGATCACCTGAATCCTTAGAGTTGATCCTTGAATTAAATTTTCAAGAGAGGAGTTTGAAAGGATTCCTGCCATTAAGCATCATGCTAAATGGCAACTCAACAGTTCCTTGTGACTTCAACATTTTCATCTAACTTGTTTTTGTATAGCCACTTGGTACCAATCATATTTTTGTCTTTTGGTCTAGGAACTAGAGTCCATGTCTTATTTTTTTTGAATTTGTTCAATCTCTTCTTCGTTGGCTTTACTCCACTCCACATCTTCTAAGGAAAATTTCACTATTTTTGGTTCTTGCATGCTTAGAAAACATGTATCATTTCTTAACTTTTACCTTTTCATTAGTCTTGCATCTTTATCTCCTATTATTTGTGCTACAGGGTGATGTTCGTTGACATACTTAGACAATCTTGGTTCAGCTTTGACTTCTGCATTTGGTCTCTCAACTTCTAGATCACTATGTACCTCTCTGTCAGGTAGTTCAACATCTCTCTCATGTACACTAATCTCAAAATTAGAATGTGCCTCAACTTTATTTTGTAACTTGACACTTGAATGTAGCTCAATTCCATAATGCAATTGGGCATTCATGGTCTATGACTTGGCAGTTACTAAAACTTATTGTTGGTTTGCAACTTGATTTACAACATCTTCATTAGTAGGCATACCTTCATCAAAGTATACAAATGATTTGTATTCTTCTAGTTCCTTTGTAGGTTCAGCCTCATATACTTCTATATATTCATCAAATTTCACATTTTCACTTTCTACAACTTTGTTAGTGTTAGTTTTTAAACACTTATAAGCTTTACTTCTTGTGGAATAACCAATAAATATACCTTCTTCACTATTTGCATCTAGTTTACCATTCCTAAAGTCTTTAAGAATATAACACTTGCTTCTAAATACCTTAAAATATTTTACATTGGGTGAGTATCCATACCATAGTTCAAAAGGTGTTGAGTGAGTACCTTTCTCGGCTTGTACATGGTTCAAGGTATAAATAGTTGTACTCACAGCTTTTCTCTAGTATTTCAAAGCAACATATTTCTCCATCATGAGTTTCCTAGCATAGTCCATTATAGATCTATTCCTCCTTTCAACAGTTCCATTTTGTGGAGGGGTTCTAGGAGAAGATGTTTGTCTGTTGATTCCTCTATCATTACAAACATCTCAAACTCATTTGATGTAAATTATCCTTCTTTGTTAAATCTCAAACATTTCAAACTTTTACCTATTTCCTTCTTAAATCTTTCTTAGTACCATGTAAACATTTGGAAAGCATCAAATTTTTGTTTCATAAACATAACTATCGTCATTCTAGAATAATGATCAACAAGTAGCATAATATACTTATCTCCTTTGTAGATTTTCACTTCAATTGGTCTACACAAGTTAGTATGAATAATCTCTAATATTCCTTTAGAGGTATGAGTCTTACTCTTAAAACTTGACTTTGTCATTTTGCCTAACATTGTTTGCAAATTATGTTGTTAGACTTTTTCAACTTAGGCAAATCTCTTCCTCTTCTCATGGTACTAATACTAACCAAGTCATCAAAATTAACATGACATAACCTCTTGTGCCATAGCCACACATCATCAAATTCTACAACTAAACAAGTAGCATCATTTATATCAAGGTAGAATAGATTACCTATAGTTTGACCACCTTTTCCAATTAGTTTTCCATCAGTATTACATATCTTAGAAATTTTTTTCTCTAACTCAACCTTACATCCCAAAGTATTCAGTTGTGACACACTCAACAAATTATAGTTAAGTCCTTCAACATAGTAAGCATTGTCACATAAAATATTTTCTGTAAGCTTGATAGAACCTTTTCCTTTTATCAAACATGATGCATCATTACCAAACCCTACACTATTTCCATCATAATAATTCAAGGTAACGAACATGATTTTATCTCTAGTCATGTGATTTGAACACCCGTTATCAATGATCCATCTATCATTCTTGTTCACACAAGACACTAGTGCAGTTACCTCATCCTCCTCAGATCACTAGAAAAATTTGACCCAATTTTCAATGAAATTTGGTCAAAATTTTGACTCATGTTGGTCAAAGTTGCAACCAAGTAGTGCATCATAAGTTTTGTCATCAAAATTTTGACCAAACCTCCAATTGGTCAAAATTTAGACCAAATCTTTGGTTGAAAATAGTACATTTTGGATGAGCCTAATTGGTCACCATTGGTCAAAATTTTGACCAAATCTTGGTGGAAAAATTTCAAGAATTGGTCAAAATTTCAACCAATTCTAGTCTATCCCATGACCACAATGCCAAAGTCATGACCAAAGAGTTGGTTACAATTTTGACAAATGCTTGGTGGAAAACCTCCGAGAATTGGTCAAAATTGCAACCATTTCTAGTCTATCCCACAACCAATATGCCATGGTCACAATCAAAGGGTTGGTTAAAATTTTGACCAATTCTTGGTGGAAAACCTTCAAGAATTGGTTGAAATTTCAACCAATCTGATTTGTTTTAAAAAATATATACAATGAGTTGCAGTGGATATTGATTACCATAGTAATATGTATGAGTTGCATCAATGAGTGAATCCAAAAGAAGTTATTATTGGATGGTGATTCTGTGTAGAGCAAGAACTTGACTCATAGAGGTAGGGGCTATCGTGGTAGCCACATCCAACAATGGACCAAATGCCTAGTTAGATAGAGCAGAGCTATTGGGACCATCAGTAACCATAGATGATTCCTTAAGAGTAGAGTCTTTATGGACAAAGTAATGTTGAACCAAAGCCCCAGACCACCAAGAAGGTCTTTTCTTTGATTTCCTCAATTCTACAAGATACTACGTAGCAATATATCTAGTCTCAAAGTAGAATATATAGTGGAAAAGAATTCCTTCATAGTCTAGAGTCTAAATCCATGAACTATTAAGGGTGTCAATTTTTATCTTCTCAAGGAGGCCCTTCAAAGAATCAACCACCATGAGGATGAGAGTGTAAGTGGTATGCAAAATATCAAATGATTTAGAATCCACCATTTGGAAGTCACCAATGGCATCTCCCACAACTTCTAGAATTGAATCTAGCTACAAGTGAAGGGAAAGATTTGGGAGCCTGACCCAAAGAGGCATATGAGAAAAAGATTCAGATATAGGGTAAATCTAGATAGATTCATAACTCAATAGGTTCTAGTCATTAGTGTTAATATTAGAATGTATCAAAGAACAAAAACCTCACCCCACCAAGAAGATATTTTCTTTGATTTCCTTAATTATGTAGGATAGTGTACAACAATATGTCTAGTCCCAAAGTAGACCCTACAATGTAAAGGAATTCCTTCATAGTCTAGAGTCTAAATTCCTTCATGGTTCAAAATGAGTGATGATTGGTACCAAGATAGAAGAAAATAAAGGTATGAGAGAACAAAAATCTAGCAAATAAAGCGCATGTGAAAACCTCCAAAAATAACACAGAATAATTTAAAACATACTATTTCTTTCATCTTCAAACAAAATACAATAGAGGTACCAAGATAGAAACAAATTGAGGTATGAGAGAACAAAAATCTAGCAAATAAAGTGCATGTGAAAACCTCCAAAAATAACACAGCATAATTTAAAACATACTATTGCTTTCATCTTCAAAGAAAATGTCTTATCATCATATGGATTTGCCTTTGTATCAATCATGAGATCAAGGAACAATTTAGGAATTGTTAATCCTTCTAGAAGTGCTTCACTATTTTCCTACAAGAAAAGTTGGTATATGTCTCTTCTTGTTCTCTACAAAATGCCACATGCTCTATGTTTAGATTCCAATGAGTACACAAGTCATAGGATAGAAAGAAATTGGTCATTCCTCATTATAAGAAGACTGCCAAAAGCTAGTTAAGTATCAATGGAGCTTCTTACCACACATTATAATTGTTCTTCTATTGATTTTCAAATTGCATTATCGACCAATGTTAATATTTTTATCATTGCACTTTATGTTTATCATTCAAGCGATAAAATTTATTGATGTGTAGCTCGTAGAAAAGGAGCTTTATTTATGATAAGACTCCCAGTAGTAGCCTGGGCCATACCATCTATATTTAGTTCAACAAAAGTGGTCAAATCAAAGAAATCCATCCTTCCTAGCTTAGTGATATACATTGCATGTTTCATTATCAAGTACCTTATGCTTTGAGTTATTACTTGACATGTGTATTCATTGGTTAGAGTGCTTGAACTTTAACATGATCTTCTATTTCTAAGGGTTTCTACTAATAAACCCTTTGGTAATTTTTTGAAGGTAGGGGTTATCTTTATATAGTCCTTGAGACTCTTAAATTTCAAAATTACAAGAAAATAAAAAATTGGGTGAAGAAGAAAATTTTGTTTCATTGTTATTTTTGTAATCTAGATCTAATGCAAGTTGTAGGAACTTGAGTTACTTTAGATAAATAGATAGGAGATACTTTACTCTATCCTTTTTGGGACCAAAAAATTGAACTCTACCAGATGTAGAAAATGAGACCTTCATATATTACTTATTCTCATTAGGTACAAAGGAATACAACATTGTGCATTATGATTATTGTCTAATGATTGTGTTCAACAGCTTAATGGTGATTATTTTAGATGCTTATTTTTTAGTGCTATATCTGATAAATTGAATACATGACATAATAATAAAGATGACAACACACACCAAATACAAGAGTAAAATATGTCTTTATTCTATCATGAAATTATTATAGAGAAGAACAAAGATGGTTTCTCAAGGAGTATAGTTCATCCCACTACACTATGCTACCTTCCTTGATGATACATGATTTATTAAAAGACTTGGCAATTTCCAAGAGGAACCCAACCTCCAACTAGCTAACACTTATAACTTCCTGGTAGTGACAAACAACTTAACACAAACAATTAATACTTTGTTGGATAACCAATATTTTTAAATATAATTATAAACAGTGTATGCTGACTAGACTTATCTTTTGAATCTTAGTAGTATATTTATGGTGTTTTTTGATGTACCTAAGATAAAACTTGGAGCTGCAATAATTTTAGGCTACCTTATGAGTTCTATCACTCTAATTTACTTTGAGTCTATAGCTACAATAATTTAAGCCTATCTTATGGTTGATATAACTCCCCTAATTTAAGTCTATCTTAATGGCTCCTCACATTATCCTCATTGTTGACTAATATTGTTAGCCAATGAAATCCATCTCTTCAAATCAAAGAGGTCTAACAATTTTGTAAAGCTATGTGGTTGTTGTTGATTTTATCTGGCTAATTCCTATTTTTTCTTGGCAAAAATCTTTGGCTAGAATTAAGAAAGAAAAGCATATGTTAATGATGGTTCTATTATACAAGATTTTTAACAATAATCTCATTTTTCATTGCAGATTTGTTAGAGGAATTATTGGTTAACATTAACAAGTTTAGGCAAGACATGAAGCTTCCTATTTAGATTGAAAATGAAAATATCACTTGTTTGGTAGATCAATTCAAAGGCCAAGTATGTATATTTGATACCAAAGATGGAGTAGTTATTCTGGATTGTGTTCCTAGTTTAGATCCAAAGATAGAATTTCATAATTACACATATTCACAATATCTTCAGTTTGTGAATGACACAAAATTTGTGTCAGCTAGTGTTGCTTCTAAAGATAATTGGTTTATGGTAGTTCTGGCTACCTATACAACTAGTGGCAATTTCCAAACTTATAGTATACATATGATACATTTTGTTAATAAGTTGCTATCTTGAATTGGGGACATTACAATTATCTCTAAGTGAAGACTAAATAGAGTAACATCATAGTATTTTTAAAATGTCAAAGTTTAAAATATCAATAGAAGCCCTGATGAGCAGAGTTTATAGTTAACATATTCTAGAGTATTTTAATCTATATGATGAATTTGACAATGGTCTACTTAATAGTTATGGATCCCATATATCATAAAGATATACTTGACATCTTTCATAAATATCATACTCAAGAAGTTGGATGACACCATCAATGGTGTCCTCTAATGAAACATCAATAGAAATTAATTGCACCTTTTTGTTACCAAGAAAGACTAATATATAGAAATATCTATAAAGTCTATGCAAGACAACATAAAGGATTAAAATTTGATACTTGCATGCATCTTAAATGTATCTTACCTTTTTATGAGATCTGAAGATCTTTCCTATCACTAGGATCCAAAATTGACACTACCTACTCATTAGAACATTCTACCTTTTCATCATAACTCTCCTACATCACTTTCAACCACTCTTCATATTCCTTATCTAGTTGATTAATTGATAGTTGCTTACCATCTCTCTCTATATCAACATGCACTAAAATCAAACCACATCAAACATAATAATGTTCATCTTAACAAATTTTTTGTTACAAAACTCTAAAATCAAAAAAATGAAACACCTACTAATGTAATAAACAAGTAAAAAGATCATAAAAATAAATTTAACTAATTATAGTAAGCTACCTACTTGGAGAGCTACCATCAAGCTTGTTTCCAAGATTTCTTAATGCAATAGTGAATTGGTTCTTGTGGCCAAGGTCAGACTGGAAAAGGAACATACAAATAATCAGTGAGATATCGTAAAGTTGTGCCAAAAAAGTTATTATCCACAAAATAGAAGTAGTAACCAAAGTAATGTTTGTGAGGTCTTATGGTTGCTTAAAAGAGCCTACAATCCAGATCCAAAAAGTCAGGCATTGTATTTTAAGTGCAAGGAGATATCCACTATAAATTAATTTTAATTACAAACCTAGCTAAATCGAGACATTCTAAATTGATATGTGCATAGTTTGGAATCTCAACCCATCAATTTCACTATGTATATGCCTTAAAATATGGTAGGAGATATTGACATGCATTAAGTTTTACAAATATATAAAAAGAAGAGAGAAAATTCTAAATTAACATTCTTTTGAGTTTCTAAATTAAAATACAAGAATGCTCTCTAATTACGCAAGTCATTATTAGACTGCAAAGATTGGCATGAATAATTTTGGATTCAAAAGATGATACACAACTTGCATCTATCAAATGACTATATTTTAATGCTATATTTTATAATAAAGATGTTAATTAAAAGGTGGATGAACATCTTTATATTTTAACAAGTTCCCATGTTATAACAACAAGTAATAGAAGTTGTTCACTTTTGTTAGGCTTACATAAAAGTGTGGCACTAGCTTAAGTTAAGCTTCCTACTAATGCATGATGTCAATTTTTCCTTATCACATGAAAACACCATCAAAATTCATTGAGATCCATTACAAAACAATACTATTGTAACCTTGAAATTTGGCACTGGTGACTTAAAAAGTTGTTCACTGTTCTAAGTTTTATGAGCATCTTACAGATTTGAGTTAATTGTAATCAGCCCATGTCTACAATAGATCCAAATTGATGTTTATGTTAGTAAAATTAAATACTCCTTTTCACCTTCAATAACCAGATAATCCAATCACAATCTTTGAGATCTTGAACAATATAGCTCATTGTTTATAGAATTTTGTTAGCACCTCATAGAATGATCACCTAGCAAGTAATAGTGGAAGTAAAAATGATGCCATTGGTTATATTCATGTTGTTTTTTGCCTTAAATGGTGGAGGTTTTAGTCATTAGAAGAGAATGAATAAAAAATAACCACCAGGCAAAGTTGCCCCAAACTAGAAAAGTAATACAATCAAATTTCCTACCCTCCAAATTTTGTTCCATCTCTCTTCCTATTAAGGAATTGAGGTCAACAACTTGCATCTAGCAACAAATTTGATCAACAAAAAATAAATGAAATCATCCATAATGTTGTTCAATGTGACAAAATATGATTAGTTTGCTTTGTGAATAAGACCTTGCCTTTTTTTTGTCCATATGTAAAATCATCTATAAACCAAACAAAAGCATCTTTAAAAGAAATTATGAATTCAACACCTGTATATGCAACCATGCCACTTGAAGCTTCTCTTCCCATAATAGAAAGTAGATAGAGGACAATAGCAAGATGCTAGATTCTTAATTACAAGAAAATTAACAGAACTTTTTTCCAACTGACTTGTATAATAGAAGAAAAGATGATTTAAGCATAGTGGATGATTATACCCTATCATTAATTAATTTAATGAGGTGTCAACTAGTTTTATGAAGTTATATTTTACAAACTTGGAGTGATTTAATCAGTTTAATGATTATGCTTTCTCATAAATGTACGTGGGCATTTTTTAAGTAATATTTCCACTTATGAAGCAAAAAAGGTTGCAACAAGTTCATAGATGGAACATAGATTAAGAGAGTTAAGGGTGAAAAGTGGTGGATAAAGCCAAGGAAATTTTGGGGCTTGCAATGTTGTGGATGACAAGAAAACCAATAAGTTGATTACTTGTACCCCCTTTTCAACAATTTTTTATTTTGATAAAGAAGTAATATGGACCCTAGGAGGGTAAAAGCACATATCTATGTCACCGTTTGTGATACCAAAACCTATTTTGGTTAAATCTCATTTCTCTATCAAAACTCAATTTTTTTCAAAAACTAAAAATACCCTTTTATAGATCTCAAATTCAATATCATCAATATATAAATTTTTGAGTGTTTTGATTAGTTATAATATGTTATAATCTCAAAGTATTATAAGTCGATATTTCAACATTTCAGAAGATGCTCCCTCAAAAAAAGAAAAAAATAGTAAATCATATCAAAAAAATTAAAAAATTATATTTATCTCTATAGGAGAGAATCCTCTTCATGAATATGTAATTTTTTTTCAAGAAGGTATAGATTTGATAGGAAAGTTTTGACGGGAGGAAAAACTATTGCATTCTGATAAGGTCAAACTTGAGTACTTATAACAAAGAAAATATACATAAAAAATAATTATTTCTTTTTTTGTGCACTAGCTATACATGTCATCTATAAGATATTTTCAAATCACGACAAAAAAAGATGATTTGCATATACTTGTTTGACGAGAACTACACCCTATATTTTTATAGTTAAAAAAGGGACTTCAAAATAAAATAAAATGAATAAATTCTTACTCAAAAAAATTATAAAAATTATAGGCATAAAGTTCATCCAATTTTACACATTTCATTAGTTTACGTCATCTTCATATTTTAAACACAAATACCTTTTTTTTTGTCACTAATGTTGAACTATCACATTCTGATATCACGTTTCTTTATAAAAGGTGACACAGGTTTGTGCTTTTACCCAGGAAGAAAAAAAGAGAGACTATAGTCTAGGGACTAGATAAAATTCCTCCATGATAAACATTGTTGAATTTTATTACTCGAATTAGTAGACATTGGTATGAAAAATAAATTTTATGATTCATGGAATGAATGTCAAGATTCTAAGTTGCTAGTCACAAGGATGTCATTCTTTTGGATCTTTAATGAAAATAGGTTCAAAAGGGATCCTATGTCAAACCCTTGGAGACTTGGCCTAGGAAAGGTCATTGTTTCCAATGTGTTTTTTAATGTTGATACTATTTAAGTTATATCTAGTAATTACAAATTTGAAACAATGATTATGAGAAGAACAGATAGGAATTATTTATCAGTCATCAAAAAATCCTATATGTAGGAATGTTTTGGGTCAAATACTCAAGCCATGACAGAAGTGGATAGGGAGTAGTTCCTACTAGACTATGAAATAATGGTGAAACGTATAGGTTTTAGGGAAACAACTTATTTTATGAGGAGAGAAAATAATAATATATTGGTTAGGCTTGACAAAAAAATCCCATATCTAACCAGTAACTTCATGTATTTTTACTGAAAGACCTACTATGAATGAGCACATGTATGTAGAGAATATTATAGGGAAAATATGATACTCAACTTAATATACTTTTCAATGAGAACCCAATAACCTAAATTGTGTTTTGAGTTTAACATTTTTGTTGAAATTGAAAGGATTTTATATAAGAGGGTGATGCATTGGAAGAAAAATAGAATTTTGAAGAATTACATTTTGTTATGTCAATTATTATTATTATTTCAAAATCGTGTTATTTTCCATCACTCAATGAGATTAACCATGTTAGAGGGAAGTGAAGCAAGGTTACCAATTCAACTCTAGTGTAGAACTTGAGACAAACATAGTAAAGGTCATAATTATGTGATGTTCCATGATGCATTTTTCATTTGGAAAAGAAGGTCTCTTGGATAAGTTATTTAAAGGACCACTACACATGCTATGGCCATTTTACAAGTCAAATTTTACCCTAACCAAAGTCTATGAATGAAAGGAAAGGCCCTATAAATTTCCATATTTTGTTTTAGAAAGGACTTATTTCCTTGAATTCATTTGGTATATTTTCTGGTTTGAAAAGGAAGTAAATGCTCCAAGGAAGATGGGAAGATCCATGCCCCATGTGGTTAGGTTTGTATGATTTGAAACTAACTCAGTTATGATTGAATACTTACAAGAATATTTAAATAAGAATAATAGGATGGAAGAAGGAAAAGAATGTAGTATGATTCATAGGAAAATATGATGTCCTTTTTTAAGGAGTATAGGCATAATAATAATCTCCATGAATACAATTCTAGAAATTACATGATTTGTTTTGATGTAATGCAAAGGTGGAAGAGGTGGAGCATATTGAAGAAATTAGAACATGAAAGGTATAGGAAAGGGATACCAAGGTTTTATGATGAAAAATTCAATGAATTCCTTTGGATGGAATTATGTATTAGGGACATGAAAAAATATATGGAAAATTTTCTCAAATCCCAACTCCTAAGATTAAACCTCCTCTAAAAATACGTAGGAAGCTTATCATTACAAACTTTAACTCTGAACCCCACCTCCCAAGAAGGAAAAAGGAGAATATTTTATCTTGGTAGTTCCCTACAATAGCTTAGAAGAGGAAGTATGAGATTCTAAAGAAGAAAACAAAACTCTAAAAATCTTAAAAGGGGAAGAAACAATACCCTCATCTCCTCTCTGCATATCTCATGAAGAATTTCATGGGTACCATGCATAAACCATGGAGAGTGATGAACCTATTGATGTAAATGATGAAAGAGATACTATCTCAATGAGGTTTATATCTAATGATTTTTTCATACATTCCTAGGAATTCAAATATATTTACTACGAAGAAAAATTAAGGATTTTGAAGATAAGACACAATCAAGGTTATTTGGAGTTGATGAATCTCAACATGTGGAGGCTATTGGCCAACTTATAAGGGAAATAAAATTGGACGAGTTTACCTATACCCAGAAGGAAACTAGGGACTTGTTAATGAAGAGTAACATGTTGATTATTCCAAGATTACCATTAATAGAAATATTTTTACTTGGCCAAGTAAGAAAATAGCTTGGCACAAACCTTAAGGATAATTTTGATTCAAAGGATAATATTTTAGGTTTAGGGTATAATCTTTCTACTTGGGCCAGTTATAGGGGGGGGGGAACCTAAATTGATTGACATTTCAAAAGGGAATGGTGGAGTAGCAATTGTTCAGATATATGATGACACAAATCCCTCATCCTTCTTCATATAGTTGATGAATTATTCCATGTTCAATAAGGATCAAGCTTGAGGGCATAAAAGTGATCATTTTCATAAAAGTGGTTTGAGACTAAAAACAAACTATATATGGCCATAAAAGTATAAAAAGATGAACAAAGATACTCCAAAATCTTTGTATGGATGTGATGGTAGGAAGGTGAAAGAAAAGGATCTTGGATTGATCCTAAGTTGGCGAGCCAAGAATCACCATCAAGGTCATAGAAGTGACCTAGTAAGCACCTAGAAAGAACTAGGAAGTAAGGAAGCAAGCCTTGTTGTTACATCAATGATGCAAAATTTTGATATTTAAATTGTTGACATGGTTCAATCTACAAATTTATTGACATATATTATGAGACCTCAAGGATGTTAGTATATGTAGTCTAAGTAGTATGAATTTGACAAGGACATTTTTTATAGTAGTTAGTCTCTGTTAACTCACACTTGCTATAAGTTTTGGGCGTGACCACTTATTTTGAACCAACTAATGTGTATAGCTTGTGCATGGAGTGTGACATTTTGAATCAAGTTATAGCAACATTACATTATTTTCCCAATATTGAATTATAACCATCAGTTGTGTCACAATATCTTGGCCCATATCCTCCCTCATTCTAGTTAAAACCACTTTACAGTTCAGCTGAATATCATTGAGGATTCACTCCCAAAAAATGTCCTTTCAAGTTTGAAAAAATGTGGGTGAGGGATGAAACCTAATGAATACAATATAATAGTAGTTGAAGGAACCAAAGGTATGAGGATCAAAATTTATTATATTGCTTGGTAACTAAGATAAAGATGATCAATAATAAATTGCTACTTTGGTAATAGTTTTGAAGAAAAAGAAAGAATAAAATGATATCCTTGGCATGTTAGTTTGAGCTTCATTTATTTTCAAGAATACTTTAATATTCTCTACTTAACAAGGCCAACCACGTGAAGGGGGACGCTCATCTGGCATCACCCCCCTTCCCTTAACATCAATCTAAATTACCCATTATAATCTAATTGCATACTTCTTCATTCATCCATCCATTTATAAAGTGCAGACACATCCAAAAATAAAAGTTAAGTATTATAATGTTGATAAAAACAAACAATGTTGCACCAGTTTCACTTTCAACATTAGATGTCCTATTTCAACACTGAGAAATTGCCTTAAATAAACTCAAAAGTGTAATAATACTATAATTTTTAGTAATGTTATAAAGAGAAATTGTTACTTACATGAAGGTTGTGCACTACAACCCTCACCATGTTCACCATGCAGTGCTACAACTATGACATATTGCTATAGAAGAACACGTAATATTTTAGATCATGATCCATACGATACTATAAAATATAAACTTCTATTGAAATTCTATTGTTTCTTGAGATTAATTACTACTTACCTTCAAATATTTCTACGGCCCAATTCTTCTTTCAGTTCCTCTTTATCCTTACTTGTGTCACCCTCAATGATAATGTTAACAATTTCATCACTGTATCTTTGTTTGAGTTTTTTGGCCATGAACATAGGGTCAACACTAAGGGTGATGTCATGTAGAAATTATGCCTATATTTTAGATCACATTTGATCTGCTACCATTTTAGCTTTTCCCTATCATTTTTGACATCAATATCAGTAAAATTCCATCAAAATAACTCCAAATCCATAAAGAAAAGAACATAATAATACGATATTTATTTCTATATAATTTGAACAATTACAATAATTAAGATTTACCTTTGCTAAAGAAGGTGTGTGAGATGGTGCATCCCCGCCTATGGGTGGTGGTCTATCCATGTCGCCCTGTGAAAAAGATTAGTAATTTTTAGCAATCAATAGTGAAATAAAAGTATTTGACATGTTATACTTAATGTTTATATATGCACATATAGTTTCCAAAGAAAAATTTGGTGTAACTAATGTGTATATCTACAAAATTCAATATAAGTAAAATTTTAGCAAAATAACTCCAAAGTCATAAAGAAAAGAACATAATGATATGACATTTATTTCTATATAGTTTGAAAAATTATAATAATCAAGGTTTACCTTCACTAAAGGTGTATGAGATGGTGCATCCCCACCTATGGGTGGTGGTCTATCCATGCCATGTGAAAAAGATTAGTGATTCTTAGCAATCAGTAGCAAAATGAAAGTAACAGACTTACCAAAAAAAAATAAAAAATAATAAAGTAGATTGTATATTGGAGTTAATATTAATTGGAGGCAATTGGTTTAAATCTTATACTTACTAGTCCTATGATAGGGGATTTTTTTTTTATCTACATGATTCAAATTGTAATCTATTAGAAGCTCTTCCCATACACTTATTGATTTTATCACACATGTAAAAACATGATTTCCCTCACATGCCTCAAATATACAATTTGCCAACTTATTAGTTGACACAGGTTGATAACTATTTATAAATCCTACAATATTCCCTATTTCTTTTGGCCTTCCATCAATATACATAGTGAAAATTTTACTTTGATCATTTTCTTTGCATTGTATATAATTTGGTGATAATGCATACCTATGCATACTTTTTTTTTATTGCACAATCCGCATCCAATTGTTGTAACTGTAACAAGGTCCTACATACTCCATCAATTCAACAACTTTATTGTAATAAACCTTTATGCCATTCATGGAAAATAGGCCCAAACCATGTAATGAAGATGGAGCTATGTGATATGTCCTTTCATTAACAAAAAAATTAGTGTTAGCTAGAGGTAGTTCCTTGGGTACCCATTCTTTTTGTAGATGTATGTACCTTAAGGGAACCTTCTTATTCCCCAAACCCCCCCCCCCCCCCCCAGCAAGAAAAAATTGCATTCATTTAAAAAAATTTCTTCTAGTCTTTTGACTTATATTTGATCTCCCTATTTTAGACCCATTAGATGTCTCACTTTTGTCTTCTATTCCCACATTTTCGTCACTCAAGGAAGACAAATCAAACAAATACTTATTTGGTGATACTTAAAATGCATAAAATGAGAGACACGCTAGGATAAAATTTGATGTTGATGGTAAAGAGAAGATATGCAAGTAAAAAATTGTATATATAGGATCTATTGACATATAGATGTTGATCCATGTGACTGTGCAAGATCCTAGTCAAAGGCATTGAATAGTCTACATATGTAAATCATTTATCTTAAGTTATCTAAAAAAATGGTCTAATTAATGTGTATATCTAAAAAATATTGGGCATGTTGTACTTAATGTTTACATCTGCACATATGGTTTTGAAAGAAAAATTTGGTCACTTTTGCTTATTGAATTCACCCATATTATAATGAATGAAAATTTGTCCTCTTACAATGCTCTATAAACTACAAATTACATAGAAGACTAAAATTACATGATGCATTCATTGAAATCAAACAAATTTCTATAAATAAAAATCATGACCCCAACATACTTGACATTGATTGTACCTTGATAGATATTTCATTGATCATGTCATTGATCATCACCTTCATCCATGTCATCATCATCACCATCATTGTACTTGTCACTTTGATCATTATTGACATTTGATTTCCACAATCCATTGGTAATATATTCTAGAGGTTTTTTGGAATTTGATTGTGTAAATTTATTTTAGCATCAATGTTTTAGATCACACACAGTGATCCATCATTAGGATGAATAGCAAGAGAATAGAAAAAATAATTTTGTCCTATTCTCCAGAAATGTGATCTATTCTCTTGCTATTCATCCTAATGATGGATCACTATGTGTGACCTGAAACATTGATGCTATAAAAAATTTACACAATCAAATTCCAGAAAAACTCTAGAATATATTACTTTAATCATTATTGTTGCCACCACCATCTTCATAGCTATCATCATCATCTTCATCACCATTATCATGACCATCATCACCATGATCACCACTGTCTTCATCAACATGATCATGATCATAGTCATTATCATCATCACCATTATTGTCAGTATGACTAGAATCATCATCTTTGTCTTCATCATCATTTTGTAACAATCATTCGTGATCATCATTTACTTCATTTTTTGATTCTTTAGTATCTTCTTCTTCCATCATATTATAATTTACCAACCTTCCTCTTGGATCATGTCTAACAACAAATAACCAACCCAGTTCGTGTGGAATGCTAAACTAAAACACTTGCTCACATTGGCTTGGAAGAACATACAACTCATCTCCAATTAGCTCAAATGACCTTGTATTAATCATTGTAAATCCACTATCATGTTCAATAATAGCCCTATCAAGATCATTTTTATTCAGTTGTAGCTTATACCATTTGATGAAAAATAGAATTAATTTGAATGAATTAAAGTTGTACTCAATTATATCATCCAAAATGCCAATGAATCAATTTTCAGATTGTTGAGGATATATGTCATTTGTAGATAAAATATGGGTGACCACGAAGACTAAACTTATCCTAGAATCAATTTTTTTTATCATTTTGTCTAACTTTTTAATGAAAAATTTATGATCATGGTAGCACATAGCTTTGTGGTATTTGATCTGAAATTATTCAAACATGTCAAGATTATTTACATCAATTTATGAGTTGATATTAAACTTTGGCTTATGATTAGTAATCTTATGTGTACCTTTCTATCTCTTAAGCCATATATTAGATCATGTATCATTAGCATAATAATGAGATCTTAATTGCGACGAGCTTCTTTAACCAATGATGCAACACTATCCCATGTTAATGAGCAACCATTTTCTTGAGACTGTTGAATTTATACCATCATCCAATCAAGATTGTTTATAACATACAAATGTAGTGCATCCCACTTATGACCAATTATAAAGAAAACAACTAGACCCATTAGAAACAACTTATATCGATGATGGATAAGAATTAATTAACTACAAAAAACAACTTATAATTACCTCTCACTCTCCTCAATCTACCTTTCATCGTTAGGTACTCCCCTTCAAATTTTTTAATAGAGTTGGGATCCCAAATGCGATCTACATGAATATTTGCTACAAATTTTGGAAGATATTTACTAATGTACACCATGGTCTAGTATGTCATATATCCCTCTACCATAAAACTCTTAGAACGTACTCTTTATCAAACCAAGCCCTTCATAAATTTCAAGTGCCTCTAAACCATCCAAATTTACCTAGTTTGTACAGGTCCACACAATTCAATCTCCTCAACTTGATGTATAAGGTAGTGTTCTTGAGTATTGAAAAAGGTTAAAGCTAGACACTTTTACATTTCACACATAAGCTGTGGAATTTTTCTCTTCCAATATTTTGTATCTTTTTTATCAATTTCTTTAGATGATAACCATCTAAAAGAGATTCAACATGCAACAATATATAAACAAGATTTTAAATAAAATTATACAATAGATTACATAAAAAGTAAAACAAGTCATAAATATAATATATGTGCAACAAATCTAAGAAAAAAAACTTTTAACCTCATGTATTTTCTAAGATCGTATGTAACTTGTTTAATATTGTTGTCAAACTAGTATGGGAGTGATAGCGGGATAGAGGTAGGATGTACTACAATCATTAAAAAATAATTATTTCAATATATTATTAAATAATGCAATAGGTAGTACATTCAATTTTACAAACATATTGTAGATAGAGAACATGACTTACCTTGACGAAAGTATGTCAATCATGTGTTTTCGACCCTGGCCCAGAATCACCTTTCTTTGATATAAGAGTACTTATATTTGCAACAAATCTTGTGGAAACTTTTTAATTTTTTTTATCACTTCTTTTAATGCATCATTTTTTTTCTCCATTAATAACCAAGGAAGAGAACTCGTATTTATGTGGTCTCCATTGCTATTTGATTCAATGAAATCTTTTAGTGCATGTTGGATTCATGGAAGTTAGTACAAAATTTAGCAATTTCTTCTTTATCATGCCTTCCATCCAACATTTTTCATAGTTTCTCTATTACATTCTTTCCAATATTTATAGCATCAAACAAATGCATGATTGACAAATCCTTGTAGTATGATAACCTACTAAATTGAGTAGGACAACTTTTTATTCCTCTAAAAAGTTGGTCGTTGATGCCTTGATGACCTTCCCAAGCATTAATTACATCATTACTAAATATAAGACAATATCAAAATCTAAATTTCAAAATTTGGACCACAAATTGGACATTACCTCAGAGATTTAGTCGATCATATTCGAACTTCCATAGATGAGATGTCATTCTTTGTGGTCTTGATATTGTCTCTTCTTTCCCATTAAAAATAGATTTTTCAATAATTTGATACTTATGATTATTGTGGAGAAAGTGTCTAAACTCTTTGAACACTTACTTTCTAAACTTATTGAATGATGAGATTTCATCTTTGGACCACAAACTAGACATGTGAATTTTTCCTTTGTCTTAAGACCTAAATGATCATGTACAATTATCATGGACAACTTAAGCATAGAACAATAATGTGTAAGTACTATAACAAGACAAAAATATGTGACCTTAACAATATAACATATCGCAAAAATGCATTAGCCCAGAGGCATCATGTATTGTTCATACAAGCATTGCATGGAATTGAAATTATCTTTGTCCTATTGGTCTAGAGATGTCATACATAGTGATGTCATTCCATAACTGCAACAACTCATCAATTAGGGGCTCAATATACATGTTCATATCTTTAACTTGGTACTTACCTAGTATTTGAATGAACATTAACACTACATAATTATTATGATCATTTTCATGCATTGTTTCATGCACTATTTATTAATTAATTTAGATGACTATTAAATGAAAAAATACTTGGCACAATCATTGAAAAAATTATTTGCTCCCTCTTTATGGAAATCTAAGGAGGAATGTTATTGTTAATAACAAAAACAGGTCACACTAAGTAAACAGATCTTATATTTCCAAATAGATTGACACCATTCAATGCCAATAAAAGCTTGATATTACAAGGTTCTTCTTTAAAGTGTGGCCATGTTTCTTCTATCTCTTTAAATGCAGAACCATCTGTAGGCATTTGCATAATGTCATCTTGACTTCTATTGCATGCATGGTAATCTATAAATTATGCCAAGCTAGTGCACCTCAATAATTGTTGAAGATGTAGAATAATGGGAATGTATTGAAGAACCTTGTGAGGCACCTTTTTTGTTATTTGATTTGACTAATATCTACTAATATGACAATTAGGACATTCTATTGCAAATTCATGTTGTTTATGATATAGAATGTGATCATTGGGACATGCATATATTGTCTAATACTTCATTCCAATTTGATTCATAATGGTAGATAGTTCTCAGTATGAACGAGGCAGAATGTTTAATAGTGGTAACAAAAACCCACTTATCAACCTACAACAACAAATATGAATTGTTCATATAATGAATAGTAATGGTATGCTAACATTAAAGATGACAAAAATGACATACCTTAGCATACATGACATTTCTACATTGGATAAACTATTCCTAACCTTCAAGTTCACCAATAACACTATAGAAGAGAGAAGAGTTGTTTGGGAGCCTTTGTTTAGGTTCTTATGTTCCTTCTCAAGTATAGTTATATTAAGAACATCTTCATAATCATTATCAAGTGCACTAGTACCATCATCATGAGCATCTTCATCACCTATGCCAATACAATTTTCTTGAATCATGTCCTCTGGCACATTATCATCTTCTTCCATGGGATTGTTATCCTTAGCTTGGATATTCATTATCATCTTCTTCCATGGGATTGTTATCCTTAGCTTGGATATTCACACCTCCATGTTCCTCTAGTAGGAAATCCACATTTAGTAATGGATGAAAATTGTGGCCTCCTTTAACATGATCATGTTTCCTATAATGACTCTAGGTTGTTGTGATTAGAATTCTATGATTCTTTAAGCCCTTACACTTTTTGCAAGGATAATTACATTTATCATCTTTTCTTTAGAACTGAGACCACAATGTAGCAATTTTCTTGTTATTTTGTTCTAGGTTCATATTGTCAAGCATGGTCTTTCTTCACAAGAAAATATATTTGTAAAAATATTGGACATGTTGTACTTAACGTTTATATCTACACATATGGCTTTGAGAGAAAAATTTGGTGTAACTAATGTGTATATCTACAAAAATATTGGACATGGTGTACTTAATGTTTATATCTACGCATATAGTTTTGAAAGAAAAATTTGGTGTAACTAATGTATATATCTACAAAAATATTAGACATGTTGTACTTAATGTTTATATCTATACATATGGTTTTGAAAGAAAACTTTGGTGTAACTAATGTGTATATTTGTTAAAATATTAGACATGTTGTACTTAATGTTTATATCTGCACATATGGTTTTGAAAGAAAAATTTGGTCACCTCACTCAAATTCACCCATATTATAATATCAACAACTTCCATTGACATAAATTCAACAAATTTCATTGAGCCTTTCCATTACTCCCTTTTTGTCATGAGTTGGAGTCATTTAATAGGGAAAATTTGTATTCAGTGTAGAGTATGCACATATCAAAGTTGTGACTATTTATTTTATTAGCTTGGTATGATTAATTCATTCTAGCAGTTTTTTGGCTTTCCTTGTGTACATGTATACTCAATTTTTAGAAGTGCCAATATTTTTTGTTTTGTTTCAAATCTACATATTTATCAATTTTTCAACTGTCACAATCTCTTGGGTTGAGATACCTTGATCTTTTCTTCTCATGTATTCATTCAAAAAAGTTGTTGTAACAAAATCAGACTACAACATACCTTCCTTTATTATTAGATTTTAGAGCTACTAATTTTAATCATCACTCCTTTCAAATTATTAGGAAGGGAGCACAAAAGAAAGATGGCCCTAATTTCTTCTTCAAAATTACTAGCACGATAGCTTCCTGCAACTTCTTGCTCATCTCCATTGTACCCCAATATTGTATTCATGTATTATATTTATAAATAAGAAATTTCCTTACTTTCAATCTTAGAAGAAGCAAAAATCTAATAGCATTTCAATCTGTAGATAAAATAATAATAATAATTTATGATTTGATTGAGGGACAATTAGGGGGAAGACATGTATTGTTATTTGGTGGAGTTCAAAAATTATTTGATATAGTGCCTAGAGACAAGCTATGGAACAAAATGGAAGAATTTGTATCCTAAACATGTATAGGGTGGTAATGTATAGACTACATGTGAGAATTAGAGCCAAAATCAGTGCTAGTGAAGAAGTGCCCAAATATTTAGGTAGTGATATTAGTGCCAAGTAGGGATTCCCTTTATCGCTTTCACTTTTTGGATTATACATTGATAAATTAGGAACTTGGTTAAAAAAAATAGATGGAGAAAGGGTCCAACTGATACAATATGTGGCAAAGCTACTTTTGAATGCTGACAATTTGATCTTAATGTTAAAAATGACTCATGGATTAAGAGAGATCATTTAAGGGCTTTGGAAAACTTTTATCAAGAGTTAGGGATGCAGGTCATGATTTTCTCTTTATGGAAAAAAAAAATCATATTACCCTCCTTTTTTAAAGCAGCTTGCTTGAAAGGGTGAACAAATACAAATGTTAGTAGATTTGCTTCCATTTTAAGCTTGTTGGAAGAATTGTACAAGAGGGTGGAAAACATCTTATCTATTCCAAAATAGGTGCGAAAATGTATAAATTTGTGGCTAGAAAACCAAAAGACCCTTTTAGGTTTTTTTTATCATGCTAGTTGTTCTTTATGGTTGTGATGTTTGGGAAGGCAACATATCATAATGTGGATGGAGATAGTTAGAGAGGATTTAGAAGCACCTAATCACAAGGAATATCAAAGTTAAAATGTCAATACCTTATAAAATCCTATTAGTGGAAGTGGGCACTTATTTGTTGGAGGCATTAGTAATAACTTGACTAATAATCTATTTAAATAAGGTTGAAAACATGGATAACCAATGCTTTCTTAAAATTGTGTTGAAAGATGGTTTTGATCATAGGAAGAAAACTTGGATGAAACAAAATAAATAGTGGTTGAGAATATGGAACACCAAAAAGGAACAAATGGAGCTACTTGAATGAGGCTTCAATATTGAAAATGCAAATCTTCATTTAAACAAAAATTTTATGGTTTTTTAAAAGGTGAAAGTAGATGCAATTCATATCTTGTGATTATAGTAGTTCTTAAGTTTCTTACATGGTGAAATGAATCTTAGAAATAATGCAAATGTGCATGATATCATTAAGTTTTTATTAAGAGCTAATTACTATGTATATTGATAGTAAATACTACACAATTTCATATTGCAATGAGCATATTGTTTGTATATTTCATTATGTGAAATCAAGGAGTTTTGAAAGGTGTCTTTTAGTGTTTTAGAATACCATTTTAATGGTCCACAACATACCATGTTCCATATCATAGAGTTGACCATGAATCAACATGTTAACTATTGTTGCAAGCAAAACAATGAATTGGCATTCTTGAATAAAACATGATAGATGCTTGGTTAGTGTTGCATGAATCTCTAGATCACTTGTTCTCTAGCTTCCCACTTACTATAAAATTGAATCTCATGTCTACACAATCATCCATATGCCAAAGAGGGTTTGATGTACATAAGTAGTTTGGATGCACCTCCTGATAAAGACAAGCCCACTATAATCTTATCAGAAATCCAATGCTTTTGCTTTCTCACATTTTTCATGTGTAGTTCTAAAAAAAAAATTCCAAGAGATCCTTCAGTTGAAAAAAACAACTAATAGATATGACACTCTCATACATCAGATTGTGTTGGAAATCTGATTGAAAAACTCATTGTTGTTGAAGATCAAAGAGGAAGATTGTTGTAAAAGAATGTTTTCAATCATTGTTTTCCCATTAATGTCAAACCTGCTATTTGTAGGGATGATATTTTCTTATAAGATCCAAGTACTATCACTTAGTTTATTGATGAAGAGGATTTGATCAACAAGATGTAACAAGAGCACCTAAAGGAAAGGTTGAGTTATGATGTTGTAATGAAGTACAAGGATCAATTTAGACAATGGTTAAGTAATGTATTGATGACATAATCAAACATACAGAGGTTGGTCACACTTAGATACATTGGAAGAAGAATTTGTAACAAGGTTGACTGCAAAGCTTTAACTAAGATCATCATTTGAAGCCAAGCAAGTTAGTTGAAGCCGAGCAAGTCAGTTGAAGTTGACCAAGTTAGTTGAAGTTGAGCAAATTCTTAGTAGAAGTCAAGTAGCAAAAATTTCTAGTGTGTGTTAAGTGATCTTCAAGTGCCAAGTGAGGATTAGGTGTTGAGCATTATAAAAATTTTAGTTGGTGTCGAGTGATCTTCAGGTGCCGAGTATCAAGAAAAACATAGTTGAAGCTGAGTAATACAGTATGTGTCAAGCACTAGTATTTCAATAGTGTCGAGCTGCTAGATTATTTCAAATGATGAAGATTTTCCAAATCTAAGTTGACATAGTGGTTGCATTGAATTTTTTGAACGAGTTGGAAGATAAGGATGATGAGTTGTTGGCACAAAATCTTATGTAAATCATTTTTGGGCAAATTCTAAAGGATTATTCAAGAAGTTTCTAGAGGAAACAGAATATGGGTTAGATACAATGAATCTTATCTAATCCATGTGAATTGAAATTGAAAAATGAAAGAATCAAGCAAGAAAAGGAACTCCAAGACTTCTATTTAAGAAGTCATAGACCAAGAAGCAGAGAGTTGCTGATACTATTGCTGGTGAAGTGCCAAATCTATGAAGTGGTTGAAAAGGTGTTGAGAAGGAGACATCTAGGAGAAGGAAGATCACAGAGGATTTGCTTCTATGAGTGGTTATGAAGAGATGATTACACTGGTAGATTGAGTATGGAGACTCAAGGAGATGAAGCTTGAAAGAAAAGGCAAACTATTAAGAGTTGTAGAGATTGAAGGCCAGACAAGGGTATGAGCTAAGAAGTGATCTAAGATCTGCAAGATAAGTTGTATGTTGTAGTCAGGTCAAGATTTTCTAATACTCTCTAGCAATTGTATTAGATTTGAAAATCCTATGGACTTAGGTTGGCCTAACAACCATTTGTAAATTCTTTAATAGGGTGGCATTCCAAGTGAATGTTCTAAAGTCCTCTAACCAGGCCCACTTCTAATAGGGTGGTTAAATCCTCTAACAAGGTCACATTTAACAATGTGTTGTAAGCCTTTAATAGGGTAGGCCTTTCACAAGGCATCACTTTAGAAGGGTGAAAACTGAGTAGCATGTTACTGGTGGTTTTTCTCAAATTGGGTTTCCACATAAATCACTATGTCATGTGCTGATTTCTTGTGTGTTATACTTGCATGTTGGTTTACAATAACTTTTTGATTAGATAAGTTAAAGCTTGGATGAAAGAATGGTTGAATGGTTTTACTATACTTAGTGAAAAGTTAAAATAGGACATTTGGACCTTGAATAACTAATTCACCCCCCCACCCCCCCCTCTTAGTTATTCTAAAAGAAATTCTAATAGATTGAAGAAGAATATGAAGAAGTTGTCACCTTCTAGAATTATGCAAGCAATGTCCACAACTTGTGATATGTGTGTCAGAATAATTTTAAGAAAGTTACCTCTAAAGATTTTCCAAAGGAGAGAATTGAATCTGCATCATAAATCACTAATCTCTAGTTTCCTTATGGAATTCCATCTTTCCATTCACACCTTAGGCAATGATGCCATGTATATATTTTCTCTTTCTTTACACCAGGTAAAATTAAATCAAAAAAAAGTTGTTGAACATATACTACAAGCTTTCCTTATTGATGGATAAAATAATAAGTATGTGTAATTGGAAGATGAGCATGTCCATGGCAGCGGGAAATCTCATCATCTAATCTATCCTTCATAAACTTTTCAAAAGGCTTGTCATAACTTCCATAGTAGTTGATACTAGAGACATGGGTATATTCACATATGACTCCTTTCAAATTATAGTGGTTCAAGAATGAACCCAGAATACTCTAATGATAAGAAAAATAAGTTGTCTAGCCTTCTTTAGAGAATCCTCCTTCTTCATTCTTTGATTATGCTTTATTAGGTGATTCTTCAAAAATATTTTTACAACCAGCAGTTCTAGTAGTATTGGAAAATGTGAATGTGTTAATCATAATGCAATCAATAGATTCTGAATCCTTCATGCCCAAATTAGAAATAATTGCTACATATAAGATTTTATAAATGAGAAAGATTTTTCAAAAGCCCACTTTAAGGAAGCTATTAAACCAGGCACTAAAGAAGAGGGAGAAATAGGTGACAAAAAAAAGTCATGATTCAATTAAATCAAAATATGGTTTTCAAGCATGAACACTAATAAAATTTAGAATTTGATATTGAATTGGATTAGCCTCTCGGTTAGTGCAGATGTTCCAATAAATTTGTATGTGACCAGCCTGGTATGCATTGTGCAATCCTCATGGAACCTCATTAATGGATATGTTGAGGACTCATTTTCTTCAAATACATAGTCTTCAAATATTAGAGGATAATATATGGATCTTTAGTATTTTAATAATACTTTAAACTTTAAATAAACCTATTTGTACTTAAATTTGTCCATAAGCATATTCTCATATTCTATATTAGTAGTTACTTCAAGTGATCTTACTGAAAAGCCCCATTGTGAAAAATACATACAAACTATTGTCAAGAAGTTCTTGATCAAAATGTAAGGGATTTTCTATAGAATTTGAAACTTTTGATGCTATCTTCTTCATAACTCCCCACAAAATTATTATATCTTCATTCTTTCTTATTGTAGTGTACTATAGATTTAAGTATGAAAAAATGTATAAATAAACAAATCACAATAGTTCAAGTGCATTGGATTTTGATATATGTATGCATTCCTAAGAATTGTATAGAAATTTAAATTGATAGCATAGAAGTAAATCGCTACCATTTGACAAGAATGGCTACACTTGTTCAAAACTAAAAGCTAGAATTTTATTTATAGAGAGAAATTGAGAAAGTCAAGTTCAACTAATTGGATTTTTCATAGTAGACTCCATAAAAGGGGCTTGCAACCTTTCTTTAACCATAAGAATGGTACTACAAAAATAGAAAGTACAAATTATTGAAGTAAAATAGATCTATATCTATTCAATGGGAGCTCCTCATATATGATATAAGCTTCAAGTTGGTCTTGAGGTATTGAAAGTTTCTCCACCAATTTAGGGAAGTTTGTGATGTGTGGCAATTTGCAAACATATTGTTTTTAAAATTTATAATCTTAGAAGAGAAAAAGATACTATCTATTTTGATATAATTTGCATAATTTCTAACATATACTCAAGTGACTTCTACTTAATTTATTTCCACATTATTGGTTTGCACTATGTATGGGTGATAGTGTTGGAAGATACAACCTGTGAATTCCAAAAAGAATAGATATGCAAAGAAAAATGAGAATATAAATTGAATAACTTCATGCATGAAGAGGATGAATATTATGAAAAAGCCATTTTAAATATCTTATAACAAATCTATAGAATTTTTTGAGCTTATAGTGCAAAGAAGAAAGGGTAAAATAATGCAATGCTTAAAAGAAAATGCATATGATAGCTTGGAAAGTATGATTCAAAAGTAATAAAGGGGTTTTTTATCTTGCATAACCTAAATAATAAAATAGAGTAAAGGATAAAGGATTATCAAAAAATTGTGCTTACCTAGTAGAGATACAATGCAACATGAACTAGGACAAATAGGACCTAAAGACCAAAGAGGGATTCTATGGCAATAGAAAAAAATCATAAGCAGTGAGAGAAAAAATTAAATTAAGGGTTTTTTATCTTGTATAACCTAGAACAGAGAAAAGGATAAAGTATTGTTGAAAATTTGTATGTACCCACATTATAAAACCAAATTATAAGATATCAGCACGTGAATATTTAGATTAGGAAACATATTACCTATTTTCACTATAGATACCCTATAGAAAATCCAAAATATAATGTTTTTGGTGCATATACCCTATAGAAAATCTAAAATCCAAAATGTAATGTTCGAATTTGTTGTCCTAAAATAGCTTTAGCTTTAGCTATCCTAACATGGAAGAGCTAGATTTATATTTATCAAGAGTGGACTAGTTTGACTAGACATTTTTGAATTGGGATTTGTAGACCTTGATGGTTTCTTTGGTCCAAAAAAAGTAATGGAGCATCTTTGTAAAGATGTGAGATTAATGACCACTTCTTATCATAGTTAAATCATATGAATAACAATTCTTGTTGCACCTTATAATAGAAACATGTTGAAGAAGGTTATATAATTGATTATGACCAACCTATGTGGACTACACAACATCAAGGGCCTAACCTTTAATAAAAGGGTGAAAACCTTTAAAAGTATGTAATTCTTAAAGATGTACACATAAATTCATTGCATGTATTGTAGTCTATATCATTAAGCATAATGTTCTTCCTTGTCTATTCTAACAAGAGTGAGATTACATTTAATTCATATTAACTAGGCAAAGTATTATATACACTTTCAACCCATGTTAATGTAGAAGTTGTAATAAAAACAAGTAGCAATTTTTATATAAGGGAATTATCATCAAGCACCAATAAAGTTAAAGAATAGAATTCAGGATTTAGCAAGAATTATGGGTACTAATAATGCACAAGTACATGACAATCTTAAACATAGTCATGTAAATCCATTTATTATTCATTTTATACCACAAGCTCAAAAGAAGAGGTTCAAATTATAATCATACCTAAACAAGAGCTATGTGCACTTAATTTTTCAAATCATTTAATTGGTGTACAATCAATTACTTAATTACAAACAAAAAAACAAGCACAAGTATTTCTAAATTGTATAAAGTGATTTTTGATGCATTGTTTTCTATATATGAAGATGTTCAGATTTCACAGGAGGGAAGCCACATTTTAAGCTATAACCAACATTATAAGTTTTTCTTTAACTTAACAAAATGTGACCATATCATTCTCTATCAATGACCAATGAGAAATTTATAAAATGACATCAACACTCATGCCATAACATACCAAAAACGTATCAGTAGAAAAAAAAATGTTCATCTATTGCATTTTAAGGAGTCAAAGAGTCATAACTAGAATTCAAATTATTTCCCATAATAAAGATTTGAGTGATTTTGAGTTTAGTGACTAAATAGGCATTGAACCATTTGCAATATGTCACACTCTATTGTTCACTATTGCCTTAGTTTACAATTTGATTCTCAGCAACTTATTGTAGATAGTATACATTCCATATGATTTTAAACATTTTTATTCAATTAACCAATGCAAAGGGCTCAACAACCTGACCACATGTGTTAGAATATGAGGAATTGGCTCTACATTTCACACCATATATGATAGACACAAGTCCTCATAAAATGAAAGAATTATTTAAGAGTGATTTTATATTAATTTACATTGAAACAAGGGGAATTAATTAATAATTGTATCCATTTTCAATGATATAGACACTGTAAAGTAAAATAGTATTTACTTAAATCATTTTCAAGATAGTAATCAATATTGTAATAATGGAAAAGAAGCACATACCTTCTAGCATCAACAATCACATTATCAATATAGGTATATATGTATCTTGTACGTTCTTTGTATCCTACACAAGAAATAGTATTGTGGTTGGATTTTTTAAATATAAATCTTAGTTTCTATAGTCACAATCATCCAAATGCATGCACAAAATATAAAATCCATACCTCTCACCTGCACGATAGAAAGAATTCCAAATTCAATTCTTTATTGATCTATAGAAGTTGTGCAAAATCTTCATTCAATATTAGAATTAACCCAAGTACCTCTATAATGTCTTAACAAGGGGTTTTGAATTCATGATTGATATAGATGACTCTTCATAGCTCAACAAGATTATAGCTCTTCAACAAATAAAAAACCTCATAGAAACCCTAGAGAAGGAAAAAAAATAGACATGAAGAAACATATTTATATAATAACCAAATCATTTATCAGCATAAAATCAAGAGAGAAAACTCCATCCCAAGAAATACATAAAATGATATGTTGCCCAATTCAGCTAATTGCAAGAAAAAGTTAACTCCATACCAAGAAATCAGCACAATATGACAATAGAAAAGATGGTAAATTATCGAATGATTCATAGTTGCATCATCTAGCACCATGGCACTTGTAAGCTGGTCAAATATCTATATTCATTATAAAGACATTGTGTTTACCATTTCCAAACTAGTTAAAACTCTTATCAAACCTCCCTGCCTATAAAATGTCTTTCGTTTCCATGATGATGAGCAATAAAAAAATGCCATGAAATGACCTTGGGATGAATGTTCATGATTTCTAATTTTTGATAATGTATAACCTGAGTCGATCTAAATTTTGATCAACTTGGGAAACCCTAAGTTGGTCAAGATTTTGACCAACATGGGCACAAAAACTAAAAAAATGTATTGAACAACTCTCTTGAGGAGTTGGTCAAAATTTGACCTCTAATGTACTAGTGGATTCATCCTTCATTGCAACATACACCACTTCATAATCATGATCGTCAGATCCATCTTTTGTTTCCTCTTTAGCAATGTAGCAAGATTTCTTGCATTTGTCTTTGTAGTCTTTGTTGTCTTCATCTCTTCTACTTTTGTACTTGTCACCACCTCTATAATTCTTCTTCTCTAGACATCTAGCAGCAATATGACCAACCTCATTGCAATTCGAACACATGATAGGTAACTTACCATTATACTTTCCTTTACCTCTGTGAAATCTCCTTGCTAATAGTGCTTCAAGTTGATCTACATCTTCCACATCCGTATTACTATCACTAGACACATATTTTGACTTTTTCTTCTTCTTCTCACTAGGTTCCTTTAATGATAGCTTAGCTTTGAAAGTAGATTCAATATTTTTAGGTCTATCATTATCAAAGCAGTGTGCCTACCTACTAGACCTTCAAGATTTAGATCATTCCCTGCCATACATCTCAGTTCTTGTATTGTAGAAACTCTAATAGCATAAGTAGGTAGTAGTGTTCTCAAAACTTTACTTAGTACATTATCATCATTTATTTTACCAATAACCATTCTTATTACATTAACAACATCTTTTATCCTAGAGAAATATTGAGCAATATTCTCACCTTCTTACATTCTCATATCATCAAACTTACCTCTAAGATTTTTAGCTTTGGCTCTTAGAACATTCTTGTCACCTCATAGATAGTGTGTAGAGCATCCTGCATTTTCTTTGCATTGTCACAAATTTTGATATCATCAAACTCAACATAGCTTAGGGCAGAGGCAATCTCCAAAATTTCCTATTTGTGTTCTTTCTTCTTTTTTAGATCTTCAGCAGTTAGTGCTCCAATGGGATTATCATGCTCAATAGCAATGGTAGATTGTGCATGATCTCCAAGACCTCCTAGGTGTAGCTTCATTAGACTTTGTCATGCAATAAAGTTATCTCTATTAAGCTTGGGTACTTCTCTTTTTAACATCTTGGTCTTTTTGCTTCTAGTACCTTCAAACTAGTCCTCTTAAGTAGATTTCTTTGATACCAGTTGTTGGAATTATTTAGAATAATTTAGAGGGGGGTGAATTAGTTATCCAAGGTCTAGATGTATAAATAAAACTTTTCACAGCTTAGTGAACCCATATCCATGAAACATTTTCATCATGCATGCATCCATTAGATTATGCAATCACTTAAACTTATAGGTTGCTGTCAAATCAATTTGCAAAAATGTAAACATGAAACATAATAGATTCAATAATACATTTGACACAATTATTTAATGTGGAACCCCAATTTAAGAGAAACCACCAGTAACATGCTACCCATTCTCACTCTTTTGAAGTGATGCCCTATGAAAATCCAACCTTGTTAAAGGTTACAATGCACACTGTTAAATGTGACCCAATTAAAAGATTTCAATCGCCATGTTAGGAGTGATCCTTGTTAGAGTACTTTAGATCATTCACTTGGAATGTCACCCAGTTAAAAGATTTACAAATAATTGTTAGATCAACCTAAATCCAAAGGATTTACCCTAGATTGATATAATGATTAAAGAGTAACAATAAGTCTTGATCTGATAACAACTTACAACACACTTGCAGATTGATGAGTCAAGTTTTTGGGATGTTTTTTTTATGATTTTCAAAGTATAGACTTGAATATCTTATGGTTTTTATGGTTTTTTTTATGAACATGATACAATCTTTTATGTTTATAAGTTTTAACTATATGAATATTTGATGCTTATCAAACTTAAATACAATACTAAATATATATCTAGATTAATGAATGTCATGGTAAATCTAGTATATTTCTTCTCTAAGTTTTAATGGGTAGACCTCTTGCAGTTGTGTGACAAGGCTATATTTAAATAGGAAAAACTTATTATGATCTATGCCTTGGATTTGTGTTTTGGATTTTTGTTGTGTTAACCTTTTTTAGGAAGAATAAGTCAACAAAGAGCACGGACTAAAAGATGAGTGGGTCCTTCAAGGCAGGTGACTGTTGTAGAGTTTATTTATAACTCCACTCCCTCCATTACTTTGCAGTTGCTAATTTCATTCAAGACAGTTTAGTTGTCGAGCATTCCTATATCTTTGAATTATTGGATGTGGTTTATCTTCTTGCATAAATGATGTTGTCGCTATTGAAGCTAAAAATTGTTTTCTATGTAATGGAAGAACTACTTTGTAGGCATTTTGTTTTTCCTAGTTTCCTTTAAATAAGCTGGAACTTTTGTTTCCAAAGAGAGTTAGATGTTTTCATTTTGAGAAATTCATGTTATAAGAAAGTAGTGGAGTAGAGAATCTTGGTATTCTATATTGTGTCCATGTTTTATTGAGTAAATATATGATAGTTCTTTGCTTCAATTTCTAAGTTATAATTCATTCATACTTTCATGGGGGCCCATGTGGAAGGTGAATCCTTTGTTCATACTTAGGTATAATTCAGTTAAGTTTATTTCAAGTTGTTAAGTATTGTTACTCATGTAGTCTTTGGTAGTAGAAGCATTGACTATATCTTACAAGTTAGGTTTATTTCTTGAGCATTTTTTATTTAATTTGTAAGTTTAGTTTCTAGTATAAGCTTCCTATAGCAACTATTTTTACCTTAGTAGTGATGACTAATGAGAAGAACTAAAGCATAAAATTTGCAGTCACTATCTCAAGTTTACATTCTTGAATTGATACAATAAATGGGTTTAGCATGATATTCTAAGTAGAAACATGATGAATTTCAGCAATGATTCATTGTTTAAGGATGTCAAATCCTTGTGTTACTAGGATTTTTTTCTAACAAGTCATTTTTGGCATCGTTACTGGGAATAGTATTAATTTAGTTCAACCTAGAAGTCATTAAGTTAGTCTATATTTTTCTTAAATTTGCATGCATAGGCATCAAAACTATCTTTGGCCAATCCTACCTAATCTTAATCAGGAAGAACCATTTGAGGTTCTTAATCTAGCATCCAAGGAAATCCACTAGAATTCCACAAAAGAATAACCATTTGAGAATGTGTTTGCTAATACTAATGGCCAATTGCCTTCACCACCATCATCAAAATAATATGTGTCTTAACTATTCATGAGTTACTATCAAGAAAGGAAGAGGCTTGAGAACCATCCTTCATAAGTCTAATGGAGGAGGTGTGTCCAAAATGGAGTTATCCAAAATGTTGTCTGACTTTAAACAAGACATCATTAATGATGTTGCTACTAAATTGGATACAATGCAAGCAAGGAGAAAGGAAGATACATATGATGCAATGTTCACAAAATATTGTCAATAGTATAGGGAGAAGAAAAAGAATTGCCAGTGTAAGTTTATTGTAAGCCTAGAATCTCAACCTATGCCTATTGAGTTCAAACCCATTAATGAGAATGGAGAGGTCCTCTACATTGCCCAATGGAACCTATGGGCTCTAAAACTAGGTATTCCCCAAGATACTCTTTAAAATTTGAATAATAATAATATACGACAAAACCAACAGCATATTGGATATAACAATTGGCAACAACCCCAGTAGGGGTGGCAACAACCACACAGTTGGGCTAACTAGACTCAATTGCCTACTCAACCTACTCCTAATTCTAACAATGCTAAGCCAACAACAAAGTAGAAGAGCTATGCAATTTCCTTGAATCACATCCATTTAAGATCTCAAAAAACTCTTCCTTCTCCATAATAACCTAGTAAGACCAAAGTTGTGGACACTTTGGTAGAGCCAACTAAGATATCAATCCAACCTACTGCTCTTATTGCTCCTATAGTACAAGAACCTCCATCTCCTCATAGGTTGAAGGAACATGTCAAGCCAGTAGAAAATCAAGTAGTATTGGATTTGCTTACCCAAATGAAGCAAATATTAGTAAAAATTCCTTTGTTAGGAGCCATAAAAGAACTACCTACATATACCAAAGCTATCAAAGAAGCTTGCATCACACAACCCAGAAGAAAAAGAAAAGATCTCGAACCCATTCATGTCTTTGGTCAAATATTTGATCTCATGTAGATGAGATTGACCATTCTAAGGTATTCTGATCATGGTAGTCCTGTGGTAATAATCAATATTCAAGAAGTTCAAGATCACTATGACCTAGTAGACTTAGGTGCTTCCACAAATGTCATGGCCAAGAAAGTAATGTTTCAATTACATATCATCAATATTAAGGAAGCACCCACTATCCTGCAGCTTGAAAATTTCATCATTACACCTGATAGGATGATAGAAGATGTTATGGTCACCTTGAATTCTTAGGAATATTCAATTGACTTTTTTGTCCTCTTGCCAAAGGCTAACAAGAGAGGATACCCAACAACCCTAGGCAGCCCTTGGTTGGCTACTGCTAATACCTGTATAGCTTATCACTCTAAAAAGATAACTATATCTAATGGAATCAACATTGAACATCTAAATCTATATTCTCTAGCTCAACCTATTGATACTTTGTAGTATTCAGACACTTCAAAATTTCTTCATACATGGCTACTTCATGAAATGGAGTCTTTTCCAATACCTCAACTAATCATGGCGGAAAAGGTCACCAAGATAGAGGTTAGCTCAGACAAGGAATTAATTGTTGACAATGCTTTGACTTCCTCATACTGGTGAAAATTCCTTATAGTTTCTTAGACAATATCAATCAGCCTTTTCTTAGTATTATACTGACACGAAGAATCTAAACCCTCAACTCTGCACTGACAAAATTTATATCAGCTTTCAATTCAGATCTAGTCATCAACCTTAGCACTAGGTAAATCCAAAACTTAGGGATAGAATCCAGAATGAGTTGAAGAAGTTGATAAATGTTGGCTTCATCTCTCCAATTTTAGATAGTTAGTGGATATTCCCTCTTGTTTTAGTACCTAAGAAAGGAGGGAACTGGAGAGTTTTTATTGACTACACGAAGCTTATCATAGACTTGATAAAAAATAGCTCAAACCATGGTATGACAAGTATGTTTAGGACACAATTTTTTGTGTTGATAAATGGGCAGTCCTTTATGACTCCACATATCAGCTTACTTCAAGCAAATTTCAAAGTAGATGGTTGTGTCGTATGAAATTATTGTAGTCTTTCCAAATGAAATGGTCCAACTCTCCACTATGGATTAGGTTTAGTTCAAATTGTTGGTCAAAAATCTTAGGTTAAATTATATCACAAACCAAAGAGTAAGGAGGAGGTCCTATAGCAATTCTCTTTTGTTGGTGGTGTTGTAGTTTTTGCAACACCTCCTAATGAGATTTTTGCTCATTTTCCTTCCTTACTCTAGTTGTTCTCATCACTATCATAATAAACACTTTCATGGCAAAATTTGATTCTCCATAATAAATTTTTGCTTCATTTCTAACCTTCCACCAATCCATCTCATCATTTCTTTCATTCATGGATAGAAACTACCACCTCATTGCACTTTTGGTTAGCACGCATTCCAAGGTATGTAATATTAATTTGCTTTTCCAGTACTTTTTTGTATGCCTTGTCACCACTACAATTGGGGGACCACTTTCCTTATTTTAGCTAGGGGGAAAGTTATATTAGTTTTATCATTATATTTATGCAATCCTTTTAGTTATTCTTTTCCCTTGTCATACTTGCATTTCTTGCCAATGGTTTGACTTTTTTTTTTGAAATCCTTTTGTTGTGTGTTATTTTTTGCACATATATTGCTAAGGTGGCAAGATATGTTGTGTACGAGTTCTAAGGAGCGTATTTATGAGTAATTATGAATGATAGCACATATATTTGCATTTATTTTACTCAAAGTTTTCTTCTCAACTTGCATTACTCAAGAAATTCCTAAATGTAAACTCATCCTATAACCTATTGTTTCAAGTTTTCTTGCCACATTTTTGGTTTTCTATCATTCTCTTTTGCAACTTTGTTTTAGGTACCTTGGGAATTAGATGATGGGAGGAGACTTGATTCGAAGAGAGCCTAGTGTACATAATACATTTCTCAAAGACCAGAATTGTAGGTTGTATTTCAAGCAAGGGGATGTATAGATTATGTTAAGAAGCTAACTAGCTAGGATGATGAGGTTGTGTTTCAATTTCTCAACTCCTTAAAGAATGAGGTGGCAATAGTCAAAGGATTGAAGGTGCCATTTTCTCAGATGATTTTGGAAAAAGTTATGGGATTACCATTGGAGGGCAAGGAATTTTTAGAGAATCTTGACCCAATTTCCACTAGATCTTAGTTCACTTTACATGAAGATCCAAAGCTTGATATTAATAAGAAATGAGGTACTCCTAG
Organism: Cupressus sempervirens; assembly: GCA_028749045.1. Lineage (NCBI taxonomy): Eukaryota > Viridiplantae > Streptophyta > Pinopsida > Cupressales > Cupressaceae > Cupressus > Cupressus sempervirens. The sequence goes on from CM053793.1 coordinate 548,706,704, forward strand.
ATTATCTCTTCTTAAGTCATTTCCACAATGTGCAATAATGCAATTTTTATCATTAAGTATTTCACCTATGAAGGGTGATACTCATTTCTGTATGCTATTCATTTCAAAATTTTGAGTTGTTTAAGACATGATATTAGAACTATCAATGTTCCTAGTTTTATATTTGGCATTTTGTCAAAACAAGCCATACTAGTACAAGAGGGTAGATGGAACTCTATCTCCCATCATTTCCTAATTAAGCTAATAGTGGAAAAAGCTTTAAGGGAATAGTCAGATATTTCCTAGGAGGAATTTCTACAACAAGGGTTTAAGGAGCCTATCCTAGATCCAGTTGGGTGTAGAGTAGGTCAGAGGGTTAAAAATGCTAAGGGGATTAGAGAAATATTTATCAAAACTAGACATTCTTTGCCTAAGAAGAAAAAGAAAGCTAAGGTTAGAAGCCCTAATTCCTCTCCTTTAAGAACAGTTCATGAAGAGGAATTAGAAGCTCGTGCAGGGAATGCTAAAGTTGTCCCCGTGGTAGAAACATTTTCCCTAGAGTGTAAAAACAAAAAATTAACCCTAGTACTAGACAATAGGCTAAGGCACCTCCTATAGCCAAGAGCACTTGCAGAAAAAGGAAGCCCCAGAAGAGGAGGAAACTCCATTAAGAAGAAGTGCTAGGCAAAGAACCAAACCAACTAAGGAGATTCCCATTAAAGAACCTTAGGTAATCCAAGATTCTGAGCTAAAGGAAGGGGAAAATGAAAATATCTAGAATAATGATAGAATGGGGAAGGTTCCTAATAAGCCTGAGAATGCAAAAGTCATTACAATTGGAGATGACTCCAACTCGAAGGAGAAGACTTATGTGTTTCAAGGACTAGCCTCTGAGAATTTTTAGGGAAATGATTTAGGAAGTGACGATTCTAATAGTTATATTAGGGAAGTAGATGAACCAACATTTTTACCTATAGTAGAATCTCCTATGGCAAGGAGGGACCCCAATGAAGAAAATATAGCTATTGATATGGGTTTTGTCAATAGAGTGGTTGAACAAATTTTGAACAAGGGATTAGAAACATTAGCTTTAGTGGCTCAACAATGCTCTAATCCTAAGAAAGCTATGGTTATTTGGACAGATCCTTTAAAAGGGACAAATGCTAACAAGGGAAAGTCATCTATTTTTCAAGCAGTAGATAATTCTCACCATAATATAGAAACTCAGTCTAGGCCAACCCCTTTGTTTGATGTTATTTTCTTGTTGGTTAAGCAATTAAATGCTGAGAAGGAAGAGTGGAAACAACAAAAGAAAGAATTGGCTAGAATCATAGATAGTCACTATCAAGAAACAATTGTTTAGGAGGAAAACGTAGAATACTTAAGTGTAAAGCTTAACAAAATTACATCCTTTATCCTTGACTTAATGGGTTGTAGATCCCCATCACCTGTCTATGCTTTGTTTCTTAAAGAATAGTTGTTGAACTATCAAATGACCTGCATTATAAAAGATAGAACTCCCTCATTGTAAGATCCTACCTATTTTTTTCAAGATTTCAATAATTCTCATGTAGCCATCGAATATCTATTATGTGAATTCTACCTGCACAATCTTGCAATTCCAAATGACCGAGTTTGGAACCCCTTTCTTAATGTTGGGGATATTCAACTTAGAGCCTTCATGTCCTGGATACAAAATGAAATTAGTTGCAACACTTAGGCTGAAGTATATAGAAATTTGAAATCAAACATTCCCTTTTTCCACAGACCTGAAGCCAAGGATCCTTGAATTCTCTATTATAGTTGGTTAAGAATAGCTCCCTCTAAATCAGGTAGTAAGATCATTTATCTAATGAGGTAGGAAGCATTCAATGCATATGAATAGATGTTGAATACTAAACTATCTCAAGCTATAAATATCATACAATGGCACTAGAAAAATTTAACATAGGAAATGTTAAAGAGAGAACCACATTCACCTCTCAACTTTGTTATGGCAACCCAACAAGCTCCATGGTACATTTCTTTGGGGAGAGAGAGAGAGAGAGAGAGAGAGAGAGAGAGAGAGAGAGAGAGAGAGAGAGAGAGAGAGTTCTTGGATTCCATTAACCTTTTAGCCTCCATTGTTACTGTCCCCATTACTTGTGAATTCAAATAGATTGGATAGTTTTACTATGCAAGAAGAAGAGGATAGGTGGAAGAATCATAGCAAACAAAGGGGTTCAACTAGAGTTTTGCAAAGGAAATATCTGGATAGATCATAGCTGCTAACTACAAGATGGTAGCTAGGTTAAAGAATATATTTGTTGTGAGATTAGAAAATGGCTAAGCTAGGGGGAATGACAAATCAAGTTTTTGGGATGTTTTGTTTATGATTTTCAAATTATAGACTTGAATATCTTATGGTTTTTATGGTTGTTTTTATGAACATGATACAGTCTTTTATGTTTATTAGATTTAACTATATGAATATTTGATGCTTATGAAACTTAAAGACAATACTAAATATATATCTAGATTAATGAATGTCATGGTAAATATTGTATACTTCTTCTCTAAGTTTTAATCGGTAGACCTCTTGCAGTTGTGTGACAAGGCTACATTTAAATAAGAAAAAATTATTATGATCTATGCCTTGGATTTGTGTTTTGAATTTTTGTTGTCTTAAACTTTTGTAGGAAGAATAAGTCAACAAGGAGTGCAGACTAAAAGATGAGTGGGTCCTTCAAGGTAGACGACTATTTCAGAGTTCATTTATAACTCTACTTCTTCCATTACTTTGTGATTGCTGATTTCATTCAAGATGTTTAGTTGTTGAGCATTCCTATATCTTTGAAATATTGAATGTGGTTTATCTTCTTGCATAAATGATGTTGTCTCTATTGAAGCTAAAAGTTTTTATGTTATGTAATGGAAGACCTAGTTTGTAGGTGTTCTATTTTTCCTAGTTTCCTTTAAATAAGTTGGAACTTCTATTTTGAGAGAGAGTTAGATGTTTTTGTTTTGAGACATTCATGTTATAAGAAAGCAGTAGAGTAGAGCATCTTGGTATTTTATATTGTGTCTATGTTTTATTGAGTAAATATATGACAATTCTTTGCTTCAATTGCTGAGTTATAATTCATTCATACTTCTGTGGGGGCCCATGTGGAAGGTGAATCCTTTGTTCATGCTTAGGTAGAATTCAGTTAAGTTTCTTTCAAGTTGTTAAGTATGGTTGCTCTTGTAGTCCCTAGTAGCAAAACCATCGATTGTATCATGTAGCATAGGTTTATTTCTTGAGCATTGTTTATTAATTTATAAGTTCAATTTCTAGTATAAGCTTCCTATAGCAACTATTTTTACCTTAGTAATGATGACTAATGAGAAGAACTAAAGCATAAACTTTGTAGTCATTATCTCAAGTTTACATTCTTGGATTGATATAGTAAATGAGTTTAGCATAATATTCTAAGTAGAAACATGATGAATTTCAATAATGATTCATTTTTTAAGGATGTCCAATCATTGTGTTACTAGGATATTGTTCTAACTAGTCACATATTATAGATTTCTCTTTCAGTCCTCCATTTTTCTTGGCTTTCACACTCTTAAACTCTAATAGCTTGTTTACCCTTCAAGCATCCATACTCTTAAGCCTTCTTTCTTTTCTTGCCAATGTAGCCTCTTTACTTAGGTCATTGAATGAGGAAATACCCTAGACTCCTTATCTTCCTTAAGTTCTTGCACACGACAACCCTTGCTTCTGACCAGCCATCTCTATAAATAAAGAATTAAGATAACGAGACTTAAGAATTGGAAGGTATATTTGCAACAAATCCTGTAGATATGCCTACAAACTTTGAAAGCTAAAATAGGGCATGCAAAATGTTTGATAGAAATTGGTAAAGGAAGGAAATCTCAAGGGTTTGACGTTAGCAGGATATGGAAAGATAGATTCATTTCAAATGAATAACTTACCTTTTAACACCTCACCTTTCATGCCTTCAAATGCCTCCCCTTCAAGAATTTATCCATTAATCTGACATTATATTTATTGTTAAAAAAAGTTTACATTTAGAATTGATTAAAAGGCTTCTACTAGTTGACAAGTGAAGCAGAACTTAACCTGGGCTTAATTAGCTTTTACTTTCTTCCAATCTTACTCACCTTCCTTTATCCCCTTCTCTAGTGTACACATGTCTATTTCCACATTATCTCCTCAAGTCTTGTCAGCCATTCTAATATGCCTAGAGATAAAAGCACAAATAACCAACATGTTTATCATTTGGGGCGTCAAAAGAATTCAAATAAAAAACAACCCGCTGTTTGCTTATTTTTGGACCTCCAAAAGAGAAATTAAAAAATGTGATGAGTATGCAGCATAACTAGGTTAGAATATCCCTGACTCATGCAATGATAGGGTTTGATTTAACAGACCAAATATTCAACTGCAAGGACAAATGATGAAGATGAAATTGTTGAAGATGTTAATTGCTAATAGAAAGCTCGGATTTAGCAAATCAATTTGGAAATTATATATTGGATTTCAATGGTAAATGTTACTTTGGGTTGGGCCCAAGTTCGATTCACTCTCTATGTAAATTGTATTTATAAATACATATATCTAGGCCAACTTGAATAAAGAGTTGCATTAGCAGACTTGACCAAAGAGTTAAACACCTCGTATCTAATAAAGCTCAACCTCAAGCAAAACATATTCATTTTGGACATTCGATCTACTTATTTGAAGGGACATATGAGATCAATAACTTAAGCAAGACACTTAAACTAAGAAGACAACTACTTCAAGTCAAGATGGAAAAGGGAGAATCTGCGATGGCATTCTTCATAAAAATCTCAGAATTGAAAGACAAAGTTAATACCATTGATGGTGAAGTCATTGAAAAGGATCTTTTTATCCTTGCCCTAAATGGTCTACCATCTTCTTGAGAACCCTCAATTTAAGGCATGAACAGAAGAGGCACACTACCCACTTTTGACCATCTTTGTGCTGATTGTATTCAAGACGAATCTAGACTCATGGCAAGAGTTATCAAATTTTCATCTAATGAAGAAAACCAAGTCCTTTCTACTCAATCAATTAGTAAAGGTTGATTTTGGAAGAAGAATGACTTCAAGAGAAATAACAATTTCAGATCTCGTGATGTTAGCACCTCAAGGAAGAAGCCAAGGAATCTCTCTCATATCTGATGCTTCAGATGCAATAAGTTTGGTCACTATGACAAGGAATGTCAAGCACAACTCAATCAACAAGAGGCAAATCTAAATGATGTAACCAACAAAGAAGATAAGTAAGATTTTCTCCTTATTTTTGCCCTATCTAGCAATATTCCTATGGAAAGTGGTACTTGGTTAATAGACAGTGGTGCATCTAGACATATTACTAGTTATAAACATAAATTTTTAGATCTAACTGAAAATGAATCTAACCTTCATCTCATTATAGGCAATGTTGCTCAATATTCTATAAGAGGCTTTGGTAAACCTCTATTATATCAGATTTTGGACTCTCCTTACATCTGTCGAATGTCTTATTTGTACCAAGAATTACAACAAATCTAGAAGATAAAGGTTATCAAAAAGCATTTTTTGAAGGAAGGGCACTTGCATGGTCTCAGATATCCAACATTGAATTAGCTTGGGTAATCAGCACTAGGTTCGAAAACCTATAGAAGCTCTCAGCCAAACCACTCCAAGCTCTTATCCATTCATCATGCGAGTCCAGTGATTTGTGGCAAAGAAGGCTTGGACATCTTCATTTTCATGCTCTTCCTATTCTTGAAAAAATGGTCAAAGGTATGCCTAAACTCAGTCATGAATATGTTGATGTGTGCAAAGGTTGTGCAAACATTAAAAGTTCATTTCATAAAAGTGAGTCTAGGTTAAATGGAAAACGAGCTCTTGTGCATTCAGATTTATGTGGTCCAATGCCCATTGCATCTTCTAGGAAATATTTGTACTTTGTAAGTTTTCTAGATGATTACTCTAGAAAGACAAGGATTTATTTCTTAAAATCCAACAAATCAGGTGAAGTCTTATGTAGATTTTAAGAGTAAAAATCATTAGCTAACAATCTATCTTGGAAAAGAATTAAGGTTCTTAGATCTAACAATGGAGGTGAGTACACCTCTAGTAGCTTTCATGATTTGTGTACAACAACACGAATCAAAAGGGAGTTTTGTGTTCTGTACAACCCTCAGCAAAATGGTAATGCTAAAAGGAATAATAGGTCCATTATTGAGGCATCAAAGGCCATGATCCATGATCAAGATCTGCAGATGTTCCTATGGGCTAAAGTAGCTAGAACTGTAGTGTATATTCAAAATAGGTGTCCACACAATGTCTTGAAACATATTACTCTAGAAGAAGCATTCACTAGGATGAAACCTAACATTAGTAACTTGAGAATCTTTGGAAGCCCAGTCTACATTCACATTCCCAAGGAGAAAAGAACTAAATTAGAGCCTTCAAGTAAATAAGGTATACTTATAGGCTACAATGAGAATTCCAAAGCCTTTTGAATATGCATTCCAGGACAAAGATACATCAGGGCAAGTAGAGATGTTATTTTTTAAGAAAATATTACTTTAAAGAAATCTAAAGGTTCTACAATAGAAGAAGAAACTAACAATAATCAAGATATGAATATTGATCATGACGTTGAGTTTCAAAGAGAGTCTAAAGCTCCTTACAAAACCTTCTGATCTAACAACCATGGATCCCACATATGGGCCAAGAGAAATTACTGTGAGCAAGAAATAACCTCTTTGGGTAAGAAACACAACCCAGGAAGAAGAAAAATTTGCTGCTCCTATAGGAACCTTTAGGGAAGGCAAACAACCTCATAAATTCTCCAACTATGTTACATTAATGTGCAATCTCATCAAGACAAAACCACCTAGTGCTAGTATAGTCCTGAATCAACAAGCACAAAAGGATGGCATCGATGAAGAATATGAGTCCATAATTAAATATGACAAGGAAAATCATGCCAAGACCCAAAGGTAAATTTGTCATTTCCTCTAAATGGATATTTATAATTTAGTTCTCAGCAAATGGCAGCATTGAAAAAGTATAAGGCTAGATTTGTAGCTCATGGTTTTCTCAAAAGGAAGGTATAGATGACAAAGAAACATTTGTAGCTATAGCTAGATATACTTCTATTAGATCTATTATAGCCATTGTTGCAGCTAAAAGTTGGAAACTACATTAAATGGATGTAAAGACTGCTTTCCTCAATGGTGTCATCGAGGAAGAAGTCTACATCGAGCAACCTCGAGAGTATGAGATTCATGAAAGAGTCTCATGTATGCAAATGAAAGAGGGCCTTATATGGACTCAATCAGACCCCTCATGCATGATATGAAATATTTGAAAAATATTTGTTAAGCTTACAGCTTTGTAAAAATGATGTTGATGCTAACCTCTATTTTAAGGTGTTTGATGATGAAATGTTAATTCTGGTCTGATATGTAGATGATTTCTTTCTAATTGGAAATGAGAATCTTATTCTTAGATGCAAGAATGAATTAACTACTGAATTTGAAATGAAGGACTTAGGACTTATGCATTACTTTCTTGATTTAGAAGTATGGAAAAATCCAAATGAGATTGTCTTAAGTCAAAGAAAGTATACTCTTGATGTTTTAAATCATTTGGAATGATGGATTGCAAAGCTATGCTAACTCCCACTGAAGCCAACTTTAAAAAGTTGAGTATATGTGCTATTAATTCTAATTTTGCAGATCCAACTAAGTATAGATTATTGGATCCTTGATGTACCTAGTTAACTCTAGACTAGACATGTGCTACACAATCAATGCTCTAAGTCAATATATGAATGAACCAAGATAGGTTCATCTTATTGCAGCTAAACATATTTTAAGATACATGTGTCACTATATTGGCTATGGATTGAGATATGCTCTCAACTCCATCGTTACCTTGGAAGGCTTATGTGATTCCAATTTGGTAGGCAATGTCATTAACAAGAAGAGCACTTCTAGATTATGCTTCAATTCAGGATATGCTATAATTACTTGGGCTAGTGGGAAACACAACTTCTTAGTTGCAATGAGTAGTACTGAAGCATAGTATATTGCTTTGAGCATTTCTTCAAGAGAAGCAGTGTGGTTTAAAAAACTTCTCTCTAGGTTGTTCAGACAACCTCTAGGTCCTACAACTATTCATTGTGATAATCAAAGTTGTATAAAGATGTTTGTTGATCATATGTTTCATGAATGATCAAAGCATCTAGAAACTCATTATCACTTTGTTCAAGACATGGTACCAAGAGGTGCCATTCACTTAAATTATATCAGCTCTGAAAGAGAAGGTTGCAAATATTCCCATCAAGCCACTTACTCGGGTAAAGTTTGAGTATTTTAGAGATAAGCTTGGAAATGTGGAGAATATGGCTCTTGTTGAGAATATGGCAATGCAAAGTGGTTGTCTCTTCAACAAATTGAGGTATCTATCCACCCTCCACAGGGAATGTTTTGTGGAACCACCCTTCACATGCAATGCAAGGTAGGCCTACTCTCTGTGGGCAATGCAAGGTAGTCTCATGATGTTCTAGTAACCCTCCTAGCTAAGAGGGAGTGTTAATTGCTAATAGCTAGATCAGATTCTAGCAAATCAATTTAGAAAATATATGTTTCCTTTCAATGTTAATATTTCTATCCTCAACACCTTTGAGGACTACTTCATTAGTTATACTTAGCATGGAGCCAATGAGGTTGTTGATGCCATGGCCAACCTGATTGTGACATGTCAAATCTTGTAAAAATGCTATAAAAACCTTCTTGATCTAGTCATCTCGAGAATCAATCATGATGTGATGGTAGGGGTTAAGGGGATCATCATTAAAGATGGTGATGTATGCTAAGATGGAAATGTTTTTTATTAAGAGGAGTGGTAGAGGTGGCAGTGGTTAGGAAGAGTAAGAAGAAAAATGCAAAAAGGAAAACTTCCAGAGCTTAGCTAAAAAAAGGGTGAACAAGGACAATCTTGCTGATTTTGAAGATGATCTTAGCTCTAGTTAGGATGACACAGACATGGATATGGAAGTTTTTTTCATGCATGGGAAGACTAGCACAACTAAGAAACATAGGAAGGAATATAAAAATCCCAAGAAACCGCAGAAGAGGAAAGGAAGGGAGTTGTCTTCTTAGAACGATGAGGTGGAAGGTGAGGAGATGGAGGAAGAAGGAGAGGAAGAGGCTATAAGAAAGACCCCCAAGGAAAAGAAGAAGCAACCACATCAAGAGGAGACCATAGGATATGCAGAGGATAGGGAGTATAGCCCTATCAACAATATGGACTTGAGAGAGGAATAGGGGTTTGAGACACCCACCAACCCCATGGAAGAATAGATGAAAGATAAAAATGTGATGCTTACTGCCTTTGCTAAAGGGAGGGTGACAACTTGGAAAAACATGAACATGGATAACATTCACTTGGGGCTAGCTAGAGAAACTATCAACCTACAAATTCATTAGAACCTAAAAGGGAAGGTGGAGCTCTAGAAGCTCATTGACCCTATGATGTTGATCATGAGTGACTTTAGCAAAGAAGATAACTTCAATTTTCTCAGCAATGCTAAGAACAACATGATGGACAACTTCAAGTTCATTAAATGGTTGTTCCGATAGATTGTTGAGATTAAGGAAAGAATGACTCTACTAGAAGGAAAAAAGATCATTGTGGAAGGGGATAGAGTTGATCCTACTAGTATGTTGACCTTGTTGCCTTCTATAGCCTAGAAGCTTAAGTGTTGTATCTTACTAATAAAGTGGATGCCACTTAAGCTACTCTACGTGACATAGCTAACCAGAGTTACCTAATCGTAAAAGCTTCCAATGAAAACCTCAAGGTTGTAATCAACAAACTAGAAGACAAGGGAATGGAAAAGGTGATGATCATCATAGATGATGGGGGCATTGGAACTAAGATGGAAGGCCCAGGGAGTAGGACTTAGGTTCAACAAGAAGAAGAAAGTTTGTGAGTACAACAATGAGCTTACTAAGATCAAAGAGGTTGCTAGTAAGATGGACACTCTGGAGAAGGAGTTTGTGAAACTCCTTATGAATATGGACTCCTAGTTCTAGTTATCTCTTTTGTATTGTTTGAGGTTGTCCTTGTGTTGATTGCCTTTCTTGCTAGACTTTTTTGTCGTTGTCCTTTTTTAGCTTAGTTTTTTCTTAGCATGGTCTTGTAATGTTTTATTCTCTGGCATTGTAAAGGGTTTCAGGGGCCCTTTAAAACTTGTTTTCTTTATAAGAAAAAATGAGGATATTTTAATCAAAATCACTTATAAAAATTCTAAATTTTTTTATGCTTAGGAACAAGGGTTTGGATGTTTTATAGAGTGAGTAATGAAGGGGAAGGCCTCTAAAATGTTGCATGATCAATAAAAAATTGAAAGATGCATGGAACCTGGTTGAAGATTTTTAACATCAACAATTATTACATCATGAAGGGAAAAATTGAATAGGAAAGAGAAGATCATTTCAAATTAGGTAGCGATAGAATTTCTATTCTAAAATCTACAGATAAAAATATGGTGATGTATGAGGAAAGGCACAAGTATCTAATAGACTACGCTCAAGAACTTGGAGATATCTTTGTTTGGGTGGAACATGGAAGTGAAAGTAAAAATATTGGTAGGAAAAACATGTTATATAGAATATTAACCTTTTTGTTGCACATGAAGTGCACAAAATCTTAATTCTAGATTATCTTCTTAACTCCAAGGTTGAGAAGTTGAAGCAAATGAAATTGATCTCAAAATCAATAGGTATTTGGCTAATATTGACTCGCAAATCTTGGCATAAAATATTTTGGAAAAATCTTTCCATCATAAACCTTTTAGCACTATGATTCCTCTAGATGATCTTCCCTTGAAAGAAGATAGGGATCAAATTCAAGACTCTAGTCTATAGTTTACATGAATTAGTGGATTGTATATTCATGCTAGGTCCCCTAACTTTAATCATATTTTAGGGAATCTCTCCAAGGATCCGGCTTGGTTTAAGCTTTTTTGGACTCTAGAGGATCTTAGGGAAGAAGGAATTTATCAGTTTATCGACAACTCTTTGGGATCTTATATCACAAGTGAGAAAATGGAAGGCAATAGAAGATCTTTTTCTAGAGTCAAAATTTGTATTTGAAATCAATCTTAGTAAACCTATACAACTTACTCTTAGGTTGTTAGTGCCTTGCGTATTTGGGTGCAATCTGTTGATTACAAATGGATTTCAATTAATTTCTTCAAATGTAGAGATCTAACTCATCTAGAAATATTTTACAAGGTTCCTTAATTTGGACATGGAAACCCTTATATATATTGGTTTATTGAAATGGGTGCTAGGATGTTGGCATTTGGGGGGAATTTAATGATTCGTTGATAAATTGTGCATCTCCAATCAAGAATGATGATTATTTACTTGTGAAAAAGCAATATCTTAAGGATGGTATTGATGGACTCAATAAGAAAGAGGCTATTTCTATCATGAGGCTATTTATATCATGGAGAAGAGTGAGATTTTGTGTGAACCTCTTTATGAGGATGATGAGGTGTATAGAGATTGTACATGATTTATCATATACCTTGTAAGGATAGCCCATAATAGGTAAGCAATATGAAAATACACACAAAGGCTAAAACTCTCAAAAAAATGTGGTTGAGGATAAATCATGTCATTCTAATGATAAGAAGCATGATTGGATTATTGACACTAGAAGAATCAATATTTTTTTATGGAATACACCCCTATCTATAGATGTTGGTGGTTGTAACAACAAGGGAAGAAAATAAAATTCTCACAAGGCTAATATAAAGGCCCACAATGAATTATGAAATAGATCTCAAATTATAATGTCCAAGCTATTTTCCCCTAGAAGTGTGCACCTCCTTGTTTTGAGTGCTCAATGAAAGTACTCATTTGGAATATGTAGGCGTATGAATGGCCCAAATAAAAATCACTTCTTGAAGTGATTAATCAAAATAAAAACTCCAAATATAGTTTTTTAACAAGAAACTAAAATGATAGAAGATAGATTGATGGATCTCCTCACTCAATTTTTCTTCAATGTTGATGGAGTGACTCATGATTCCAAGGTGAAACTTAAGAAGATTTAATATTTTATAGTACAAAATTAATTTATATTATTCTCTAGGTAAATCAAGGGACTTTTCCCTTTTAGTTAGATGAAATTATGTTAAGAATGGAAGCCAAGTAGTTCTATCCAATGCCTATGGCCCTCATTTAGACTTAGAGTCATCAGGGCAATAAGATTACCTCCTCTATGATATAATTTTTCGTCCTTCGTGAAAAATGTGTTGTGGGAGCTGATTTGAATGTTAGTCTTAATTTTAAGGGTAAGCTTGATGGACTGTCATTGGAAGGCTCTAGTTCCACTACATTCAAGAGCTTATATGATAGTCTTGGGCTCATTGATAGCTAACCATAAGATGTATGTTTCACCTAGAGTAATAAGAGGAAGTATGTAATTTCCTACTAGTGGAACCCTTTGCAAAATTTAGAGTTTTAGATACGATGAAACCCCTAAATATAGCCCATATATTTTATATTAAAATAGAAAATGCTCCACATAATCATGTTTACCCCCTATATATAAGCATGTGCTTTTATTTACAAGATCCTGTGACCAATTTTTATGTGTATATAGAAGAGTGAATTTTAGGTGTGCATAGGTGTATCCAATTTGCATGTAATGCCCCACCATGTGACCCAAACGAAATTAATCTAAAGTTTCACTAAGTTTGTGAAACATTTTTTTCTTAAAATAAAGATACAACAACAGATATAATATAGCAGAAGCAATTAACATACACACATACATCAACAACATATAAATAGGTACAACTCTTAAGGGTCCCATGACGATGAATCAAATTTAATTTAATTAACACTAAATCCAATATATACTAACTCCACATCAAAGAATAATGCACAAGTATGATTCCATTTAAATGATATACAATTGTATAAGATTCCTCTTAACAATAAAAGAATGCACAATCATCCACTATACAGGTCACAGGGTATGAAAGATTGAAATAATATACATCATGAAATAGATAACATCATCTTGTAAGATCTATGAAATCAAATACAATGCACTTAAGAGCATAACCATCCATCATAAAAATACAAGATCAGATAAAAATGAACATCTGCACAAACACATCTAACAATGGCATCCGACGGTTAGATCTCAATGGTATAAGAAAAGCACTACCACCCAACCTCATGTAACCCAAAAAGGTCCACTCCCACCATGTTGAGGAGATAAACTCAAGTCCCAAACATGATAACAAACTCAAAAGTCAAAACCAACAACTAGTTTCAAGGAATCACCTAAAAGCAAACTATATCAAGGATACCAAGACACAAGTATCAACTAATCCTAGAGGTAGCACAAACACGTAAGAAATCTACTATGCATGTGGGCAAGTGTCATCGCACAAACCAACTCTAAGGTTACCTAGCTAGTCTTTTAATCCTCCAGCCCCCTAGTAACTCTATGCGGCACTAGTATCCTTTTGTACTGACAAGGCATACTAACGAAGCATGGTCGCAACCAAGTGTCCTCTCTACTCCCATCCTAGCATGTACTAGCTCTTGAGGCATGGGTGAGAAAAAAATGATGACTCTTATTAATTCATTTTAAACCCATTTAATGAAATGTTATCACTTGTTAAATAACCTACAATGGGTTACCCATAAGCCTCTTTAGGGCCTTTCCCAACATGACATACATATAACCTAGCCTAAGCTCAATAAAATCAAAAAGATCTTAAAAGACCACATGTCATACATCAATTCTTAAACAAGCAACTGACAAGCATTAAAATATCACTGGTCATAATCACAGATTCCACCAATACAATCATTCTAACAGAACTAATCCCAAAATCAAGTATACATAAACCAATCCATGTTATAACTGTGTATACTAATATGTTAGCAAGTAATACTAATCTATTAAAAGAACAAAGCATTAAAAATTAATATAAACTTTAAGAGAGACTAAGAGGAAACAAAACTCAAATGAGAATGTGAGCCATTAAGGGGCTCTCTCAATGAGATTGTTCTCTTGATTTGGGGATGAGTCTATTTACTTAGATTTGGGATGTATGCTCAAGCTTCAAATTTGCTTCAATGGTGAGGATGGGTAATGATGAATTGGTAGCTTTGTGAGCTCTCAATTTGGCATTATAAGGGTATGGTTTAAAGGCTTTGTTTCTCAAACTAGCATTATAACTTTAGCTCAAAGGTTGTGATGATATGGTTTGGGAGGGGATTCAATTTATAGGCTAAGGGCTTGAGTGATGGAGGGTTAAGATGCAAGGAGAAATGAAAGCTTAAGGAGGGCTAGGATGCACTCAAAGGGGAGCACATGGATTGTGCTTGTTTAGCACCAACCAGAGAGTGACACATGTCACAGGGTGAGTGGATGGAGGAAAGGGGATGGATGAGTCAACAAAGGAGGCTCAAGGGATAATATTCTCATAGAGACCCTTCATTATGGCTTGTAATAGCAATGAATGGGCTTGTAAGAGTCTTTATGGCTTTGTAAGAGCATTGAAAGCTTAGTGGTTGGGATATTTTGGAGGGAGTTGAGATTGTTGACTTTGCTTGGTTTAGGAAAGTCTCAAGCTTGCTTAGGGAATGTGACAAGGTTAGGTGGGGGATTAGAGATGGTTTAGGATTAGATTAGGTTTGTTAGAGATTTGCAAGTGGATGGCATTTAATGAAGGTGGGTGAGTTAGTAGCTAAACTTAGTTAGTATGGGTGGATGTGGTGGATGTGGTGGATTAGGCTAAATGAAGGGTTAGGGATAGGTTAGGCATTATTAGATTGAGGGCTTTATTTATCAAATAGATTTATTTAATCAATGGGGATTTTGGAATTAGATAGAAGAATAGGATTTAATTGATAAATAATAGGTTATTTGATTTATCAATTTGGACTATAGATGATTAATTAAATTAATCAGCTAGGGGATGGTAGAGGATTAAATAAATGAAAATTTAATTAATGATGCCTTTAGAGATAACTAAATAGGATTACCAAAGCGATGTAATCAAATTTAGGTGTCTACAATAACATGACATCACCAAGAACAAATCATACAAACACCTCAGTCCTATACAAGCGACTGAAAATCAATCCAAATGCAACTAATCAAAGACTCAAAGGTTATATCAGATAGATCACACCATTCACCTCAATTTCACACAAGAACACTGGAAAGCAATAATGATCAATAGATTAACACACCTCATAGAGCATACAAGACACATTACCATGGTTGAGTATAAAAGATCGTGATCAAAACATCATCATGACATCAGAAAATAGAACTCTCGAGCCTTTGGTAAATATCCTAATTTGGTCAAAGTACTAAGTCAAACCTGGAAACCCAAAATCAGTAAAATCACATGTCTCATATAGAATATACAATAGTAACTTTTCATAATACATTAGGTTTTGGAAAACATGCATATTAAATTTTCACTATAGGTTTCCAAGTTTTCATTTCCAAATATTATAGTTCATAATGTTTTCAATCTCAATCAAGGTTTTAGTTTCCATTTCTTTAGTTGCCAGATTTACTAAGGTTTCTGAGTTCACTAGAATTCCAGATGATTCAACAAATTATATAAAATTGTTTAAACATTGTTTCATAGTTCAATTCGTTATCAAAACATAAGAGTTCAGTGAACATACACATCACTGCTTTTATCTTTTTAAAGTATGTTAATTACTAAGGTTTTTGAATAAGAAAATTTCCCTAGCAATGTAAATCATTTTCTTATAAAATTGAATCATCAAGCACAACCCAAGTTTACTAAAGATAACCATTAATTCTCCCAATCAATTTCTTTGATTTTCAATTTACTTTAGAATTATATTTAAATAATAAAGTAATAAATCAAATTTTCAAATAATTAAATTTTAAATTTTAACAATACTTATTAATATTAATTAGTATTATTATTATCTATTATTACCATAATAATTTTACATTAATTAAACTTTGGAAAAACTTTCCCAAAAAGGAAACTTGCTAAAAATAGACTTTCCCAAAATGGAAACTTGCTAAAAATAGAAACTTTTCTGAAATAGAAACCTACTAAAACTAGAATTTTTTTGAAATAGAAACCTACTAAAAATAGAAACCTTCTTGAAATAGAAACCTACTAAAAATGGAGATTTTCCCGAAATAGAACCCTACTAAATATAGATACTTTCCAAAAATGGAAACTTACTAAAAAATTTCCAAAAATAGAAACTTGCTAAAAATGGAAACTTACTAAAAGCATAAACTTTCCAAAAATAGAAACCTGCTAAAAATTAAAAAATGGAAACTTACTAAAAATAGAAACTTTCCAAAAAATGGAAATTTATTAAAAACAGAAACTTACTAAAAATGAAAACTTACTCAAAATGAAAACTTTCCAAAAATGGAAACTTACTAAAAAAAACTTTCCAAACCCTATCCCAAAAACACAGATTTCTTAATTGATTCAAACTATGAATTATCAAATTAATCAAATGAGGGTTTCTAAATTCATTGTACTTATATACAAATAATCTCAAAATGAAGATCAATTAAAATATATCACAAGGGTTTCAATTCATTAATTCATTCACGAACTTAATCAAGAATATAAAATAATAAATTTCAATCACGGGTTTGAAACAAATGTAAATTGACCACAAGATTCTACCTGAATCTGATGCTAATTCGACAACACACAAAGCACACAAGAATTTCTCTTTCTTTCTGAAAACCTCATTCTTCAAAATTGCTCTTCCAAATCCCGTGTAATTGTAAAAGGAGCTCTAGATCTCTGATAAAGAGTTCTCCCCTAATTTGAAGCTCTAATTGTGCAATCACAAGAGGGAACTTGTTGATCAATTATTGTTAATTACTTTATTACCTTTTACCTTTTCATGGACAACTTTTTTATATATTTAATTACAAAATATCTTTATTTAAATAATTAGCTTTCTCTCTTTAATTAATTTACCATATTTTAATTTCATACATACACTTTATCCAATTTAATTAAAATAAACCTTATTAAATAATTCCTTGCTCTCTCTTATTAATTTGCGAGACATTTTTATAATATATTTATTAATTCAACTAATAATATTATTTAGAGTTTATTATTTAAAATTAAACTTCAGAATAAATTATTATTAAATTAAATAAATATAAATACACCAAAATTAAAACTTTAATCAAATCTTTATAACTAATTCTTTCATTTAATTAATTCATGAGACGTTTTTAATAATATATTTATCACCTTAATTAATAACATTATTTAGAGTTTATTATTAAAATAATTATCATTAAATTAAGTAAATATAAATATGCCAAAAATAGAATTTTAATAAAATATTTTAAATATAAATATTTTATTTAATTAATTTCTCAATTAATTAAATATAAGAAATATTGGATTTCTTTATAAAATTTCCATTAAATTAAATCATTAAATTATTTTTTAATTTGATTTAATTATAACAGAAAGTCATCACTGACCCACAAAACCAAATACGACAACCCATCGTACATAACATAAAACTAAATCAAACTCAAGGTAAAATCATGAATTCACATCACTTGACGAATTCGAAAGGGTGAAACTACTCAAATACTTGTCCTATTTTCTAAGGCAATTGGCTTAGGGTTTAAGATTTAGACTCAAGAATTATCTTCCCACTTATACTATTGAAATACTACGATAGGGTACACTCATTCTGATAATTGAGTAAAGTTGATACCTAAAACATACAATCTACATAAAATTCATGGATGTACAAAACATATATTCTAAACAAAACAAGCAATGATGAAAAGTGGTGCATCATGTAGATCTCGACTAGCAGGTGACTATGACTCTCATCCTCAAGCACATCAAAAACGTCAAACATAAGGAAAATATACACACACACCATACACAAGTATGGGGTAAGTATCCATAGATAAGATAAGATAATATTATTAGTGTCCAACAAAAGACCACAATGAGGGTCTATGGGATTGGAAGCTTACATCAAGAAAATAGTAGACAACTGGAGCACCAAATGATGACCAAAAAAGAACAAGAACAATAAATGAAGAAGAAAGTAGATGACAAAAAATCACCTGAAAGCGAGGAGTCATTGAGAAAAGCTTCAATCTCATCAATGTAGATCTCCAACAAGGTGGGTGAGAGAGGGCAGCCCTGCTTCACCCTAATGGTGCTCTGGACAGGGTCAGAGAAACCCTTTATGGTCCTAAGTCTGCCAATCACTGTCTCATATAACCTCATGATAGCCATTAGTAAGATCCCAAAAATACCAATATCTCTCAATCTCTGAAAAAGGGCTACTCTGGGATAGAATCAAAAGCCTTACAAAAATCCCAAAAACAACAATAGACTTTCTTCGAGTGGTGTCGAGTCTCCTCAATAATAGTCTGTAGTGTAAAGATATGATCCATAGTCTGGTAGTCTATGATGAATCCATCTTGACCCTTAGACCTACAATTCCTCCTATCAAGCTCACTAGATAAAATAGTATTCAATGTTTTAGCATAAATTTTTGCAAATGTAGGCCCAATCATGATGGTCCTATAGTTTTTGGGGTCAGAGGTTAGCCCAAACTTATGGATTGAGTGAATAATGTGTCTCAACCAAGATTCCAGAAAACCAAAACAAACCACTCTATTAAAGAGTGTAGAGAGATAAGGGCCTAAGATCATGGTATCAAGCTTGAAGAGCCCAACCTAAAAACCCTCCTCATCAGTTGCCCTGCTGCATCTCATAAGTCAGATGGCCTCATAAATGGTGGAGGTGGACAAAAAGTGATGAGCTAGGAAGGTGAGTGAGCTGACCCAAGATATCATACAACGTGGAGACATGAGAGGTAAGGAGGCTAAGGTTGGGGGTGGACTGGGGTTGGCTATGTTGAGGGAACATGATGTGCAAGAACAACTTGGGATACTAAATAAGTGTGTTGCAGATGGATCTACCCTGTGAAGCAGTAAATAATTGCTTCTTATGGAAAAGAAAGCATTTGTAGGAGAGTCAAAAATTGGTGAAAGCGGGGGAATGAGTATCGAAAGCCAAGCATAAAGAGTGGTGGAAGGTTTTACATGCCTCATCAAACCATTGGTTAATGGGACAAGTATTCCATCAAACGAATCTGAGAGTGTTGGGAATGGTGCAGTGAGGGATAAAGAGGAGAGTTGACTCCCAAATCATGGTAGCTAGTGAGTGAAACATGGTAGACACCTAACTATGATCCATGACACTGACATGATGAAGGAATCTTCTCAAATGGAAAATGAAGAGGTCTTTATCACTATCCTCAAAATAGAAATGGGTATGAGGGTGGTTCTAGGCAGGATGATTAGAGATGGGAGGTAGAGGGTGGGAAGAAACGTTAATCGAAAGGCTAAGGAGGGCATGATCCGATAAGGGAAAATGGGAGATAGTAAAGTTTTGGATGGAGGGGAGGAAAGAAGTAATAGTGAGGATATAATCAACCACACTCACACCCCCACTATGAGGCCAACATGAAAAAAGCTTAGAACTCGGGAAGTAAGAGAGGCCATTCAAAATTACCAGATTAGAGGACTCACTGAGCTAGAGAAGCTGGCGACCATAGCAAGTTAGAGGTCCACTGTGATCCTCGAACAAATGTTGAACCCCCATACTAGTAGGATCCCTCTTAGTAGTACAAATCAAGTCAGACCCACAATCATACTGGGGGATCTAGATCTTTAGTCTATGCATTAAAGTCTCCCAAGATGATGATGTCACCCATAACCCCAAACTTGGAGATGCTCTTGAATAGGTCTATAAAAGAGTTCATGTCCTCAACACTATAAATGGAATAAGGTGAGGAATTCGGCAAAAAGTAACAAATGGCAATGAAGATATCTCTCTGACAATGACTACTGCCACCAACCTAGATCCACATAAATCTAGCCTGAGAGTTAGAAAGAACCAATGTGGTAGTACTAAACAGATCATCTTTAATCAAACAAGAAACCCCACCAAAACCATACACCCCACGTGAAGTGTGAAACTCCTTTTCTACAAACTAAAAGCCACTGATATCCTGTGTAACCTAGAAGGGGTCGAGCAGGAATCTCATGAGTCTCAATAACAACCAGCAAATCATCATACCCAATTGCATCATGAAGTAAGCCTAGCAAAGACCATAGGGAGCCATTGCCATTCCAACAGTTGACAAGTAGAGAGCCAATGGAGGGCTTAGACTTGCCCAACTATTGGTGCTCAAACCATCATTTGGCTTGGATATGTCTCGCATCCCAACCCTTGGGAGGCGAGTCATGAATAACTACTTTTAGATTCCTTATTGCTACCCATTTTGATAGGCCAACACTGGGTCAAATGTTATGAAAGAATTAATGATTTATGATGGAATTTGGCTAGTCTATACGTATCAATCTGAGAGTGTAAGCTTGCAAAAGGTGTCCAAGCAATATGCCATCAAGGGATGATAGTTGTGAGATGAGGATTTATGAATGCAACTAAAACACTCAAAACTAAATCTATAGGAAATCAAAATGATTGCAGCAACAGGAATTGTCACTTCTTGATGCTACAAAGATTAGAAATAAAACTATCTTCCTGACATAAAAATAATAAGGACAATAATCTATAGATAAAACAATAATGAATCATTTCTATATTATATTCTAATTATTGAATTGCTGATCTAAAACTCACTAATTGAAACAAACATGAAAATGTATTGTGATGATAACCTAAGCAAGAAATATGAATTCATACAAAATAGAATAACACACTGTGTTTCACCATGGAGCAGGACCTTACCCATGGCTTGCACGATGGACAAAAAAACATTGTTTCTACACTGTTCTAATTATGCAGAGCATCCTTTTATTCATGAAACATAATGGCAGTGTCCTCCTTTATAGTATTCTACAATTTTACGAGAATGTACACCCCCTACACTATATATTTGTTGCTTGTATATACACAGCATTAAAACAATTTCTTTGATATGTTCAAAGAAGTACATAACAAACATGTACCAAAAAAACTCTTACGTGCAAGGAATAGGTCATTTATGTTATTGATCCAACATAATGGTATTGCCTATGTCTACATTTGTTGAACCATGGTTTTGAAAAGGTTTTATTATAGAATAGTATAAATATAGAGGGAATTGGATGGATTAGTTCTTTGTCCATGTGATTCATAGAAATGAATCTCAACCATAATGTCTTCTTTGAAATTCCTAACACCCATTATCCTGAATGCTCGGCAATGTCCTTTGGTTCATAAAATGTGTCTCCATACTATAAATAAATGATATGCAATATAAATCAAGGCTTGTGGTCTTCATCTTATTGTAACCAACACGAAGTAATATTTCCATCAAAGTAAGTATCTGTCATATATTTAAAAGTTGATGGAGCTTTGGATTTATGAAAGAGCTATAGGAAGATCTGCAACTTAACATGATAAATAAATACAATCACATATACGTATTCACATATTTTATCAAATAACTATATTAAATATCACTCATATACATCCTATCATATGCAACGTAGAAGGATAAAATGGAATAGAAAATGGGGATTGAAAGGAGTGTGAAGGGTTATACGAAGGATAAAATATGGTATAATCTAGGACATAAATTACTCTCATCACATTTCTCGCTACTCCTTGCTTCTACCACAAGGCTCCTAGAGTGCTTTAGTTTAGCTACCTATGATTTTGTGAGGTCCTCATCAAGAAATATCTTTTTGGGAAGAAGGAAGAGCTTCTTCTTTTCGCTTGAGAGCTTGTAGTTGATCAGCCAATGAGAGAAACCTAATAAAAAGGGTGCCATCATGTCCAAACCAGGCTCTGTCTAATGTAATATTGGAAATACCTAGTTGCTCATTGAGAAATGAGTAGCCTGTAGGGAGAGGATCAATGGAGGATGAAGGAAGACCTCTAACTCAAAGGTTGAGTTCCCTAAAGAGCCTAACCTGATCCTCTTCCAACTTCTCTTGGACAAAATTTTCAACCTCGGGCAGAGGTGTAGTGATGGAATTTTTACAAGTGGAGGCCCAAGTTTTAATTTGCTGCTTTGTTTCAATCAAAAGAGATGTTTGTTTATTAACAAGCTCAGTCTGCTTGTTCTTGAGGTTTCCCATATCCCCGAAGTCTTTAATAATGGAGCTGATATCTTTTGTAATGTCTGTTGTTTGTGTGGTAAAAGTTTCAGAGAAGTCTTGGATGCGTGAAGAATTAGCCACAACTTGTTGGTTCAAATCATTCAATGATTGAGATAGGGAGTGAATAGTATCTTGGAGAGTTTGATTCACTGATTCATACTTCTGCAACCATACTAAGAGACCTTGGGAAACTACTAAGAGAGAACGAGTTGTGACTTTCAGAGTTGGATTATCCTTCTCCAATAATGTCAAGCGATCAACTATCTGCTATAGTGTTGTAGGATTGGGTGGGGGTTCTATGATTCAAAACGGTATTATGCAGTAAATGAATAAAAAAAACTAATCTGTATATTAATAAACTAGAGAAAATACAATACCTAAAATTCTATCAAACAATTCACATACAATCATGTCTTGCAATGGGTAATCTACTTGCAGACCACGAACAGTTGGATCATGGCTAGGGCACAGGATGACACTAGATCACTAGACATCGGTGAAGGAAGTTGATCATGACTACGGCTAGAGTGCTCCAGGTGAACTAGGGCACAGTGGAGCTGTGTCTTGTATGAATTTGTTTGTCCTATGTGGTATGAGGACCTCATATGTCCTGTGTGCTATGTCGATCTTAAATGTGATTATGTCAATCTCTAACTGTAGTCGACCTGCTAACTTGCATCTTTAACATTGCAATCAAAGCTAGTGACAACAACAAATTAGTAGATTTTATGAGCCACAAAATTGATTGAGATCAAACCCATGATCGGAACCTAATGGAAGAGATTTTATAGTAAAGATGGAATTGAGAGGAACAAAAAAAAAGTTTGAATCCTTGCGTCTTCCACAAGGTGAAAGCTATACATGCAATATGGCTACGGCTAGAGTGCTCTGAGTGAGCTAGGGCATGGTGGAGCTGCATTAATGTAACTGATAGAGAAGCTTGCAAAGAATGGGTTTTTTTCTTCATCGTGAACCATGGAATTTTAATAGATCTTCTGGAATATGTGATGTTCCAAATCAAACTTCAGAAGAACTTCAACAGTGCAACTGAAGAGGACTTTTTTGATAGAAAGTGGGAAGACTAGTCTTAATTCAACTACTTGTGAAAGTTATGTTTAGTAAAAAAGGGTGAAAAATAGTTCATCTAACAAACATCATGAAATAACTAGAATCACTATATACAATCATCATCAAAGTATAAGCATGCATACATGAAATAACTAGTACTAAAGTAACTTAACACATATATTAACTGAATATGGAATACAATTAATCAATTTCGGTAATCCAACACCTCTAATCATTAAACATAATAATAGAATAGGCCTAAAAGAATACAGTCAAAATAAATTTAAAAAGTCAACTAGGGGAAGGTATTACATCGCAAATATAAAATTATTCCAAAAAGCCTTTTTCGAGATGCATGATTTTCATACTTGAAGAGGA
>CM053793.1:548735391-548761497 GCA_028749045.1 Cupressus sempervirens
TCCATAGGATAGTAGCCTCAGCATACCAACAACAGGCTCTAATAGCTAGATTGGAGTCTAAATAGAAAGTAAGGAGCAGTAGGCTAAGGGTATCTATGTTGGCCTTCAACTAAGTTTGCAAAACCATGAAGATAGTAGCGAAACCAGATCAGGTCAAAAATAGCTACAAGCCTGAATGGGTGAGCTCCAAACTTAGCCAAAATAATACTATGGGGAGTAGATCTATGAAATTTGATAATCCGACAGAGGAGAAAAGTCTTGGTGCACTCGATTATGGCCCAATCTGAGTCTAAAAGTGAAGGACCCCAATCCACTACACCATAAAGCATTGTGGGTCTTACTCAAGAATCCAAGAAGGATAGCTTAGATGATGTGTCCTGAAAGTGGTGTCTAAAGAACTATCTCTTGATCATGGCAAGGGAACCCAACCCTTTACTAATCCTAGGCTGAATGGCTGGTCTCAAGCTAAAACAAAATCCAGAAAACTTAACCCCAAGGTATGTGTAAGATGATGTAATCTCAACTTCCTGACCCTAGAAGTGAAAATGCAGAAGTGAGGTTTTCAAACTATTTAAGACCATAATACAAGTCTTCTCAAAGTTTATGACTAATTGTCTCATGTCACAAAAAGATGCAAGTCTATCAAAAATCCTCTGAAGCCCTTTAGGAGAAGAGGCAAGAAGAACCACATCATCAACAAAGAGAAGGATGGAAATCATTACCTAGTGTAGGTGACAACCATCATCTAGAAGCAAGGAGTCACTGAGAAAAGCTTCGAGCTCATCAATGTAGATCTTGAACAAGGTGGGTGAGAGAGGGCAGCCCTACTTCACCCCAGTGGTGCTCTGGATAGGGTCAGAGAAGCCCTCTATGGTCCTAAGTCTACCAAGCATTGTCTCATATAAACTCATGATGGCCATCAATAAGATCTCAGAAATACCAATATCTCTTAGTCTCTGAAAAGGGCCACTCTGGGGATGGAATCAAAAGCCTTACAAAAATTCACAAAATAATAGTAGACTTTCTTTGAGTGGTGTCAAGCCTCCTCAATAATAGCTCGTAGTGTAAAGCTATGATCCATGGTCTGGTAGTCTTCCCTAAATCTTTCTTGACCCTTAGCCCTACAATTCTTCATGTTGAACTCACTAGATAAAATAGTATTCAATGTTATAGCATAAATTTTAGCAAATTTATGCTCAATCATGATGGTCCTATAGTTTTTGGGATCAGAGGTTAGCCTGGATGTATGGATTAGATGAATAATGCATCTCGAGCAAGATTCTAGAAAACCAAAACAAACCACTCTATTAAAGAGTGTAGAGAGATAAGGGCCCAGGATTGTGGTCCTGAGTTCTAAGAGCTTAGCCTAAAAACCCTCCACATCAGCGCTTGCCCTACTACATCTCATAAGTCTAATGGCCTTGCAAATAGTGTAGGTGAAGAATAAGTGGTAATGGGGAGTGAGATGGGAAGGGGAGCAAGATGACCTGGGATATCATATAACATTAAGACATGAGAGGAAAGGAGGGAAAGGTCAAGGGTGGAATAGGATTTTCTATGCCAGGGGAACATGATGTGCCAGAACAACTTAGGATACTAAATAAGCATGTCACAGAGGGATCTACCCTGTAAAGCAATAAATAATTGCTTATTATGGTAAAGAAAGCATTTGTAGGAGAGTCATAAACTGGTGAAAGAGGGGAATGAGTATCAAAAGCCAAGCATAAAGAGTGGTGGAAGGTTTTACATGCCTCATGAAACCACTAGTTAATGGGACAAGTATTCTGTCAAATGGATCTAGGAGTGTTGGGAATGGAGCGGTGAGGGATAGAGAGGAGAGTCAACTCCCAAATAATGGTAGCTAGTGAGTGAAACATGGTAGACACCTGACTTTGATCCATGAAGCTAGCAAGGTGGAGGAATCTTCTCAAATGGAAAATGAAGAGGTCTTGATCACTATCCTCAAAACAAAAATGGGTAAGGGGGTGGTTATGGGTAGGATGACTAGAGATTGGGGGTAGAGGGTGGGAAGAAATGTGAACTGAAAGGCTAAGGAGAGCATGATCCACCAGGGGAAGATAGGAGATAGTAAATTTTTGGATGGAGGAGAGGAAAGAAGCAACAGTGAGGATATAATCAACCACACTCGCACCCCCACTATGAGGCCAACATGCAAAAAGCTCAGAACCTGGGAAGCAAGAGAGGCCATTCGGAATCACCAGATTGGAGGGCTCATAGAGCTAGAGAAGGTGGTGATCATAGCAAGTTAGAGTTCCACTGTGATCCTCAAACAAACGTTGAAGCCCTATACTAATAAGATCCCTCTCAGTGGTACAAATCAAGTTGGACCCACGATCATATTGGGGGTTCTAGAGATCTTTAGTCCATGCATTAAAGTCTCCTAAGATGGTGATGTCACCAATAACCCCAAACTTGGAGATGCTCTCAAATAGGTCTGTAAAAGGGTTCCCATCCTCAACACTATGAATGGCATAAGGTGAGGAATTTGGCAGAAAGTAACAAACAAAAATGAAGATATCTCTTTGATGGAAATTAGTGCCATCAACCCTGATCCACATAAATCTAGCCTAATAGTTAGAAAGAACCAATGTGATAGTACTAAATAGATAATCTCTAATCAAACAAGAAATCCCACTGGAACTGTTGGTTCCCAAAATCGTAGATTGGAATCCTACGAGCCTTGCCTGCTTGATGCTGGGATATCCAACCAGTTGAGGCCAACTTGACAGAATTGATCAATGTGATCTAAATCCCCTGCACTTTTAGCTCTGCAAGACTAAGGCTGGTGTACCTGATCCTAGACGAAACACTTAAAGTCCAAGATTCTTAAAGCAGATCGATTAGAACATGAATACAATAAAAGTTTTCTAAATGGAAAGAATTAGAGGAAAACTTTAAACTTGCAATTTATGAACTGAGAAGAAAAGTAAATGATTGAAGTAATGTTTAAATAAAGAATAAATATAGATTAATACAACATATGAATATATTAATCCTTCTAATGGAAAGAGATGAAACAATTGCCAGCACATGGATTATGAATCAAGAGTAAAAGACCAGTGCCTAATTGAATGGGCAATCAGAGTCAACATTATAAGCTAAAACATACAACTTTATAAAGTTCAATATATTAAATTATAATTTTTTAAAATAATTTAGACATGATGGATTGATTATATAAATACAATTTAAATCAGTCTAAAATGCACTTTAACTCCTGCAGAGACAAATCAGACATAAATACGAA
Organism: Cupressus sempervirens; assembly: GCA_028749045.1. Taxonomy (NCBI): domain Eukaryota; kingdom Viridiplantae; phylum Streptophyta; class Pinopsida; order Cupressales; family Cupressaceae; genus Cupressus; species Cupressus sempervirens. The sequence goes on from CM053793.1 coordinate 548,738,660, forward strand.
AATAATTAAATATTTCACAATATTTATGTTTGTCAAATTTAAAATACAATAACGACCCAATCCACTTATCCGAATATTAAAATATTTATAGAAAATAAATTAAAAAAATTTACAGAGGACACAGCCTAATAATAGTTTAAAACTCCAAAATATAAAATAAATAATAATGCCAGATATAAATCACAACAAAGACACTCCTTACGGATGATCAATTTATCGCCAATGTATCTAGACCATATAAAAATTTGCTCACAATCCAAAATCCAGGAGCTTGGTTCAAAAATTCATTCCATTTTCAATTGAATAATAATACATCATGGGTGCATTATAAAAATTTAAAATATGAAACTGATTATGTATATTGTATCTTCTCATAAGTCTTTTGTATGAATTGATCATATATTTATAGACTATGAAAAACTATGAAAAGGTGCAAGTGAAAGGATACAACCACTCGGCCACCTAATCCCTATAACTACCCTATAATTTAAAATAATTAAGGATATAAAACATCCTTAATATAATTTTACATGTATGATAAAAAGGGCATACGATATATCATATAAGCGATGATGACACCTGTATATCTCTTCTTTGAATTCAATGTTTTCTTTGTATGCTTCAGATGTTGAATTATATCATCCATCTACTACATATTCAATAAAATATCCCACGGGTATGCACTCTCCTTTCATCCTCTTGATTTCTTCTGCGAATACCATGCTACTAGTTTACTATGAGCTTTAGGGATTGTGTCTTTCAGCTGGTGTTGCATCTTTTTAGCATCATATCATAGACCTGCTATTTATGAGAAGCACTCTAGGACTCTCCTCCATGCATGCATTCATGCCCTCTTCTGCATAGACAACACCCTTCACACCTGCAAGAAATAGCAATAATTTTAGATTCAAAATCCTCGCTTGGAAAGTTGCATTAACAATGTATTTTGTGGAAGACACACTTCATATTAATATTGCCATTGCTCTATTTCATTAACCTATATAATATCAACTTTGTTTTTCCCTACACAATATCATCAGTATTTAAACATTTATGCCTTGTGAATGCTTTAAAAAATCTTAAAATTGGTATTCTATTGCCATGGGTATACGATTGCTTTAGATTTAGATCCTAATCATCTTAGACATCTTCCTTTTGTCTTGTGCACCCTAAAATTGATCACAACCAAAATTTGCACTGGCTTGTGCATGCTTGTGAACTTTTGAATGACTTGCTTTCTTGAGAGTTAGAAACTATTGCAGCCATTCCCACAGTTGTGACAAAAATCCCTAAGTAAAGGCCAATAAATTAAGGATGGGCAAAGGTCTGCCAGATGAATTGAAAGTAGAAAACAATGCAATAAGGTAGGAATATAGCTAAGCAACATCTTGTAGTTCCAACTTCCTCTTCATGCCATCTTGACTCCATATGTTATTATGTTGTGCTACATGCATAGGAAAACTCTCCATTTTAATTGTAGTTAGAAACAGTTGCAGATGCCACTACTGATAGAGCAGCCTCAAAAATTGTACAAATGAAAAATTCATGCCTAAGTCATCTGTTGCCTTTACACTAAGGATGCTTTAAGTCACTGTCTCATGAAATTCCCACTATTTTTGAATATCAAATTAAAACTCTCAAACATCTAAAACCTACAACCAATAATATGTATATATGATCCTCGTTACCAAATCAATAACTCCTAATGGTGTACTGCTTTTGAATCTAATATATCCTACATAGTACTTCCCAAATACATCATTGCTTTCCTTATAGGCATGTATCTTCTTAATCCAAATAGAGATTACTATTATCCGTGACTGAGGATAAACTGTTGGGTATATTACACATACTATGATAAGATACTTGTTGTTGATAATTTTCTCATCAGATCTACACACCCCTTCACTAGTAGTCCTTTTTTAAGAAGGATGTTGTAGGTGATGAGATCAAGTGTATGGCCTCTGACTGATGTTTGCTCTAAAAAATCTCCAACTTCTACTACTTCATTCTAATTTTTCTTATTAGGAGCAAGGCTTGAAAACACGCTATCATAGCAGCAACCCTATCTATCTTGCCACCCCTATAAACATTCGCTTGAATCTATGTTACTGTTTTAGATTTTTGAATTTGAACACTTGCAAATGTGGCTATCACTTGTTTAAAAGATGCTTTTGATCTATATGAGCATAGTGTTGTTATCTGATTTGTTTTTTCATCCTGCTCTTATTGTACCACAAGTAATGCCAAAAGGTATATGCTCGCTTGAGCAAACATAAAAAGAGAGGGTTTTCAATGCCCCTTTTGTTTGGGCTATTTACCATGTATATATTTTTCATCTTTTCCTTTGACATCTATGATTATTACTTCATAAATGGAAGCCACAATTTTGGGGTCCATCAGGAACCATGCACCACACCTGAAGCGCGGACCTTGTCTCTACAAATTGAAAGCCATTGATATCCTATGTAACCTAGAAGGGGCCGAGTAGGACTCTCATGAGTCTTGATAACAACCAAAAAATCAGCATACCCAACTGCATCATGAAGTAAGCCTAGCAAAGGCCATAGGGAACCATTGTCATTCCAACATTTGACAAGTAGACGACATTATTTATTTGATGTTGCTAAGGCACTAAAGGCCAATACTCTAAAATGGTTAATAGAAAACATAAAATTACTACCAAAGAAAAAATAAAAATAAAAAAAAGGCCAATTATGGTAAATATAGTAGTTTTTCTTAAGTTTGTCTATTTGGAGCAATCAAATGTTTAACACATACTGGGATTTTCTCTCATCTCTCTCCTAGGAGGAATATCTTTCTTAAATTATAAAAAATTTGTTGGTGATTGGACTACTATTATTAAAAAGATGTGATCCATGCTAGCCTCTTGGAAAGTTAGGTGTGTATCATTGCTAGGAAGAATAACTCTTACTAGGAAATTTATATCTACTACACCTATATACATGGTGTTAGTTTTTTAAGTGCCTAGTAAAGATGTGAATACTTAAAGAATGTGAAGCATATTTTTTAATGGAAAAGAAATGCTAGTCATTTTAAATAGAATTTGGTTAAGTGGGATGAGGTTTGCAAGAAAGAGTCTTGTTTCAAATTAGGCATAAGAAAAAGAAAAGATATAAATTTGGTTTTGGGCACGAAGATTTCTTGGAGAATCTACACATAAAGGGATAAGATTTGGAGTAAGGTCCTTCAAGCCAAATATCTACATAATAGAGTGACAAATCTATTTTTGTGTAAGATTTCTATATGATCAAGAATTTAGAATTTTCTAAACTTATACTTCCAAATTTTGAGGCTATAATTGTCATCGAGAATTAGGAAAGGTGACAATAATAGATTTTTGGTTGGATAAACATGCTTTGAGCGGCTACTCTTCCTTATCTCTCTTATTGTTACTTTGAGTCGCTTATAGGAAAATATGTTTCTAATTATATAGAGGACTCTCCTCATTGTATGCATTGGATGAATTTTGCCACCCTTGTCACATATTTGAGTAGGGAGTGCAAGGAAACCTAGTAAAAATATGCATAAATAGTCTCTGATTAGGCTAGCCAAAGAGGATATACTGATGTGGAAAAAACATGGCAATGGCTCAATGACTATCCATGAAGAACATTCAATTTTATTTAATAGGTTTAATTTGGTAGACAACTCTAGAATAAAGTTTAAAGTTGTATGCCCCTAAGATGGATGCATTTTTGTGGATTTGTCGAAAAAAAGGGCATTAACTTGGAAGGGCTTTTATCTAAGGATAAGGGTAGTCCATCAAACTATATATTGTGTTAGATTCAAGAGGAAAATATGGTCACTTGTTCATTTATTGTGAAACTTCCTAGATACTTTGGCATCAACACTTTGAGAGGTAGGGTGTTTAGTAGTGAACTCCAATGAGTGTGGATTATCTTCTTAATGCTTGCACTCTTTAGAGTTTCAAGTCCTAGCCTCCATTTATTGTGATGTTACTTTGAATATAATTAGGCAAACAATCTAGAATGAGATAAATTATAGGATCTTTAGATGTGAGGAATAGTCTCTAGACAATTTTTGGTACATGATCATCTATACCATTAATGAACTAGGTGATTCCTATAAAAGAAGAGAATTAGTTTTTGAAGGACAATGAGGTTGGGAGGCCAACACTTGGCCCACATTAAGATAAAATTTGAAGAATAGTAAAATCAATGTGAATAATGCCATAACCAACAAGTGGATATCTCCTAAGTTGGAGATGGTGTAGGCATCACTTAGATGCAATGAGTGTTAATTTTTTCATTGATTCTAAAGAGAGATGAATTCTTACAAGTTACTACTCATGAAACATGGGTCAATGAGTTTGACTCAAAAATAATAATGCAAAGTTGAATCCCAAGAAAAACATCACAATTTGACTTCTGAAAAATATCTCCTACTTATCAATTGATTAGCTTAAGAGGCTTTCTAATGAATGGTTCATAAGGCACAACATTTTTTGAAGGTTTTGTAGATGGGTATGCAAAAAAAGTGGGAATAAATATGGACATATTTTCAAAGTCAAGAGTGCTTGAGATGGAGTAGTATTGGGATGGGTGACGTCCCAGGAAGACATGATACTTCACCTCTGTGAGCATTACCTAGATGCAATGAGTGTTAATTGTTCCATTTATTCTCACAAGAGACAAGCTCTTGTGAAATACAACTCATGAACCATGGGCTACTGATTTGACTAAAAAAATTCACACAGTTTAATCCTAATAGCAATATCACAATCAAACATGTTCTGAAATATATCTCCTACTTATAGTTTGACATTTTTGTTTATCTCAGTAATGATTTAAGAAATTACGATAAAATAATCGTTTTAAAAAATAATTATAAAATATTTGATTTCTTTCATAGTCATTCAAGATAAGTTGAATAAATGAATATAATTAATTAGTTGAAAATATAATTCCTTTTTGCTTATTTTAACTATAACATAAGGATTCAAAGAAAAATATTCTATTGCTTACTAACGTTTCATTTGAAATATTATATACAAAATTTTAATATTAAATGTCTAAATATTTTTATATATTTTAAAACATTGTTTTCCTATTTTATTTTTTTGATTGGTAAGAGGCCAAGGCAAAGATTTCCTATTATTATCTATAGAGTCAAACACAAGGCCTCTCAGATAAAAGGCTCACAATTTACCATTGTGTTGTAGGCTCTTAAACATTGTTTTACTAATTACTATTAAATATTATGTAAATAAAAATGATTGATTAAAGCACTTTTATTCAACAAAAAAAATCAAAATCAAAATCAAAATAAAATAAAATAAAATAATTTATTTTGCATGACTTAATTATATGCATGCAAGAGATACAAATATTCTCTCCCATTATTTTTCATACTATCTATTTATATATGGGCCATCTATATGCGAAATAGGGGCAAACAATATTTCAGCTTTGGTTTGGCATTCAAAATTTTCATGTTCTAATTTTATTTTATGCTCAAGTTTTGCATTTTTCATGTTCTGATTTTGTTTTCAGCTTGAATCTATGAAAGAAATGAATCAAGTTGCACTAAAGGGGTTTGATGGAAGCCTAGGGTTACGATATCTTTAAATTGAAAAGATATTGCAATCTTTTCTATTTCTTATTTTTATTTCTTAGACATTTCATGTGCATTATAGAATATAGAAAAGAGGGAATCAATAGAGCTATTTGATATTTTTGTACCATTGATTTAGATTGTAGACCAAATGACTGATCAATGAGGAACATCCATTTTTATAGGAGCTTCCATTTTGAAAGAAATGTTGAATCATGGAACAAGCTTGTTAGTAGCTAGTGCTATAATGAAGAAGATACTATAAGTATACTTATTCTCCACTTTTCCTTTTGTCCTATAATTCAATCATTATTCTAAAATTAATTCTATTTTCATTTTCAATATTGCATATGTTAAACATCCAAACTATTCTTCGTTGTCAACATTCTATTCTTCCTTGCATCTTTTTGTGATTATTTATGGTTTTTTATTGTCTTTTTTCTATTAGTATTTTCCTTCCTTGCATGGTTTGTGCTCACATCTTCACACCGTTCTTAATTATTTTTTGGGCTTTATGAGTTCATGATTATAGGCATAATACAACTTGAAATTATTATTTTAGCTTTCTTTTAGGAGTCTCATATTTTTTGGTGTCTTTATTTGACCCTAAACTCATACTTCTTCTACTCTTTCCTATAATTAGTTTGGATTAAGATGACTTCCATTTTCATAATCTGCGTTAAATACTAATACCCAATCTCCTTACTTCCTCCATTCCTATCATGAGATGAATCACTTGTCATACCCTACCTTAAATTCTCATACAATGTTTATTAGTTTAGTGTGCACTCCTTAAACTTAAGGGTCATGCTCATTATTCATGCATATAGTTAGTTGGAATGAAATGATTCACTTGATCGTACCCTCAATTAAATGCCATACATTATATATTGGTTTGTTGTGTACTCCTTAGTCATGATGTTTTTGTTGAGATAATTGGTGTTGCACACATTGCATAATATTGTTATATTGTATTTTTTTTATAATGTAATATTGCACCTAGATGGATGTGCAAAATGTAAAAATTCACATGGGATATACTTGATGAGTTGTATTGTAACATTGTGACAATATTTCATGTAATTGTTTAATATTGCAGAAAGAAATTAAATTTTCAATATTAAATGTGGGGTCAATGGGTTAGGTAGCACATGGTTTTAGCACATGATTAATGTAATACCACTTGGTAGTTTTGTGAGACTTGCTACTATATAAGTAGCCACAAGCGTAGTTGTTGTGTATGATAAGACATAAGACAAAAAGGGAAAGAGTCAAAGAAGACAAGGTTTGATAGGTTAGCCAAGGGAGCATTTGTGAAGGTTGGAAGCATGATATGGGTTGTGTGGATTCATGCTTGTTCACATGGATTGCTTGGTTGTGGCTATGGCTTTGAAGGCTTCCATGCTTAAATTGCAATGGTGTTTTTATTGAATAATACATGGTGATGGATGCTTTTGGAGGTTGGGTTTTTCCCTCAATGAGGGTTTCCCAGGGTATATCTTGTGTCACATTTTTGTGGGTATGTTGTCTATTTTCTTTCATGTGAATTTTAATTGCATATTTATTTCAAATCTATTATGAGTTATGTGGAAACAGTTATATTCTTTCTTGCATGTTTCCTTTCAAGTGGTTTCAGAGCTATGGTTGTGTTTTTGTAACCCTAGATTAAATCCATGAGAATGCATGAAAGGATAAAAGAAAGGGCGAGATATATGGGTTTCATAGGTTGTTAACTGTAGATATGAGAATTTTTAGGTTTTTTTTTATAATGGGATGTTGGTAGATTTTGGGCTTGTGAAATTGTTGGTCAAAAAGATTTTTTGGATTTTTTATATAAATAAGGGTTTTAGGGGGAGCTTGCATAAATGACCTCCTAGGAAAAGACAAACCTCACCATTGAATTTGGGTCAATGTTTTCATAAATTTTGATATATAATATGTCCTAGTTTGGCCATGCTCAGAAGAAATAAAAGAGTTTTTTAGTTTCAACCCATGATGGCCATCAAAATTAATCCTATCGAAAATTTTCATAACAAAAAAAAAATCATAGTGAAAATGGTAAACAGAATGTCTTAGTAAAATGACCATTACTTTCTTTTAGGATATTAGATTTCAGACTTCTTACAAGAATTGGAAAGTTAATTCAGAGAACTACAACTTGGTGTAAGTTTGGTTATATTATTTTGACATTTTGTCAAGTTTTAAGAGCCCAAAAGTTAGATGTTGTTTACTTTGAGCACAAATTATGGCATAACTTGGGCATACAGACTTAGATTTTGGACTTCGAGTAGTCAACAAAAAGCTCTTAGAAAGCTCCACACATTGGTTTAGATTTGGTGCAGGTTTGACATAGTGTATTTGGTTATATATTAATCTAAACAATTTATGTTATATATTGACTATGGTAACGTTGTAATTTTATGACATTTTATGTTTGGAGATTTAAGATTTGATGTCATTGTATACTTAGATCAAATTTCAGATTGACCTTATCATGATATGGTCATTAGTGTTTGGTTTGAATATGTATGATGACTTGTAAGGTCTACAAGTTGTGTAGTGTTGTAAGCGGTCTATACTTACAGATTGCATTTATAGGTTGGTTATGGGTTGTCTTTGCCCATTGATATTTCATTATTGATGCATATTTAGCTTGATCAATTGGATTTGGGTTGTTTATGCCCTAAGTCACATGATTTGCTAATTTTTTTCATGTCGAATAGATGAGATGTTATTACAAGGTATAGTTATAGTGGAGGATTGTGGTTGACTATATTATATTGATAGGTTGGACATATTGAGAGTTAGAAGCTCAATTCATGGATGTGATCATGGTGCCATGGATTTTAAAATAGCATGATTGGATATTTAGGTACATCCTTGATGTTCATTGGTTTGAGTTCCTAATTTGGTTATTGTGGTATATCTTATTGGCTGAGGATCATGGTTATTTGGTTTCTTTTAAGGAGCTCATGGTGTGCACTTTGAGTTCTTTGATGGTTTGATGCCTTCGATGATTCTAATGGTTAGAGGATGGCTTTTCATCATAATTTCATGGATAGCTTGGATACACAATTTAATGGTAGCTTATGATAGTGATGGGGTGACAGTGCATGATTAGTTCATGGTTTGGTCTATATGTTCTTAGTGTGGAAATCTTGGTTTCACTCGGTATTGACACTTTAGTTGTGTACAGACCTGGAAGATCTTCATGTAGGAGATGGATTTTATGATGTCATAGGTGACTTAGTACCATGGTTGAAAGAGATTTTTTTGGCATTGATATATTTATTGAGTGTTTGCAGATGTTGGAGATTTGTCTTAGATCATGTTGTTGTAGAAGCATCTTTGACATTTGCATGATGCACTTGTTATCTTCATGGTGTGTGAAGATGGTTAGATCTTGAGAACTCATGAGTTTCTTGGTTATCATGGTGTGTGGAGATGGTTCTTTATGGTATGAGGAGATGTTTTTCTTAATTGGTGTGTGGAGATGGTTGCATCTTGAAGACTAATGGGGTTCTTGGTAAAGGTGTAGTTTATACTTTCATTTGACATGTTATCCTTGGTGTTAGGATGGTTTCATTATTACATCATCGTATACTCTTGATACACTTTTAGAGTTATAGTATGTTCATATGGAGCATTTTATCTCTTTGGTTGAGAGGGTTAGATCATTTTGTCATGTTTATGTTCATGACGCTATGGTTGGAACTTTGACAATGATATTGGTTTAGTTTCTTGGTATTGATTACATTGATCATAAGTTGGATACTTCATCATATTGCTATGTTTCATTTGAAGTTGGCATGGATTGATTAGTTACAGGTGCTCATGGATACTTAGAGATGGTGGTGATGCTGATTTTTCTTAGATTAGAGAATTATTTATTAGGATAATTATTTAGTTTCAGCAAGAAGTCCCAAGGGCATTCACCTGATATGGACTTGAGATGAGATTTTTCTTAGATGAATCTTAGTTGGAGAGTTGGATATCTTGATAAGAATTCTCATTCCCCACTCTTGGTCTACTCGGTGGTTTCCTACTTGAGAGGTATAACCCATTATTTCTCTCAGGTGCATTATGTTTATGCTTGTCTTTCATAGATATGGATCTTGAGCTACTATACATGAGTTCATTTTGGAGGGTTCATTTGAGAAATGGTTTAGCATTGATTATCTCCTTGTTCATATGTTGTTATGTTGGTTGAGTTTGGGAGATGGTTTTATATTGGGCATATTCCTTGGATTAGGAATGGTTGATGAGTTTGATCTTCTTGTGAGAGGCTTGCATCCATGATTAGTTATATGGTATGGTTTGGGTGTTGTTGAGGCTTCTTGATTGGGATTTTATGGAGGAAATCATACTTGTATAGTTTACATCTAGAGATTTGTGTAGAAGGACATTATACATGTTATGATTTGCATGGTTTCTCTTTGGTCTTAGTTATCTTCCTAGATGTTTGGTTTCATGTACATTGGATTTGAGATTGGTTGGAGACTGTGATCGCTATTTGTTGTGATGTGGAGCCTAATGAGACATGTAGACTTATGCGGCATAGTTTTCTTCCCATATTATTTCTATGGGGGTTTGGGGGCAACGCCCCCAAGATGGGGTCAAGAGGAAGCTATTTTTTATATTATTCTAGCCCTAATTGTATAAGTGGGAAAAAACTTGTATAAAAATGCTTAGGGTTAGATATTTTCATAATGTTTGATGCAAAAATTGGTTCTTGCAGCAGTATTGAACTATAAGGGATTATGAATTGTAATCAGTTTTTAATCACAAGATAATAAGAATATTGGACTTCTTGTTGGTGGATGTAGCCCAAGGATTGGGTGAACCATGATAAATCTTGGTGTCTTATATTCTCTAATGTGTAATCTATAATTTTATGATATTGGTTATGTTTGCATGTAATTTTTATTTCTATCTGAGGTTAATCCTAACAAGTGGTATCAGAGTCAAACAATCATCATTTTTTTAAGCAATCCTCTATAGCAAGGTCTCATAATTGACATAATTGAGTGAGAGAAATGGTAGATGAGGATAAGCTAAGAGTTGACAAGTTTAATGGGTAGAACTTTCAGTTATGGAAGATGTAAATGGAGGACTATCTCTATCAAAAGGATTTATGGAAGTTGTTAAAAGGAAAAACTAAAAATCAAGGCACTGTGAGAAATGAGGAATGAGAGATTTTGGATAGAAAGGCACTTGAAAGCATTCGGTTATGCCTAGCACCATCAGTGATATTTAACATTACAAAAGTGAAGACAATGAAAGAGTTGATGGAAACCCTAGCAAAATTTAATGAAAAGAACTCTGCTTCAAATAAGGATTTTTATCATGAAGTGTTTATTTAATATGAAAATGAAAGAGGTGGATCTATTGTAGATCATTTAAATGATTTTAATATTATTACTAGTCAGTTATCTTCTATGAGTATTAATTTTGATGAAGAAATTAGGGCTCCCTTGATTTTGTGTTCTTTGCCTGGAAGCTGGAATGACTTGGTAATGGTTGTGAGTATTTTTGTTTCTAGATCTAATACCCTAAAATATGATGATGTGGTCCATATTATTTTGAGTGAGGAAACTCATAGAAAAATCTTAGGTGGATCTACATTAGGAAGTGCTTTGAACACATAAAGCAAAGGCAAAATGATTGAAAGAGGAAATAATTGTGGAAATCATGAGAAATCAAGAGGAAAGCCAATGGGGAAGAGGTCTCAATCTAGAGGACCAAGGGATTACTGGTACCATGGTAAAATAGGGCATGAGAAGAAAGATTTTTAGACTTGAAAGAACAATGGAGGAGATAAACTAGAAGGGAATAAGGAGACAAATGTGGTAAGTAACAAATCTGAAGAGGATGCTTTGCTTTTGTCTTTATAAAGTATTGGTGATTCATGGGTTTCAGATTATGGTGCTTCATTTCATGCTACACCCTACAGAGGTTATTTTATTGATTATTTCCAAGGGGATTTTTGGCTTGTTTATTTGTGGGATAATGAACCCTATCAGATTATTGGAAAGGGAAAAGTTAAAATTAAGTTGTAGAATGGGAATCATTGGCTACTACATGAGGTAAGACATGTTCCAAGGTTGAGTAGGAATTTAATTTGAGCAGGGTAACTCGGAAATGAAGGTTGTATAGTTACTTTTAATGATAAATTTGGAAAGATTCAAAAGGTTTACTTGTATTAGAAAAAGGTGTGAAAGTAGGCACCTTATAACTTTGTACAGGTCATATTGTTCCTTCTACTTTGATTGTTTCAGAGAAAAATGAATATTCAGGAATAGTTAGTGCAGTTGAGTGGGGAGAAAAATAGCTAATATAGATTTTGATACAACGTTGTGGCACCAAAGACTTGGGCACATGAGTAAGAAAGGTATGAAAGTACTTCATTCAAATAAAGTTTTACCAGGTCTAAAATGTGTTAATATGGATTTTTGTGAAAGTTGTGTTATAGAAAACAAAACAAAGTGAGTTTTGTGAATACTGGAAAGGAAAAGAAAAGTGAGAGATTAGAGCCTATGCATATAGATGTATGGGGACCAGTTTGGGTATCTTCCCTCAGTGGCTCTCCTTATTACATTTATTGATGATGCAACTAGAAAAGTATGAGTTTATTTTCTTAGACAGAAATCTAATGTATTTCAAACTTTTAAGAAATGGAAATGCTTGGTTGAAAATGAGACTAGTAAGAAATTAAAATGTCTCAGATCAGATAATGATGGTGAGTATTACAGTCATAAATTTGAAGATTATTATTTTGCTAATGATCTTCATAGATAGAAACTATTCCAAGGACTTCACAAGAAAATGAAGTGGTTGAACACATGACTAGGACTATAATGGAGTGTGCAAGAAGCATGAGGTTGCATGCAAGGTTGCCTAAACATGTGGGTAGAGGCTATCAATACTATTGTATATTTGGTTAATAGATATCCCTCTACTCCTTTGGATTGTGGTATTCCAGAGGAAGCATAGACTAGTAAGGTGAGTTATTCTTTTCTCAAAACCCTCAGTTGTGAAGCATTTGCTCATATAGATTCTAAAAATGGAATCAAACTGGAAGTTCGGGCAAAGAAATGTGTATTTGTTGGATATGCAATTAATAAATTTGGTTATAGGCTTTGGAATTTTAAAAACCATAAAATTGTAAGAAGCAAGGATTTCATATTCAATGAGAAAGTGTTGTACAAAGATCTATTGCAGCAATAAGAGAAGAAAGAAGATGACTATGTAGTGTTGGATGATACTCCAAAACCTGATGTTCCATCAATTCCTCATGATTTGCAATAACTGCAATAGTGAATACTACACACTCCAGTGAATGTTAGATGGTCAACAAGGCTAAGTACACCTCCAAAAATATTTTCTCCTTCTTCGTACTCTATTTTACTAACAGATGCTAGTGAAACTGAATGTTATAATGAAGTTGTATAGGTGGATATTAATATTTAGTGGGAGTTTGAAATGAAAGATGAAATGGACTCTTTGCTAAAAATAAGACTTGGGATTTATGCAAGTTGCTTGCAAGTAAAAAAATTTTATAGAATAAGTGAGTTTATAGGTTGAAAGAAGATGATGGAGGTAAAAAAATATTAAAAGCTAGGTTAGTGGTAAAAGGATTTGCACAGAAAAAGGGCATTGATTTTAATGAGATATTTTCTCCTGTTGTTAAAATGACTTTTATTCTCACTATTTTCAGTATTGTGGCTACTGAAGATTTGCATTTGGAGTAGCTTGATGTTAAAATAGCCTTTTTTCATGGTGATTTGGATAAAGAGATATATATGGCACAACCACAAGAATTTGAGGTCAAAGGTAAGGAGAACTTAGTGTGCAATTTGAAAAAAAGTTTATATGGTTTGAAGCAAGAACCTCAACACTGGTATTTGAAATTTGATAGGTTTATGCAAGAGTGTGGATATAGTAGGTGTCATTCAGATCATTGTGTTTATTTTGAAAGGTTAGATGATGATAGCTACATTATTTTATATTTATATGTTGACGATATGCTTCTAGCTAGGTCTAACATGGATCACATTAAGGGGCTGAAATGCTAGTTATCACATGCATTTTCTATGAAGGATTTGGGGGTAGTAAAACAAATCCTTGGTATGAAGATTTGCATAGTTAGGAAGAATGGAAAATGGACATTATCTCAGGTTGATTATATTGAGAAGGTGTTGCAACATTTCTCTATGGAGAATGCTAAAGCTATTAGCACACCTTTACCTAGTCATTTGAAGTTGATTGTGGAGATGAGTCCTAAGACACAAGAAGAGGAGGAAAAGATGTCTCAGATACCTTATGCTTTATTTGTAGGAAGTTTGATGTATCATATGGTATGTACAAGGCTAGATATTGCACATGTAGTGGAAGTCATTGGCAAGTATACGAATCATCTAGGAATTGAGCATTGGAATGAAGTCAAATAGATTCTCAGATATTTGAGAGGAACATCTAGTAATTTTTTACATTCTGCGGGCTCTACTATTGATTTACAAGGATATGTTGAATCAAATTTGGCAAGGGATATTAATACCAGGTGGGGTACTACAGGTTATGTATTTACTGTTGGTGGGGCAGTAGTGAGCTAGGTTTCTAGGTTATAGAAGGTTACTATTTTATCCACTATAGAAGTGGAGTATATTGCTGCTACAGAGGTAGCCAAGGAGATTATATGGCTTCAGTTCTTCATAATAGAGTTGGGACATCCTCAAAAGGATAATTATTTTCTTACAAATAGCCAGAGCATCATTCATCTTACAAAGAATTTAGCTCTACATTCAAAGACTAAGCACATATAGTTGTGGTACCATTTCATTTGGTCAATTTTGGAAGATGGTCAGTTAAAGCTGGAGAAGATACATACAAGTGACAATCCAGCAGATGTGTTTACAAAGGTAGTGACAAGGGAGAAGCTAAACTCCTGTCCAGCTTCGGTTGGTTTTCTAGACTGAACAAAATAAAGGAATAGCAGAGTCCATTGTGGTTTGATGTATTCTAGTGGGAGCTATAGGTTTAGCAATTTTATGATCAGTCTCCAAGTGGGAGGTTATTGTTGTGGAGTCTGATTATTCTCCGAGTGGGAGATTTTTTTGATGTGGAGCCTAATCAAACTTAGAGATTTACTCGGCATAGTTTTTCCCCCATATTATTTCTATGAAGGTCAAGGGGCAGTGCCCCTATGAGGTCCTAGGGTAGCAGCCCAAGTATGCTCCTTGTTATAGTACAGGGTGGGGTCGAGGAGCAACACCCCCATGAGGGTTTTTAGGGGCAGTGCCCTCCAAGCCAAAAATGACCTTATATTGTAAAAAGCGTTAGCTACTATTTTTTTATTCTAGCCCTAATTTTGTAAGACACAAAAAGCTTTTATAAAAAGGCTTAAGGTTAGGGATTTTTATAATGTGTGATGTGAAAATTGGTTCTTGTAGTGGTATTTAGCTTTAAGGGATTACGAATTGTAATCATGTTGTAATTACTGGATAATAATAATATTGGACTTGTTGTTGGTGGATGTAGCCCAGGGATTGGGTGAATCACGTTAAATCCTAGTGTCTTGTATTCTCTTATGTGTGATCTATTATTTTTTGATATTGGTTATATTTGCATGTAACGGTTATTTCTATCTGAAGTTAATCCTAACACTATTATGTGCTTATGTATGTCATGTGAGAGATGAAATAGTTATTCCTTTATCACTTTCCTTTGTTGGTCATGGAGAGCTTGGGAGAGTGTTGGAGACTTGTTATAAGAGTTGTTTCTACAAGTTTAGTGGTTTATGTGTTGTGGATGTCCTTAATACTACATAGTTTCACTTTTTTGAGATGTTGTGAGTGGATTGATTATAGATTTGACATTATATTTTGCAGTGAGAGATTATTGGTATATATGTGGCAAATATTTCTCTTGAGGCTTGTGATATTGCAGGTTATAGATTTGATATGTTGATGATGTGAGATTCACTTGTTATACCTTTGGAGGTATGGATAGTTGGATGGGTTTGACACATGTTGTGGGTTCTATTTCAGCTATGGATATTTTGACAACCACAGATACATGTGATTACCTTTTGGATTAGGTTTTTGTGCTTCACATTTCAGTTGGTATAGGATTTTATGATCTTCTAATGTGGCAGGTGGCTTTCTCTTTGAATGACTTCTATGTATGTTCGGTGGTAGGCATAATAGGAGGTGAGGTCCTTCATATTTAAGATGCTCGATAGTTTGATTTTTTTTTTGGTGCCAAGATGGAGCGCTTTGTGTACTTTGATCCATGATGGTGGATGTGCTATGAGGGATTATTCCCTTGTTTATTTATGTCACTACAGATTGACCCTATGCAATGTATACAAGTGGGAGATTGTTGAGACAATGGTTGTTGCACACATTGCATAATATTTTTATATTGTATTACTATTTTTTATGTAATATTGCACCTAGATGGACATGCAATATGTAAAGATTCTCATGGGATATACTTGATGAATTGTATTGTAACATTGTGATAATATTTCATGTAATTGTTTAATATTGGAGAAAGAAATAAAATTTTCAATATTAAATGTGGGCTCAATGGGTTAGGTAGCACATGGTTTATATAATACCACTTGGTCATTTTGTGGGCTTTGCTACTATATAAGCAACCACAAGGGTAGTTGTTGTCTGTGATAAGATAGAAGACAAAAAGGGAAAGATTTGAGTGAGACAAGGTTTGACAGGTTAGCCAAGGGAGCATTTGTGAAGGTTGGAAGCATGGCATGGGATGTGTGGATTCATGCTTGTTCACATGGATTATTTGGTTGTGACTATGGCTTTGAAGACTTCCATGGTTGAATTTCAATGGCATTTTTACTAAATGATACATGGCGATGGATGTTTTTGGAGGTTGGGTTTTCCCTCAATGAGAGTTTCCTATGGTATATCTTGTGTCACATTTTTATGGGTATGTTGTCTATTCTTTTGCATGTGGATTTCAATTGCATATTTATTTCAGATCTATTATGGGTTATGTGGAAATAGTTATATTCTTTGTTGCAATTTTCCTTTCAATTTTTGAGTGAGATGATTCACTTATTCAGAATTTTTTTGTAAAATCATGTGTCGTGTTCTTTGTTGTGTAATCTTAATGTTGTTTAAGATATACATTACAATTTTTGGCATGCCATGATGGTGTCTATGTCTCTGAGTTTATTTTCTTCCTTATCCTTGCATTTCTAATGGATAAAATTTCATCTCCCTTAGAATTTGTATCTATATAAATTATTTTTTATGAAATTCTCATTTTTCCATTAATATGGAGAAATCACTATTTGTACTAATGTTTTGAAGTAGATTGATTTTTATGTAATCCTGTCTTTCTTGCACTCTCATGCAAAACTTGTAAGCATTTCATTCTTATCAATCTTTCTTGTAGCTTATTTCATTTGTGGCCACACAATTTTGAAGTGGTTTTAGGCTTTCTTAAAATACTTGATATCTAGATTCTAGAGTGAAAGTTCTACAAAATAAGTAAAATAGATAAGTGCAAAAAATGAAATGAAAATTTCAATAATCAGTAAGGAAACCTTGAGGAATTTTCAACTTGCACTATCATATTGCAAAGGAAAATATTCTTCTCATTTGCAAGATATTAGTTTTTGTAGAGACTAGAATAGTGGTTTAGTCTCCATGTGTAAGAAAGACAATCTCCCAACTAATCTGCTTTCTCTGTTTAAAATGAGTTTTTTGTTCACTAATTTATTTGAATTTTTAAAATGGTTTTTTTTGGTTCACTAGTTCATTTGTATGTTTATTCATCTTACCGTGTTTTAAAAGAAAATAAAAAGACAATAATCTAAGAGAAAATCAGTTATGTCTTGTGTAAATATTAACAAAATCTACTTCAATTCAATAACAACATATTGCCAAATAATTGTCTTCTATGTTGTGGATTTGATTGTGGCATGTGAATTGATTTCTTGTAAATGCAAGGTGAGGGTGGTCGAAGCATTGGAGGCTAAAAAGAAGATAATTTTTCAATCGTTGTTTTTGTTTGCTCATATTTTTCTTTGCTATTAAGTTGCTCTAGTGCTTTTCTCTCGTTATTTTTCTTTGCTATGAAGTTCCTCTAGCCTTAGCAAGTAGTTACATAATTCATATTTCTAACTCATCTATTTTGGTGGCCTTCACCATCATTAGTAGTCTCCAGCTAGTATTCTAACCATTCTATCAATTAAATTGATTCCATAAAGTTGTAAGCTCCACTTGATCACAAATCACATATTGAAAATCAATTTTTTTAGGTCAGCCCAATTAAGTATAGGATAGTGTACTTATTTGTACTAGTTGCACATTATTTTTTCATGGTAAATTATTTTTACCATTTCCTGAATTATTCACCAAAAAATGTGTGGTGTCATGATGTCTTACTTGCATTTTATGTGATTAGGTAAAAACTGATGGAACAATTTTATTTGAAATCATTAGATTTGTATTTTGTAAGGATTTGTAGTGTCCTATTTATTGTGTACAATTATCATTTGATTTTATGGTAGTTCTTTGTTGTCTTCTTCATGACAACATTATCATATTTCTACAGTCTATTTGAAATGAAAATTTATTTCCATTCTTGCATTTTCAGATTTTTGAAATATATTATAAAAAAAAATTGTCATAGTGAGTGATCCAAAATGTTGATGGTAAGAAAACATACACAATCAAGTTCATTTTTTTTTTTCATTTCTTCATGATAGTTCTACTTTTTATTTTTTTCTGCAATTTGATTTGTTTTGTTAGTCCCATATCTCATGATATTGGATCAGTTTATCTAATGACTTTTGTATCTTTGTAAAAGAGTCTGGACCTTATGAATCCCTTTATTTTATCATTTACAATATATAAATATGTTGTACATAATTCAACTCTATATTGAGTATCCAAACTTATTCTTAAGAATAGAGGTGTACTTAGTTTACAAACATATTCTTGAGAATGGAGGTGTCATGTTTGGATGGAGGTATGCTGACTTTCCAAACATATTCTTAAGAATGGAGGTATCATGTCGGATGAAAGAATAATTGTATGGTTAGAAAACTTACTAATAAAATTTGTTTCAAATCAATCTAATTTTATCATGGTATTTTGTAAGGATCTATAATGTCCTATAGCGACCAACCAAAAAAAAAATGTCTTATAGTGATTGTAGGATTATCTTCATTCTTCATGGTAGTCTTTTATTTGCTTCTTGTATTTAATCCTTGATCTCTTTTTCACAAAACTATCATCCCTTGAATCTCTTTTTAACAAAAAAATTAGCCCTTTGAAATCCTTGTTTATCTTAATCAAACATTTTCTTCTATTGTATTATGTTTGTTCCCCTGCTTTTTGTTTGTCTCTACCATTTGATTTGTCAATTCATATATCTAATAGTTGTTGATTTTTTTGTTTCTACCATTTTAAAAGAGTTTGGACCTTATGAAATCCCCCTCCTAATCATTCCCAATATATGTGAATATGTTGTACAATTTTTAGATTTGTCAGTATAGTTGGGTGTTTGATTAAAAATTATCAAAGGGATCTTAGGTGTGCTTTACAGGGAAAATACGACTTTTGAAGAAATTGAAGGTAAAGAGAGAAAACTATATAACTATTTCAAAGTTTCATCTCGTGTTCCATCAATTTTTATGATGAAATTTATCTTCTAAACTCTGGAAATGGTGACTAATATTATTTAATGGTAATGATATTAATGCAATCCTCATGTTAGGCATGGTATTAATGCTAAAGAACAATATCATATCTACTTTGACTTTTTCTGTAGAAGCCCACTCCTTAGTCTTTTCATAAGCTAAAAAAAATGTCATTTTAGTTAACATTGTAGTTTTTGGAAGATAAGAAAATGATGCTAGTCATTTAGATCTTATATGCTAAAACCACCCAACATATTGCATGCCCTATCCATGCACTCACAAAATAGAGACATTAATAGCCTTAAGACAAAGTCTTTAGGAATAACTTACTATATTTAGCAATTGTTGGTAAGAGTTATATGCAAATATAATCTTATCTACCTTTGACTGCATATTATTTTTTCTTTGTCTGTTTTAGAAGTATTAGTAAGCTTACTATTAATAGCATAATCAGAAGGTTCCCCTAGAATAGGTGAATGCAAAAATGAAAAAAAGTTCTATATTCTTATCATTTTTGAGACAATCTCTCACTCTTCATAGAACATGATAGTAGTTAAGTTTGTATGTGTTTGTGGCATGTGAAGGTTTTGATAGACCATCTGCAAGAAAATCTACATTCTTTTATTAAAATTATTATTCTTTCATTATTTTATCTGAATAGGACAACATTATCTTTGGTTTAGTTCATCCATTTTGTCACTAGTATTACTATATTACTATATAATTTTAATTTCAAACATAAATTTATAGCAGGAAAGCTAAGAAGTTTCTTTCATAATTCTATTACTTTCAAAATTGTCAAAAATCGTCAAATACAACTTGTTTAATTTGTACTTAAATACCAATAGTTGTAAAACATATAATAGAATTTAAGGAATTTATATATAAATTTTATCCCAAAAAAATATAATTTTTATTTTATTTTTAAAATGGGATTGAATTAAATAATCTAATTTTTTTTTGATATATAACTGTTTTGATTTTTTGATCTACAATTTTGTTTATCTGTGGTTGAAGCATTATTCCTCTAATTTTGTATATTATTGTTGTGATTTATTTATTTTTGGTATTATAAAATTATTATGTTACATAATTTTGATGCACTTTAATCACTTTGAATGGTTGAAATGTTCAATGTTCTTTTCATTCTATATTTTTATTTGGTTGTTGTTTCTTCATTGTCATGTTTCTATTTTCCATGTTTGAATGTTTTGTTATGCTTTTTAGTATTCATTCTATATTGTTATTTATTTTTGTTCTTTTTTTCAATTTTAAACATTTTCTTCTTGTATATTTTGTCATGAACTAGAAAATTTGTTGACAAGGCTACAAGAACAAATAAATATTTATACAAATTTTTTATTTCACATTATAAAGCATCCTAATAAACTTCATTCTACGAGTTTATTTTTATCATTTATTTAAACTTCCCTTCCAAAAATGAATGGTTTAGCTTAAACTCTCATCCTATTTTGTATTATATAAGGGGAAAAAAGAGTGAGGGTGAGGGTAGGGCGGGGGGGGGAGAAAGAGAGAGAAGGGGGAGGGAGAGAGAGTAAGGGGGATGGGAGAGAGGGGGAGGCATAGGAGAGGGAGTAAAATAAGGAGGATGAGGGGGGGGAGAAAGAGAGGGGAGGGAGAGGGGAGGGAGAAAGAGAGAGAAGGGGAGGGGGAGGCATAGGGGAGGGAGGATAATAAGGAGGGTGAGGGG
Organism: Cupressus sempervirens; assembly: GCA_028749045.1. Lineage (NCBI taxonomy): Eukaryota > Viridiplantae > Streptophyta > Pinopsida > Cupressales > Cupressaceae > Cupressus > Cupressus sempervirens. The sequence continues at coordinate 548,759,653 of CM053793.1, forward strand.
GGAGAGGGAGAAGGAGGATGGGGATATATATATATAGAGAGAGAGAGAGAGAGAGGAAAATAATAAGGGTGAGTGGGGGAGAGAGAAGGGGGAAGGGGGATATAGAGAGAGAGAATAGAGGAAATGAGGAGGGAGAGGAGGGGAGAGAGAGAGACATGGAGGAGTGGTAAGGGGAGGCATAGGGGAGGGAGGACAATAAAGAGAGTGAGGAGAGCGAGAGAGAGAGAGAGAGAGAGAGAGAGAGAGAGAGAGAGAGGAGTGGGATGGATTGGGAGAGTGGGAGGGGATTGGGGAAGATAAATAAGTGGTGGGGAGGGGAAGAGTGAGGGAAATGAGAAGGGGGGGATTAGAGAGAGAGAGAGAGAGAGAGAGAGAGAGAGAGAGAGAGAGAGAGAGAGAGAGAGAGAGAGAGAGAGAGAGAGAGGGAGGGAGGGAGTGATGAGGAGAGGAAGGGACAAAGAGGAAGAGGAGGAGGGGAGGGACATGAGATGAGAGAGAGGGAAATTGGGGGAGGGAGAGTGAAGGGGGAGGGGGATAAAGGGAGAGGTGAGAGGGAGGGAAATGAGGAGGGAAAGGGGGGAGAGAGAGGAGTGAGGGAGAGGGGAGGAGAGAGAGAGATGGGGGAAAGGGAGGGGGAGAGAGAAGAGGAAGGGAAATGAGGAGGGGGAGACGAGGGGAGAGAGAGGGAGGGAGGGAAAGGAGGAGGTGGAGTCTAAAGAGGGAGAGGGGGGGAGAGAGAGAAGGGTGAAGGGGATAGAATGAAGGAGGGTTGGGGGGTGAATAGGAAGGGAATGAGAGAGGGGGGTTGAGAGAGGGATGGAAATGAGGAGGGAGGGAGGGGGAGAGGGAGGGGGAGAGAGAGAGAGAGAGAGAGAGAGAGAGAGAGAGAGAGAGAGAGAGAGAGAGAGAGAGAGAGAGAGAGAGAGGACAGGGGATAGAGAAAGGGGAAGGAGGGAGAGGGGTAGGAGAGAGGGAGAGGGGGTGAGAGATGGAGGGAAATGAAAAGGGGGAAAGGGACAAAGATAGGGGAGGGGGAAAGAGTGAGTGGGGAAAGGGAGGTAACTGAGAGGAGCTGTGTGTGTGTGTGTGTGTGTGTGTGTGTGTGTGTGAGAGAGAGAGAGAGAGGTGGAGGTCGAGGATAAGAGGTAGAAAAGGAGGGAGAGAAAAAGAAGAGGGAGTCGGGGAGATCGAGAGAGGGAGAGGGAGAGAAAGGGAGGAATGGGATGAAGGGGGTAGAGGAAGATAGGGGAGGAATGGGATGGAGGAGGAAGAGAGAGGTATAAGAAGGGAGAAAGGGAGGGAAATGAGGGAGAGGGAGAGAGAGGGGGGGGGTGATGATGGAAGGGAGAGGTCATAGAGGGAGTAGGAGACATATGGGAGAAGGAGGGAAGAGAGAAAGTTCTTTTATGCTTAGATGAATGTAAATGGATACTATTCAAAGATCCCCTTCCTTAGAATATGGTGCCTTCAATGGGGATAATTTATCTAAATAGAAGATTGATTTATAGAAATGCCTTGCAAAGATGGAGATCCTCTTAAGAATGCTTGAGATGAAAATTTATAGGAGAGAGAAAGAGGGGTTGGAAAGAGAGAGATGGGGGGGTGGAAGGGAAGAGGGAAGGGAGAGGTCATAGAGGGAGTGTGAGAGAGATGGGGGAAGGGGGGAGAGAGAAGCTCAAAGAATGGAAGAGGGAAGGGAGAGGGAAAATTTTAATGACTTGAAGACTTGAAAAAAATGAGTGCTTTTATTCTTAGATCAATATTTATTCAATCATTCCCTTCCTTGGAATATGGTAGACTCCTTTACGTAGCCTTCAATGGAGGTAATTGATCTAAGTAGAAGAT